>JARJLF010000084.1:0-467879 GCA_029378395.1 Mycena leptocephala | reverse complement strand
CTGGCAACATAAACGATCGCAATAGACTTGGGAAAATTTATGGTGTTGTGTCGATGAGGCGGGAAATCTGCTGCCAATAGCAGAACGAAAAGAGGGAACGCACCAAAATTCAGCACCTCATCAAGTCTGCTACTTCTTGTCTTTGGATTTACAGCTTCAGTTGCAAGTTCCGTTGCGTCAAGGGTAGTGCCTCAAATTTCTTTTCGAAAGCTGTCGATCGGAGGTGCGCTCGGATCAATGCCGCAAGCCCCGATCAAATCTTGATCCGCCTTTCTCTTTTCTACAACTTGAAACGAACGCAACTGTTTTATTTTTACTCGACCTCGGTCTTCCGCGACTCTGGTCTACCCAACTCCGAGTCGCCCATAATGACGGCCAATTTAAATTTGGGCGTGCCACGAAACTAGTACTGTCGTACTTGTTGCCTGCGGTAATCACTGCACAGATTGGGTGACCGCAGTAAGTCTCCGTTCGTCTGACCGTGTGGGACCGCGGTACTGGAAATCATGGAATTTACGCGGAAACGCGAATTGTTAAATAGCATGAAACCGACACCATGAAACTGACCCACTATGATTCGCTCCATTTCTCTTTCTCTTTCGCTCGTACTCGCGGCAGCCACTGTGGTCGCGACTACACCGCATTCCGACTTCAAGGTCACGCTGAGCTCCGTGCCTACAAACCATTCCGCGCGCCGAGCGCGTCTTGCTGCTCCCACGAGCCAGCCTCTTATTGATTACTTCAATGGGACCGACCTTCAATGGTACGGAAATGTATCAGGTATTTCAGCTTTCACCCTTCGACATGGACACGACTCCTGACGTGTTTCAACAGTCGGGACGCCGCCGCAATACTTCACTGCGGGTATGTAGCACATTTAGCCGTCGAGAACCCCCAAAATCTCATTCGATACCCAGTCTTCGACACGGGCAGTGCACAGTTCGAGATACCCGGTACGTGAACATCAGCATGCCCTCACCGGGTAGGCGATTTGCGAGCGCGCGCAGCTGACGCGACGTGGACGCCATGCAGGGACAGCATGCGGCTCGGCATGCAGCAAGCAGCACCAGTTCAACTCGTCCGCGTCCAGCACCTTCGTGGATAAGAATTCCTCGACCGCTTTCGTCTTTGGCACCGGCGTAGGCGTCACGCCAGTTGACGGGGACAACTGGGTATTGAACGTAAGCCTTGTGGCCGACACTGTCTCCGTTGCGGGTCTCACCGTGAACTCGACCGATTTCTATCTGATCACGAACCAAACACCAACTTTCCTTCCCGACCCGTTTGACGGTATAATGGGCCTCAGCCCGACTTCGGCCGCCTTTTTCAACGCCGGGGGATACCGCGCGATCTTCGGGATGTTCTTCACGCCCAAAAACAAAGGCGGGGCAGAGCTTACCCTTGGCGGTGTCGATACGACCAAGTTCAAGACCCCACTCACATTCTCGCCGTCACTGGTGACCGACGACTGGCAGCTGTCCTCGCAGGCTATCTACGTTAACGGCAAGACCACGAGCCAGCTAAACAACACCCTCCCGATCTACTTTGACTCGGGTACTTCGAACGTACTGTTCGAGGAGTCAATTGCACTGGTACGTTTTGCGCGCGACAACAACGTTGCGCACGACGAATCCCCCGAGTTATGTACTGATGAACGTCTCAAGGCCATCTACAGTATGATCTCACCCGACATTGTCGCAAACAACGACGAGCCTGGCACCTTCGGCATCCCTTGCGATCGCATCCCAACGTTGCCTGCCATCATCAAGATTCAGTTCGAGGGCATCGCGGGCCACGCGCCTTTCAACCTGACGATCCCCAGCTCCGAACTGAGCAGCGGGCCGTTCGCCAGTAAGCCACACTTGTGCCAGACGCTCATCAACGTGTCCGAGGGGTTGAACCTCGTGGGCCTGAGCCTGCTCAAGCACTACTACAGCGCGTGGGACATGAACGGGCCTCCATAGGGTTTGCGCCAAATGGATTCTAGGCGCAAATTTTAGACACCCACGTTCCCAAGTACATACCGCGTTTGAACATAGTTTACACCACGGATCACTTTGCTCAGCGATGTGAACAACAATTCTATGGGTTCTGCCATCTTACTATCCACAAGTCTCCTCCACGCAGCTGGAACTAGGATCTAGTGTTTTACAATGGCCCGAGAGTTAGGGCTGGCGGGGAACTGAACTTGCCGAAAATGGAACACATTGATGCTAAAAGTGTATGCGTAGGTACAGGCTGTGTAGTGAGTATGCTAGTGCTATGCTTCTGTATGTGCAATGCTGACTTGAATGCGACGACAAAATGCTAAGAAAGACCATTCATTCGAATTTCGATGTTTCCATTTCTGGTCAAGCCTAAGTAACCCTCCTGCGCGGCAGTCCCATCCCCGCAGTAGGTGGAGGAATCTTCGATTTAGGCATCGGCAAACGGCTGGCGCTCACAGCGCGCGGTAGACCGGAAGCAGATCCGTTCGGAGGAACTACACGTAAAGGACGCTTCAGTGCGCCAACGGTTTGAGCTGCTTGGCCCTTGGCTGGAGCTGGAACTGAAACTGGGGTTGGAACTGGAGCTGGAGCTGGAACCGGAACCGGGGATGGAATGGGGGCTTGGGTGGGAAGCGGTACTCTTCGAGGACCCGAAAGTGCGGTTCCTGGAACAGGTTTATGATGGTTTGCAGTGGCAGCTACTTTCTCTTTATCACTGCTCGAGATCGGAACCCGCCAAGGTCCCGGCCCCTCCATCACGTACCGACCCACAGGAATCGTCGGCGACGCTATACGAGCAGCGGCACATTTGCTGGGAGCAGGTGGGTCGGGTAATCCGACACTGTCAAGAGGTGCAGTCTCTACTATTGCAACCTTCGGAACGGTGGTCGGACCGGGACGCTTCCGCTTCACAATCTTCAGAGCTGGAACCAGAGTCGGGGGCTCAGTTAGGCTAGTCGATAAGACTGGAATAGGCGAATGGTGCCTCGCAGGTGGAGCCACAAATACGACGGGAGGCAGAGACGGCGTACTTGACGGCTGAGTGGGTATCGCAGAAGATTCACAGAGATGTTGGTGAGCTATGTAGAGGATCTTTGAGAATATGATCCAGAAGATACATTTAAGAATCAAACCTGTACTCAGAGATTCGACCGAAAGGTCTACAAGAGGGGATGCAGGCCGCGGTGGGCTATCGCTGGGAGATTTGGGAGCCGTATCGTCAACGGATGGGGCATCGAGGCACGGTTCAGGGCGTGCTTTGGACTTCGTGAGGGATTCCAAGCTTTCACCTGCAATATAGTGATGAAATTAGCAACGCAAAAAATTAGACGCGGGTCAAGTCGTGAAACCTACCGGTCTCGTCGATTTCCTCTTGCTCAGAGATTGAACCCAACTCCCTTCCCATATCAAAGCTCTCCTCATCACTCTGCCCCAAGAAGGAAATTTGATCGTTGAGCAAGTCGAAACTTTCGTCGGAGTTCACGTTCATGTGCAGGGCAAACGAGGTCTGCAGATCGGAAGAGGACTGATCCAAATTGAACGAAGCTATGGAGGCCGGTGGAGCTTGAGCGACAGGAATAAGAAAAGAGGTCGAAGCCTCCGAAGGAGTGGGGAACGCCATGGTGGTGTCTGCTATGAGGCTTCCGGTCGGGGTGGCTAGTGAAAGGGTGGCAAGGGATGTAGAGAGGGTGTCGGTGTCGCTATTGGGGCTCGGATAGGTTTCCTCGGGAGGACAAATGACGACGGAAGGGGTTGCCCGTGAACCACTGAAAGTGGCACCAGATGCATTCACTGCATTCATAACGGACGCGAAAGGATAATTATCGGGAGCAAGGTTTGACACCGCCATCTCGCCAGCCTTTGCTTTTCTTCGGTACGTTTTGCATCGCATCGGAGTCCGTTCTCTGTCGAAGGTGACATCCCCCAACGGCGTACGGGGACTCGGCGGAGGGTAAAGCCCAATCGTGTCGTTTTCATCTTCTTCGTCCTCCTCATCTCCGTCTTTATCATCTCCTTCAATATCAACGGTAACATCGCCGACCTCGACGAGCCGCCGTGTCAATCGCACTGGGATTGTGTGTTGAGCGTGTGTTTGAGGGAAGAAGTCCGAGTCAGGGAAGGAGTTTTCCTTGTCAGAATCTGGAGAATGCGCGTCACGAGTGGACAAAGGGTCAAACAGTTGGAGGATGCTTGGGCGAGGCCGATTCATGGTCGTCGACGCGGACGAAAACGAACGCGAATCCCAATTTGGAAGAAACACGATCACGAGTGGACACTGCCATCTCGGCCGAGACGACGCGTTTTTCAACAGACAGTAAATGCATATCAATCTCTATCAATCTCCTGTTCCACTTGCATCCGTTTAGCACTTGAAAATCCACGCTATGCAGTAATAATAAATACGTTAAGTTAGCGTTACACATATGGTTGTAGTTTATCACATTTCCCTTCCTCCAACTCTGTAGTCATACCGATTTTTAACTGGGGAATATCTCCGAATATTTCGAGAGACTCTCCTAACGGCCCTTTCCCGAATTCTGGCAACAGAGCTGCACCGAAACGCTTGTAATAATCTTGGTTGAGCTTTGCGTCCAGAATACTGTGCCTAGGATTTCCAAACTCATGAACTGCATTTGAAAGACGTCGGTGGTAGACTTACTCTGCCTTTAAATGTTCCTTAACTGCGTCAATTGATGCCGGTGGTTGTTCGGAAGGTAGGTCTCGACAATGAGCGCACAGCCAGTCCTTCCGAGGTACAGCTATATCATCTAGAGGTACGAGTCGACTCCGACAAAAATCAGCTTGATACGAATTTAGTGTTGCAAACTCGACATCCTCCTCTGGATGATGTTCTGCGTGATGTTTAACCTGTCGTTCACAGTGAATAAGAACCACGATGTTCATGTGGACGAACTCACTGCACGGCGCCAGTTGCGCGCCTGCGCCCAGAATCTGGTGCTCAGGTCCACCTTCCACGTCAAACAGGCCGGGTTCATACACGCAAACCACATGTCCAGCTGATCCATATCTCGCGCACTCGTGGAGACTGGGTTCTGACCGGCGATCGTCACGATAGCTTCGAATATCCTCCCCAGGGACTTCTCTACAGTGAGGATGCGGCAGTTCCAGGACGCCCGGTCACGGTCGTAATGTTCGAGGTGCTTCAATGAATCCGTAGATTCCGTGCGATCGCGGTGACTGAGATCTCGAGTCAAACAGTGGTGATCCAGAACCTCGGGATAATAGAGCGGTTCGGCAATCTCGCGTTCGAAGTAAAGAGGGTCGGTCCCGATCGAGTCCCACAGTGGAGGTGTGCATTTGTCGCAGACGAAGACCATTTGGTTCAAGAGGTTGGTAATAATACTTTGAAATGGCCGGAGTGATTTGGCGTCAAAAGTGTTTTCCTTGTCTTCCACGTCATATCCGACAAGGAACGACTCCCGGTTCTTCTTGTCCTCCACTCTGCGGACGTGGTACAAAAGTCGGAGGTGCATATGGTTGCGCCATTTTCCGACGAAATCATCGAAGAGGGGCACAACAGCAGAGAAACTAGCTTCGTCAATCTTGACGTCCGGGGGTGAATTAAGGATGGCTGTAACTTTTGAGAAATTGCACAGGTCGACGGGTCCCGGCATGAGCTCGGTGCATGGGAGCTGCGAATTCTTGTATTGTTGAAAGAGTCGAACTATGGGTTTCGATCGTTCACTGAACATCAGGCGAGCCAAGCGCTTCTGCCTAGATAGCTGCACATACTCCTCCAGCGGCCCTCGGATATTCTTCCATACTACGGACATAATACTATCAGCGCAAGCGCGAGGAAAGGACGATGTGACGAACCACGCTCAGTAAGGGGTTGTGTGCGGGTGAATTCGTTGCGAAATTCCAGTTTGTATGGATATTCCATTCTCTTGACGTCATCCTCGTACCCCAGGCCTATCAACTTTTCGATAATGCTATACGCAGTCAGTACAGAGATATAAAAGCCTATGTCGACATACGCCGCTCGTCTTTCCTTTCGAATCTCTTTTAGCTCCTGGGTCCGATCTGAGGCCTTAGCTTGTGCCCACTCCTCACACAGTTCGGCGTGCTAAATTCTGATGAGTTCAAAAAACGATATTTAAGCGGCACCTTACAATATCTATTATCTTGATCGATTCCCGCTGCTCAGCGACGAATGAATTGCGATCTTCCGGTGATTTCAGCGCAGAGTATTTGGCAGCAACAGCTTGAAAGTCTCTGCTTAGATATGAAAATTTCCCTTTCTCTGTACGAAGTTTAAAATCGCGTCAAGAAATTGGACGTCACTGACTTCCTAAGCGTCGAGGAACCAGGCTCTCGATAACAGATTTAGAATCGTTTGAAGCGTCACCGGCGGACGTTGTCAAGTGGATCTTAGTGCACTTCGCGCATATTCTAACTCGCAATCTCCATTCGACAACATGAAGACCCTTGGCCCAGCAGAACTTGGGATGGAATTTAGTTGGTCTCGCTGGATGAGCGAAGATCCTTACATGACACTGAGCATCAAACACCAAAGAAATCCATGAAGGGTCTGACATGTCGAATGGCTTGTCTGGCATGCTGGAAACCAGATTTTTGCGCGCTGTACGCCAAACGCCAGATGCCGATTTGTGCAAGAGAAGGCGACGAAATGGTTTAGTCACGCGAGAAAGGCGGAGGACATCATAAGGATGTAGATATCCGAAAATCTATAGGAGCTTTAGTTCTCTATCTCCACAAACTCAGAGCATTATACTTCAAACAGGATATCCACGGGCATGCTCGTTAGCCTTGATAGGAGACCGGTCTTTCGAATACGGGAGCTTGAGGAAGTCGTTTCATTTGATTTCCTTTTCTTTTTGGCGCGAGATAGGGTGTCGTCGGACTGCATACCGTCGACGATGGAAGAGGACAAGAGAGTTGTTGGTGCTCACGCGATCGCGCCGACTCGGACGTCACAGCAGCACGTGCATGTCACGGACGCGTTTCTCAACTACCCGCCTTCATGACCAACGTCTCTGCCCTTCGCACTGAGATCAAAACATGGGAAAGGAACTTTAGGGCCGAGCATGGGAGAGAGCCTTCTGTTCAGGATATCAAGGAACAGCCAGGTCTCGGTACGACCTTTCGCGTGTATCATTCTGCACCAGTTGAATCTTCTACCAGCCCAGAAGTATAGGGACTACAAGAAATTGTCGAAGAGCGCGGAGCCAGCCCATTCCAATAAACCTTCCAATCCTCCTTCGACGCCACCGAGAACCCAGTCGCGTGATTCCACCCACCCATCTCTCCTGCTGTCGAAACCACGCTCGATCGCAGCCGCGCAGCCGTTGTCGGGATACAATCCATTTTCCCCTCAAAAGAACAAAGGCAAACAAAAGGAGTCGAGCCCCGATCTTTTCTCCACGTCCAATCCTTTTCGAATTGCGCGAGACCCTTTCCCCGCCCCAATCCCTCCCATTTCGTCCACCTCAGCCAATACCAGCGATCCATTTGCTCCCACTCCGAACAATGCTGTATCACGCGCGCGCAAACGACTTAGAGGAGAGCCTGTCTCGCCTTCTCCGAATAAAGAGAAGCGACGGCGAGTCGTCCCACCGAACGAGGAGAGTGATGACGAGGACGATGAACAGAGTGCCGCCAATACTTCCTTTGTTGACGATTCACCCGCCAAACCACCGAACGGTGTGCGGTCGTTCAAACTACTTTTTGACGAGGCTTCAGCGAAACCTAAATTCCCGCTGTTGCGATCCAAGGCGGCACCTCCCGGTCTATTCAGAGAAAGCTCTTTACACGCCGAGAGTAGCGAGAGTATGGATATAGACGAGGTGGTTTTGACATCCGCAGACAAATTGACAGTGAACCACACATCTACGGCCCAACAGGACGATCCTTTCCTTGAATCAGCCGAAGGAGTGAAGACCTCATCGTCGGACGAAGAAATGACTGACGACCGACCTTTGCAGGAGCCGAACGATGCCGCAAGGAACCTTTTACCTCCTTCACCACCCCCAGTGACTCGGCGTCCATCCGGACCACCTCACCTCCATAACGGTAAAGGTAGAGGCAAGCCAGCTAGCGACGGACAGAAAAAAGTGGATGTTTCGGTGTCGGAGGACGAAGATGGGAGCGACGAAGATGCTCAGATGAATGGAAACAAGTCTCGACACACAGTCAGATTGTTTGATCGAACCACCTCCCGTGGACGTGTTCGCGACGGGGAAGATTTTGACGAGGATACATATCATTTTGCGACGCGACGTCCTCAAGACACAGAGGTCGTTCAAACAGAAACCTCAGAATCGATCTCCCTCCCAGACACCCTTCTCAGCATTCTCTCACTTGCTCCTACCTCCTCCCAAAATCTTCAAAATGAGCACGTGGTGGAGCAGCTCCTTTATGGTGCTCGAAGGGGGAATTATGATCCATCAAAGGGAGGGGAAATTTGGAGTGTCGGCGAACTCGAAGAGGAACGCGACGAATTTGCCTTGGATAATGGTCTACGCGCCAGCAGCCGCGCGACGCAAAAGGTGTACGATGATGAAGACGACTGGGAAGGAGAAGGAGTTCCATGGGAGGTCGGAGAACTGTAAACGCGCGCAACTGACCTGCGTCTTCGGCGTGTTTTCCACATTTTTCACACGTGTCTACAGCTGGCATGTACTGTCTTTAGGCGTGCTTCATGGACCAAGCTCTTAGCTTTGTGAGGAGATGTGCTGCAAAGCTGCTCTAAGCCACGACCAGCACTCCCGTAATCCATGTGTTTGGGGTGGACATCGTCTGCAGCAACGCGACACAGCTTCGTGCCATGACTGATTAGCACGACCTGTCCTGCAGGCACGCTGGCATAAGTGAGTTAAAGAGAGAGGACTACGTATGCTATCTATATGCCTGGTCTATCGAACATTCTTCCAGCTCTTCACCGCCGTTCAAGCAGTATCCGCGAAAGACTTCGAACACTCAGCCTAACGTCCTCTGCTAGCAAGCACCAGAGCGGCGAACACTCCGCAACAGAATCATATCGTCCGTATACCGTATACCGACAATCTTCGACCTTTTCAATGTCCCCGCCTGCGATTGCTATCCTCGATTCGCCCGAAGCGACGCAAAAGATTTTAGAGGCTATCCTCGACTCTACTAATGGTAGGCGGGCGCTCTCCAGGCTGGCGAGGACATGCCGTGCATGGCTGGATCCAGCACTAAATGTTCTATGGCGAGAGCTTGGTCAGTGAATGTTGCTTTTTGCATTGCTGCGAAAAAATAATTACGTTGGCAGACTCGCTTGCGCCCGTCATTGGTCTATTCCCTCCACACTTGTTGAAAAAAACGAGAAAACCAGGTCTCGGATTGGTACGTGTTCTTCATCGAATATTGGGACATCTGGCTGATGGGAATCTCGGGTCCGATAGACGGCGCCGCCGCAAGAGAAAGACTGGGAAAAGATCCTCAAATACGGCGGACGAATTTTGAAAATAACTTACGACGAGATCTCCAATAACGTCTCGACCAGCATTTTCCCTATATTCGAGGAATTCAGGCCGAAGACATACATACTCCCCAACCTCCAGCACCTGACATGGAGGATCACCAGTCCCGATAACCTCGATCGCGCGGCACTCTTCCTGACTTCCGAGTTGCAAGGATTCGTACTGCATCTCGGCGGTGCGGGAACGAAATTCCCGACACTGCCCACCTTCCTAGCAGATCTCGGTGGCCGCATGAAGCTACAATCCTTTTCGATTAATTCTTCAGTCGGGCTTCCCGATACATTCACGGAGCTTCTACTGCCTCAAGACAGATTGGAGAGGATCTCTGTGGTCGCTCCAGGAGCACTGTCACCAGCCGTAGGCAAATGGGTCGCATATCTCCCTCGTTTGAAAAGCCTCCAGTTGGACTTGTCAAACAGGTCCCTCGTCGCAGTCAACGGGTTTTTCCGAGACTTGCGTTCCGGCGACTCTACCCCAGACTCCGTCGAATCGCATACCGACAGCGGGGTATTTTCAGGCGACGAAGTGGACTTCAGCGAAATCCGAAAGTCCCTCTTGAAATTGACAGGGGACTCGAAGAAGGGCACACTATTTCCGGCTTTAACGCAGCTGCAACTCACAGGTCAAGCGTCGACTATCGTCGCTTTTTTGACGCATCTGCCAAATCCCTTGACGCAGTTGGATATTACCATTGAAGACCCTCCCGACGCCGCGGACTGGCGGGATTTGTCGGCGATGATCGGCGAAAATACGGGAGCTCGCTGACGTGCCTTCGCGTTGGAGCAACATTATCATCGAAATTCGGTGATCTCGTGCGCTCAACGTCAAGGGCTGCACCTGCGCCGAGTCACTTGGCCCTCGAGCATCTCTCGTCGGTCCCAGCACTTCGCATCCTCTCCATCGATCTTCCCGAATCGATCTGTTTCACTCCAACCGATATTGCACACCTTGCCTCCATTGCACCAAACCTGGAAGAAGTCAGATTGTGTCCATTGGCTCGCTTTTCGCCAGCCACGCCTCCCCAACTTACCTTGGAAAGTCTCGCTCCTCTTGTGAGGAGCTGTCGAAGACTCACTGCATTGGCCGTGGTCATCCATGCGAGGGGCGGCAACGCAGAAGCTGCAGCCTCCTCGAACTCCCTGCTTTGGCTACACGTTGGCCATTCGTGGGTGGCCGACACGCTCCAGGTTGCCATTCTTCTCAGCCAGCTTGCACCCCATTTGGAAACCATTAAATGGTTTACAGAACGCAACCGGCCGGGGTTCGTGGAAGCGAACGCAAGATCGTGGCAAAAGGTGTCAGATATACTGCCTCACCTCCAAAATCTTCGCTTGACAGAACGTCGAGCCGCGCTACCACAGAAGGAAGTTGTGATTGAATATGTGCAGGTGGAGGCGCCGCGTCGACCGATGTCCGACAAGGCTATCGACGCAACAGTGAGAACTGTGGATTGCGGAGTAGATGCAAAGCCGTCGACGACAGAGTGTTCCGTCCAGGCAATGCCCTCAACGAGGGATAGCGGAACGCAAGCAAGTCCATCATGTGCATCGGTAGCCATAGATGCCACTCCTCAGACGGCTGAGACGCAAGTCGATGCGACCCCAGAGCCAATCCTCCTACCGCAGTCTCCTCCGTCGCCGTTCAGGCACCGGAGACAGAGGAATTGAAGCCTCAACCCCGGCATTCCGAATAAGTTGCGGCGGCTCTCCACTAATCTCGTCTCTCTAACGTCCGCCCTGTCTCTGCTTGGATTCATATGCCGCATTTGTATATCGTATCCGCTGAGCCTTCCGCTGCGCATGTTTCATGCCTCTTTGGATTATTCAAGAGTCGAATGGAAGCTGGGCAGGCATCGAGCGGGGGAGATATGGCGTTGGACACTCTTAATGTCCGTCCGTGATTGCTTTATTGTTACAAACCTCGGACTCATTGTATCATATTTGTGCTGGCACTAAATTCAGGACATTCAAATTGACGCTGTGAATGTAAGCAACCAGAGGAACAAGGTGAAGTCGTTGTCCAGAATCAAGTCGAAGCCGAGAGTGAGAGCGAGCCTCCCAGGCCTGAGGAACAGGTCGTTGTGCGAAATCAAGTGGCGCTTGTTAGGCCTTGGGTGCCAAAGCCTCGCAAAACAACACGCAATAACAGCGCCAATCGCGACGCGTCACTTCACTTTCACTCAAGACCATTTTCTCTCTTAGAGGTAGGTTCATCCTTCCTTATTTCAGCTCCAGATCCTGAGCCCTTCTCGTTTTAGCGTCCACCACGTGCCTGGACCTATATCATGTCTGACAACAAGAAGCAAGAGCGAGATTTTACACCTGAAGTCGATTCAATACTGCCTGAAGCCGCGTCCTTGGCAAAGGTGGTGATTCCTACCTTTCCAATTCCTGTTTTCTGACTGTTTCAGGCTGGCAAATTACAACCGGCTCTTGACAAGCTCTTAGTGCTTGAGAAACAAACCAGAAATGTACGCGATTTCATAAACCCTTCCGCTCAGCGCTAACGACAAATTTCCAGGCCGCCGATCTTAATTCAACCAAGCGACTGGTGAAAGCAGTTGTCGAACATTGCTACGAGGCTCGAGATTTCGACTTGCTGAACTCGAACGTTTCAATATTAAGCAAGAAACATGGGCAGCTTAAGGCTGCCGTTCAAGCCATTGTCGAGCTCGTAATGGAGTGGTTGGAAGATGTTAAAAAGACGGCCGGAATTGAGAAATGGTTGGAGCTAGTTCAGACCCTGCGTGGCGTGACGGAGGGGAAGGTGCGTATGGGCTCTGGGTGACCACACCTTCATCCTCATCTCTGCCCAGATATTTTGGAAACCCCCCGTGCCCGCGTTACCCTGCTGCTGTCCACCACCACGAAAGTCTCGCAGAAGGACCACCCAGTTCGGCGACTTATAAAGAGAACATGCAAACTGCTTGCGAACTTCTGTCGGACTTGCAGGTCGAAACGTACTCGTCGATGGACGGCGAGAAAAGACCGAGTTCATTCTTGAACAGATGAGGTTGCTCATAGCAGTTGCACGGCTAAAGGACGCAGAACTGGACAAGAACGGGAAAGAAGTCTTGGGCGGAGGCGAATCCGAGTGGGTCAAAGTCAGAGTTGGCGGTAGGAAGATCAACGAAGAATTTCTCAAGGAGAAGGACAACGAAGTGCGCGCGTCAGCAATTGCCTTTTCAATGATAGCTAGCTCACAACCTCCAGGATCTCAAACTGAAGTATTATGATCTTATGATACAACATGCCCTTCACGGGTCAGCGTACCTGGACGTTGCAAAATACTACTACAAAGTTTGGGAAACGCCGTCGATCAAGGAAGACCAGACCGACCAGGGCAAAGCGGTATGATGTCCAGAACAAATCGTGTACGTGACTGAAAGAGAGGTGTAGGCCCTTGAACACATCGTGTACTACATTGTTCTTGCTTCGCACAGCAACGAACAGTCAGACATGCTTCACCACCTCTTTGTGGACCCTGCTCTGGCGAAGCTGGAGCTGCATTAGTCAGTGTACTGATTTACGATCTTTAAAATTTACTGACGGTTCGACCTAGCAATCTCGTGAAATGTTTCACAACCAGGGAGCTCATGAGGTGGCCTGGAATCGAAACAATATACGGGGAATTTTTGCGCAAGACTTCCGTCTTCAGCTCAGAAAAGCAATGGGAAGATCTTCATACCCGCGTTATCGAGCATGTACGTGGTTTGCATACGTTCCGGTCGCTTCTCATATTTTGAGGATAGAATGTGCGCGTCGTAGCACAGTATTACACACGGATAACTCTCCCACGATTGACCTCTCTGCTTGACTTGAACCAAAAGCAGACAGAGGAGACGATCGCACGGCTGGTCGTTGCTGGGACAATATGGGCGCGGATTGACCGCCCTGCAGGTATTGTCAATTTCAGAAACCAGCGTAGCCCGGAGGACGTTATGAATGATTGGAGTTCGGATATGCAAAAACTGCTTGGTGTGGTTGAGAAGACTTGGATGGGCATGAATGCTGCTCAAGCCGCTCAGTCGCGGGTAAAAGTATAGTTTACCTCTGTAATGCATATTCTTTTTCGTTCTCGTGTGAGGGAATGAAGCGGATTATTATTGTTTTGTGAAGTCGAAGAAATCGGAATCCTTACGCTCTTTAACGTCGTGCTCCTCAGAAGCAGTCGCTAAATTATCGCCTGCGTCTAGCTCCGAAATCTCCGCATCCCACTCTCCTTCACCTTCACCTTCACCATCTCCCTCCGTCCCGTCACCATCTTCGCCCTCTTCTTCTTCGTAATCTTCGCCCTCTTCCACCTCTCCGAAGGCCGAATCCTCAATGGCCGCCAACTCCTCACCAAAGAAGTTTTTCAGTAACAGTCCATCCAACTCTTGGGCCGTCAGGAGGTCCGAGCCATCGCCGCCCGCCTGGGATTTGTATTGAAGGTCGTCGATGCGCGATGCAACTTTGCTGCGTGATTTAGGGCTCTCCTCGTTGTCCACGAGTTCGTCATCATCGAGCTCCCCGACCGGTAATGTCATGGGAGGTGAATAATCGACCCTGATACCTGCCTGCCACATCTTGACATACTGCGCTCCTCGAGACCAGTCCGTCTCTCCGGAATGCCTATCCGCAATCATCTTCCACCGTTTCCTCGCAGCGAGTGATCCTTCATCTAGGTCGTCGAGCTTCTCCCAACTAGCAAGAGCTCGTTTTTCTTTTTCGAACGCGTGTTCTATCGGGCCATGGACGAACTCCGCGCCGAGTGCTTCGGCCTCTAAGACCGCGAACGTCGTCGCGATGTGGTGCTCGGAGCGCAGAGACCGGAACTGCGCAATGGCTTGAGCGTATGCCTGCGATAGAGGGACCTTTTTCTTCTCGTGTAGATTTAATGTAAACTGTATTGCACTAAGTCCAAGTCAGTTGCAGAATTTTGAAAGCAGAGATGTCGCGTACTCTTCAGGTGTCGGATTCCGCCCGCGCTGCCGTAGTCTCGTCCACTCCTCACCATAAACCTCGGGCAGCTGGATGTCCCCCTTCTCGACCAGAGTGGTCGGACGGAACGCCTCGAACGGGTGGTCTGCGTAAAATTGTCGACGAATATCATCCTCAATATAATGGATGGGCAATGGTCTATTTCTTGGACGTCGTAGTTTTGGATGTCGCCCGGATTGCGACATGGGCTTCACCCGTTGGTCATAAGATGTTCGCGCTGGCGGCGCTTTTGCAGGCAAGGGAAGCGGGGGAAAATTCAGCACCGGTTGGTACCATTTTGGTTCCTTCTTCACGAGATCACCGCGCATAAGCCGTGCAACCTGGTGGTGTACCTGGCTCGCGATTCGGCGGCCCATTATGAGGACGAAACGAAAGTACAGAAAAAGTGCGAGAACGTGATCTCGGAACGCGGTCGCGTGGGTTGGCAACAGTACCAAACACCGCTTTCCTTCGAAATCTCGACAAAAATCAAGATAAATATCAATAATGCTACATGTACGGACTCTTTCATTTACAACCTCGCCCGTTGGTTTAATTGAGCCTGTCTCGCCTGGTCACGAAGGACCCGCCGCAGCTTAGAAAAATCTCAGACAGACTGTTGTGAACGGTAGATTTTCCACTTACGATCTTCCCTGACGGGTTCTTTGGAATAGCGTCAATAAACACCACACCCCCTGTGAGTCTTTTGTACGCGACTTTCGCATCTGCAACATGCTAATACCAGTGTCAGCTCAATTGCTTCTCAACTCAATTGACCAACCTTAATGAGGGCGACTTTGATCTTATCTCCTTCCCGCGAGTTCTTGGAAACCCGCTTCAGAGCGTCTTCACGCAGTACAATGAATGCTTGAGGGATCTCTCCGCTATAATCGTCCGGGATACCGACAACACAAGCGTCTGCGACCGCTGGGTGCAACCTACACATAATCGTGGTCGTATAACAACGAACCTGAAGTCGAGGCACGCGCTTACAAGAGGTGCCCTTCTAATTCAGCGGGAGCCACCTGGAAGCCTTTCACCTAGGTCACAAATAAGGTTTTTGCACTCGAATTAGCTTTTAAACGTCGTACCTTGATGATCTCCTACGTGCGCGAAGGTTAGGCTGCTTCGAACTGAAGGTCATTTTACTCTTACCTTGAGGCGGTCAACAACAAAGACCTCGGAGTTTCTAATGATGACCTCGTCTCCTGTGCGAACCTAGCGTTTGCAAGTCAGACAGGATAGAAGGAAAAGACTCCTGTATGCCCACCCATCCATCTACGAAGGATTCCTTTGTCGCCTTTTCATTGTTCAGATATCCCGACGCCATGGACGGCCCCGTAACGACCAACTCGCCCTGTTCACCTTCCTTACAGAGAGACCCATCCGGACGAACGACGCGAGCCACGACTCCAGGAATAATCTGTCCAGCACTGCCCACGGTGCCCATCTTCTGTCTCCCCCCCATGAGAGAAATAGTGGTGCAGGTCTCCGTCATGCCTAAAATGACAGTCAGTCGGAGGCGGGTTGGAGACGGTGAATGACCCCACCGTATCCTTGTCCAATGGCAGCGTTCGGGATAACCTTGGAGAGGCCACTCATCAACTCTCCTGACAAGGGAGCTGCGCCAGAAACGCAAAATTTCACGTGGCTAAGGTTGTAATTTTTGACGGCAGGATGCTAACAAAAGGTAAGATAACTGCAAATCCATAGATACTCGAAACGGCTACCTTGCAGAGTAGAACAATTTGGGGAGGAACCAGGCTGAAAATGAGATTCAGCCTTTTGGTTCTGTCAAGAGCCTATATAACGCACAATAAGTGTGTCGTCTTGTGTCTGACGACACTTTCCAGGAATTCAGTGAAGTTGAACTTGGGGATGACCACGAGCGAGAGCTGTACAATTTTAGAAAGGAATCCAGAAAAAAGTATGGGGGACGAACACCCGCGAATAACATGTAATGCAGCTGCGAAATGTGAGTCGAGCTTTCGGGGTTCTTAGTAAAACGGCTTACAACTACCACTAGACCATATATATCTTACAAAGAATCAGAGAGATAGGATAAATTGTAATGAGCACTCACGAAAGAAAGGGAGGACTATAAAAGATGCTCAACAGTAATTTTTTTAAAACATGGAATCTGCACACCTGCAACGGCTACATCTCCTGGGTTCATATGCTTCTTCTTTAAGGAGGGGTCGCTTATCCCGTAGTGAGCACACTTCTGGAGAACATTTGCAATGAAAGCGTAGTGGGGTATTATGACAGCCTGGAAGCAATTTACTTCATGGCGCGAGAGACGGGATTCAGTGCACCGACCTTCGGTTTCCCTGTCAAGCAGAAATAGGCACAGAACCATGCACCGTGGACGACAGCACATACCTGTTGTACCGCTGGAGAAGCTATAGAAGGCTACCTTGGTTTTCGCTTCTCCTGGACGGAGCTTTCGTTCAACAAAGTTCTGGGGCTTGCTGGAACCAAACGAAACGAGCTTAGAAAGGGTTTGATGCTTGCCATTAAAAGGCGAAGCAGCAGAGGGTTCGATGACTACTATGCAGTTTTCTGAAATGCCTGCAAGTTTGGCGGCGGAAAGCGCAGTGGCCAAAAAGTCGGCATAAACGAGTATCAAGGCGGTCTTTGTCGTCTCGAGCTGATGCACGAGCTCATCCGCTGAATACCCGGGATTCGCGGGGCTATAGCAGAGCAAGGGTTAGAAACGCGTCGAGAACAAGCAAGACCGAGTACGTCACGATCGCGCCCAACTTGTGAATGGCCCAGAGACACACGGGATAGTCTTCAGCGCGTGTATTAGCCGCTAACGAAGAATGGGGTATGTAAATTTAATCACCGACGTGATTCGGGCTAAACACGCAGACAACGTCGTCCTCGCCTGCGAACGGAGGCGTAGGTAGTGCCTTATAGCGCAGAATAGAGACCTACCGATGTTCCATTTGAGACTAAGAGCATTTGCGAGACTGGTGGTGCGCAGACGGAGCTGGAAAGGTATTCAAGAGGGATACGCGAGACGGGCACGCGACGGCACCTCGTCGAAAGCGATTGGACGCGCGGTGTGGTCTTCAATGAGCCACGGGACGCCTGGTGGCCGTACGGGCCTAGCAGGATGGTTAAAATCAAGGAAAAATTGAGGAAGAGTGAGGTCGTCGGGGATGTGAGGGAGGGGCGTTGCGCCTGTGGGGGTGTGAAATTCGTGCATGCTGGGCGAGTTCCGGAGAGATATGCATTTCGGCTGACTTTTTATGGGTAACCGATCGAGTCCAAAAGGGGCATCAAGCATTACGACAGCGGCGGAAACGCCGTTACTTAACAGTGACGGACTTGGGTTGCTTATTTCCACTCATTCTGAACCACCGTCTATGTAAGAGTACAAAGTAATAATTTACTGCTGATCCAGCGAGTCATCTAAGAAAACGAGTCGTGCTAGTAGAGAAAACATCCCGGGCCGTTGCGATGCACAAGCCCAATCAGCGCACATAAATTTGGAATTGGAACGACACGTCGGCAGCCACAAAAGCGAACTGGGTTACTTGGGCCAGCTATTGATACATCTCGTCCATGGCCGCCGGCGACGATGTTCAATGCGATTACTCGACGCCGTTAAAATGCGTTTCAAAGTTCGCTGTGGGTAACACCGGAAAGATGATGGCATCAATGCTTGCAGCAATTATTTCGCCCGACTCAACCGTCTCTTCACGAAATGGACGAAGAGGACAGCGAGCTCCGTAACCCGTTTCCTTCCCCGCCCTCGCACTACACCAAATACACAAGTCACAACCTTGCTCTCCTCGCTCTCTACAACCAGCGCCTTCCCGACCATCCAAATCCGGTCCAACACCAGGTCCTCAGTGACCAACCAGACGTCCCCGAATGGCCGCTCACCCAGCTCGAGAAACCCCGCATTGACTGGATCCTTGAAGAGCCGGACGCGTACTACGACGTCTTCGGTGAAAGGTGGTTTGTATGCGACGGCGTCTATCTACGCAATATCCCGTTCAATCTGCTTCCAGGTCAAGGACAAGATTTCCTCGTTGGCTGAGCAAGGCGGAAACCAGCTCTATCCCGAGGACCCTTCCGTCGGTGCGTATTCCATGT
Organism: Mycena leptocephala; assembly: GCA_029378395.1. NCBI lineage: Eukaryota > Fungi > Basidiomycota > Agaricomycetes > Agaricales > Mycenaceae > Mycena > Mycena leptocephala. Next base: position 449,333 of record JARJLF010000084.1, on the reverse strand, counting down.
CTCCCATTCCTCGGCGCTACTAACCTTACCGCAGACCGGCGTCCCGCACTTTTGTCCATTTTGCGATCGCTCTTGGTCACGTACTCTTCTCTCACATCCTCGGTCCTAGCTCCTCCTCCCACTACGTCCGCGACGGAGCCTCCAGAGTGGCATGGACATGTTGAATGGATTACTGTACTCGGGCAAAACCTTATGGCGGCCGCAAATGACCTCCGGCCCGTCCAGGTGCCGCTCGTTGCTTTCTCGTTTCTAAATCTTGCCAATTTTAGGCCAATAGGCTCGAGGTAATTTGGAGCTCATGATGCGACGGCAACTCGACCTTCGAAGAGAAGAAACGAAAACCCTCCACGCGTACAATAATATTGACTGACATGCTTATCTTTCTTCCTGACCAACCAACCTAGTAAATGCGATGTATTGGAAGTAAAACTCAAGGATTTGCGTGCGGCAGCGCAGTTGGTTTCTAATTTCACCTCGACGCGAGAAATTGCCGCCCCCACCGACACACTCATGACTGATGTCTCTCTTGTAGTACGTCTCGTTCGCTTCATCTCGTTTCCTCGATACTAATATGCCCCACAAGCCGCCAGACGCCTTGGATAGCTTCAAAAATGTGCAGCAGGAAGATGTACGGAAGTGGGCAGAAGAAATAGGATAGGTTTGGCTCTTTTTCTTCTACCTGGCGGCTGCGGCCGGTGCAGATCCCAATCTCGAGACTGATGTAAATTGTGTAGCAATATTAATATAGATAATACAATGCCTAGTGGTCGTCAGCGCCTGGCTTGCCCCACTTGACCATCCTGACTGGCCCATCTTGCCACGATCCAACCCTTTTATTGGCAAGGACCGAGACCGTGCTTCTCGCCGTGCCCACAAACCCGGCGCTCTTGGATTGTATAACTGCATCAATTAGGATGGTATGCCTTAATAACCCAGTCAGCAACGAACGGCCCGCAACAAAAAAAAACATACCAATGGCCGTATAGCTCTTTCGTTCGTGTGTGATCAACCCCGAGCCAGCCCAGCTCGTCGACGTCGCGCCACCAGGTGCTGTTTTTTCTCGTCACTGGTCATAATGACATGCTCGACCTCGATGCCCTTGCGTTCCATTATCTCCTCTTGAACCTCACGGACTCGACGTTGAATGGCACTGAGCGGGGCGAAGCACTCGTCCGGGGAGACATCCGACTCGCACCAGTCCTTAAAGTCGTTGTGTCTCACGTGAATAGAGATGAACTGCAATGAGAGTCCATGTCAGACAAGACTCCACTCAGATGGGCAAAATAAACCTACAGGTGGTATGGGGTCATCCTGCTGCAAACCGAACGCTCGTCGGAGGTATTCGTCTGCCAACCTTTCCAGTCTGGTCGTCCAACGCATGTGTTGACCGACGAACCGCCAGGCAGGACTGGCCAACTTAAGCAAGCGAACTTGGAAAATAAACGAACATACCTATAATCCAGCTCGAGCTCCTCGGCCTGTTTCCGAAAATAAGCAAGGTATAAAATCGAGGAAATCCAAACCTGATGGGCAGCGACGTAATAGAGGAAGTCATAACACAGCATGTGTTCATCCGGTGCAAGAGAAACGTTTGCTTCGTTGGGAGAGGCGGGACAAGATTCGCAGCGCGCGTAGAAGGAAACGCCAAGGAAGCCAGGGACCAGAAGGAACTATACCGGTCGTGCTCGAAATTTTGTTTCATTTTGATCCAGGCGGGCGTCTTGGTATAGGAAATATCTGAGGAGATTCAGAGACCCGCGGCATATACAGGACAAGAGGAGTTAAAACGAACCGAGTTTCAGAAACCACGGCGCAAGCTTTGTCTCGGAGCTTTGTCGTGGTACTGGATAGATCCCAACATTCCAGCAACCGATATCATCCATGACGGTGCTGTCTGAAGCCTAAAATTCTGACAATCAGAGGAGTATAAGGACAGCTGAAGATTGTTTAACCTTGATATCTCGCCACTCTAAGACAGGTTTTTTAATCGCTTTTCGAAGGTGTGGAAGTCAAAGACATCCCGAAAGGCAGGGGCGAATGCTCATCGCCATAGCTATTAAGCATATAATGAGAGGGTAGGAATACGGGAAGGACTGGGACGCGGTCTGTGATTAGCCCGAGGTAGATGAGATTCATCTACGAGCAAGGCTTGAGCATAAATTTTGAAATTGGTGGGACACATACGATACTGATAACGTCGTTGGCTTTTTCAGTTTCAAGTCAGTCGAAGGTGTAAGATGGAATCAGCGGGGAAACTTACACCAGCCGCCCGACCCCATGAAGTAATGTATTTGGTGTCTGACCGTAAATTGTCTGAAATAAGTTAGCAAATACTGCCTGAGCGAGTGGCTGATACTAACCTCTGAACGACGCAGTAGGCGTGCCATTGACAGAGGACAATGGATCCAGTGAATTCACGGCGAGCGGTTGCTGGCAACTTGAATATGCTTTACTAGTCCTGTTATGGCGACCAAGCCAGCTTGGCTCGACGTGTATTCGGCTGGGAAGTTCCGAGTCCCAAACAGCGAAGAGAGTGGTACAGGCGACCGCAGCGCATACCACGACTCGGACGAACCAAATGATACACCGCCGGGTGAGTGCTTTGCGGCTTCGAGCGTTGAAGTCATGTCCAGTGGGTGACCACACCTCGTAATTCTGCGGTTCGGGTGCCATCTAGGTCACTGAGAGAGCTAAAGGAGAGTCGAAGGTTGATTACCCCTTTAATGTGGTGCGGAGATATTTTATGCGAGTTGGAGATTTGAGACACAGCGGAGTCAAAGTGGAGTCCTTGAAGGCGGATATCAATGCATTGGAGTCCGAGCCATCGACAAATTATCCGAAAGTCGCCAAGAATTCCTCGCTAAATGCATGTACGTTTGATCTCGACGCGCTATCACGTGAGCGCGTTTCTTCTTCGTTTGATTCCAAATCCCTCGATTATCCAACTTCTGTCTATTCTGAGGCCCCAAATCGCAGGCTGACGGCGCACATTCAAAATGGATCGGACATATAACCGCGGGTGATAAAGAATTTTGGCTTGGTTCCGGTTCAACCAGTGCTGCTTCTGGTTCAGTGCGCTACTTACTATTATCTGCCTGGCTTGCAGTTTACGAAGCGAATGTACTTATCTGCCAATAAATCTTATAGGCGAGCCGATAACTTCAGACAACACTCCAGAAGGAGTCTCGCATCCACAAAATCATCCAGTATCTTCGTTCCAAATAGTACATCTGATTGTCACTGTCTCTGCCCCACCCTTTTCAACTTCCTGTATCGCGAAAATTAAACGCATCCATGGTAAGTTCAAGACGACTAACTGCAATTTACTTCTTGTCCTTTCCGCAATCGCAATCAGCACAGACTTCCTTGGTGCCCGCAGTATTGCAATTGGTTGAAGGCTGTCGATCGCAGTTAGGACAAGTATTGGCAAAACAGGATTTACAAACCATGTTTGGGACTTTTTTCAAGCTTGGGTTTGTGAGAGTGGTGATGAAAGTGGGTCTATGGTGACTCGATCTTCGAGGGTGGGACTCCGCATTTATACGAATTCTTATCTGATATCAAGCTCAATCGGAACAAGCCCGCCGACTGGCTGGACGAACACACTTTTGGGAATAACCTGCTCAAAGCTTCGATATCGTTTGTTCAGAACGTCAGCTGAGCAAATGGCGTCTTACGACGGAGGCCCGAGTGCACAAGACTTTTCGTCGCTCGGAATTGTACGATATGGACTGCTCACTTGCGTAGTTCTTTTTTGAAAGGGTTGAAATTCGAACGGAGGATCGAGTCCTCGAGAGCCGCGTAGTAATTCAACTTGTGGGATGAATTAGTCCTGGCATGTAGGAGTAAAATATGTTCCAATGTACATTACGTCCAGATAGTCATATGAGCATAGAAAAAGTGAGGACATATCCACCACCAAAAGAAAAAAAAACACAGAATCAAGAGAATTCGCCGCTGAGATTGGAATACTTCTTGTAATCGGGGAATTGAGGCTCGGGATAGTCGTCCCATGTTTTATCGCCATCCAAGAATCGGCGTAATCGCGCGACCTGTGACGACAAGTACATGACGATGATTTGCATCTTCAGATCCAGACTGAGCTTCATGAGCTTCAGCAGTTCTTCGCAGGTCCGAAGAGCCTGCGTCCTTGTCGCGACGAACATATTTCCTTTGAAGCCCAGATCTTTCAGGTTGTCGATCAATTCGCCAAACTCTGAACACCAAGCAAGAACACCGAGCTAAGATGCATTGAATATATTTTGGCATGTGAGAAAGACAAGCGGACGAACCTGCCCGTATTGTTTATATCTTGCGTACAGTACATTCGGTGCGGCGCTCAAGGCAAATTCGAAAGCCTCGTTTTGTAGGATTACGTCGGGAAGCGGCACATACGGAGTACCAACAGATTGCTGCGCAGGTGGCTAACCGCATGTATCAGAAAGGGGTCTGAGAAGAGCTTTAATGTGCACGTACTTGCTTCGGGGGTGGGTTGTCAAACCAGCGATAGTTGGAGTAGTCGACCTCACCGCCAAAGTCCACGACTTCGGCAGCTTGTTTTCCGGTAAAGTCCATGTTGAGAAAATGAGCTCCTTGGCTGTTGATAGCGTTCACCAATGCCCAGAGATCGTCGGGAAGGGAGAAAAGTTCCGATTCGAAATCAGGAACGGAGGGGACGAAGATAGCGTAGTCGGAGAGAGGATGATCCGCGGTCGGGTGGATGTCTGTTTTGTTGACAGACGACGAGTCAGGCCGATTTTCCTTCGAGTGCGAGGGATCTGAAAGACCAGTAACATCGTAAATATTCTGTGGATGAGGGAATTGAGCGTAGGGTAGACGTACGAGGCTTTAAAGGTGTAGCAGGTTCAAGCTGGCGAAAAAGATCTGCAGAGATGTCGAGGGGAGACAATGGAGGAGATGATAGTGTCGGACCAGGTTTCCCTTCAAAGTTTGGAATGGGATTGGCTTCTGGGACGTTACGGCTTAGCCAGGAAGGTGATGGGGGAACAGAGGACGTCCCCGTGGATGGAGCGGGCTCGTTCTCGATAAGAGACGATGAGACGGACGCGTTGAATTCACCAGTGTTAACACACTGATATACGCCGGGAGTTAATGAGACGTCTGCGAAACGGACGTTGGGTTCTTCTAACTTGAGCGATCCAACACTCTCAATGAGAATGGGATGGTGGTCGGATAACGCTCGCGAGTGTCTTCGGAGGAGAGACTTCGCAAATGACTTCAAGCGACGGATGCGGTGGAGGAAAGAACCGATAAAGGTGACGCGCAGGGGACCAGAAGTTGGAGCGAATCGGTTGGGTATCGCAGGAGAAGATGGATGCTTGATTGAGGACGCTCTGCTTAGGCGCTTGGGCGAGTCGTCGAGTCGAATGGGCAAGTCGTCCGATGTGATAAATTGGAAGCTGCCTAGTGAAGGCGAGACGACTGGCCTCCGGGGTTTGCTGCGAGTCGAGCTGACGGCGCCGTAAAGGCTTCGTGAGGATCTCGACGGCAGCACAGTACTTTGACGAGGCGTTGAACCTTGCAAGTCTACAGGACCTGCAAAGAAAAGAAAGACGCAATGAACTGCTTTAAAAGCACCGCACTGGCGTGCAGGAGAGTCCTCGTGGATCTAGTCAAGCTGGCTTGAAGCAGCTCGTAGCCTCGAGGATGTCGATCACGCTAGTCCAAATGTGGAAATGGTATCATGGTATCTCTTCAAAAAAATACTACTGTAACATTTGAAACTCAGCGCATTATATACATATAGGTGGTCAAGCAAAGTACAAGGAGCCAATTCGAGCCGAATTCAAAGATCAATGAGGTTAGTGGGCTGCCTTCCAGTCTTGCTGATTAACCTGGTGAATGTGGCATGTATTTTCTTGTAACCCTTGCTGGCCGTGGCACGTATTTTCTTGTGCTGGAATGCCGTCAGCGAGAAAGCAATTACGAAAAACCACGAGGCAGTGACTACGGAAGCGTCACCGAAACGAGAGTAGAATGTGCGGGTGGAGTCGGGGTATGGGAGACCGACAGTCTTGACCCACGAGCCCGCTCCCACCTGGTAAATCTCGTTATATCCACCACCGGCTACACCGCTGACACCGCCCTGCCTCCGTCGCACCACAGCGCGAGACTGCCGATCTCGTTAGCACGTTGCTGAACTTCTCTAAACATGCGATTCCCAATTGCAGGGTCCCAAGTATGTGCTGGTGCCAACATCAAGGCAGGCTTGGAGTCTAACTCTCGGAACGGAGAAGGCATCGCAAAATCTAGGCAGATCGAAGCGGTCACGTCGATTGTGCGAATGTCACCACCCCATTGTGGTTTGGTTAGGTGTTGTAGCGGAAGGGCAAATGTCGACGGTGGATCTGCTCCAGGAGTAAGAGCAAATGATTCCGCAACTAAAAAAGTATGAGATAAAGGAGGGAAAATAATAATATCTACAACTTACTCGGCACGAGAAACCGTTTGTAGTAAACCATTTCAATGCCGTCCGCTTTTTCAGACTTGTTGGCAAGAATCGCAACTCCTGTACGGCGCATACTGGTGTGTTCCTGGCGTCCAAACATCCTCTTCAAAGGATACCGCCCAGTATACACGATTGGTACCGATGGTATCCCGAATCTCCTGGAATGCGGCGTCTTTATCGCCCGCACTGCTGAAAGAAACGGCACCTTCTGGCCACAATATGAGGTCGGCGCCACGGCTGGTCAACCCTTGCTCTCTTGATATAATCGTCCAACACAGGAGAGGTATCTTTTGAGAACGGTGGTAGGGCGCAACCAATGCTGAGCGAACTAATTGTTTCGGAGGTGATGACGGGAAGGGGATATCCCGAGAATATGAATGACGGGATGGTCAGAGCTGCTAGAATCAGAGCCAGAACCCAAGTTCCAGCCGAGCGTGAAGATCCTCTTGAAGTCGGTATCTCATCTTCCCCCTTACTTCCCATGTACCAGATCCCTATGCTTTGGGATATCACGACGGCCCAGCTGCCGTGACCCAATCAATTCCTGCTGGACCTGTCCACGGAGCCGTCCACTGATACGCCTGGGTTCCTTCGAAAGGGGTCCAAGAAGTGAGCCGGCCCATGTTGAACGGCAGATGCGAAGTTCCGACCCACAGGGACGTCCAAATCGCTGGGAAAAGGCTCCCTGGGGCGCACCAGTACGAGTGGATATGCGCACATCCGCAAAAATCGCGCCTATAGCGACTGCCGATGCAACTGCCGACATGGCGAGCAGTACAGAAATTGAAGGACCTGCTGTCGAAAGAGCATTGAGGGCTGGAACCAGTCGTCCGATAGAGCTGCACAGCGTGATCGAGAACCAAAGGAGACCCGTATATCTAATGGGGTGGGGACGGTGGAAGAGAATCGGCGCGTACAACAACAGCATTGTCAACGAAAAAACCAACGGGACGAAGGTCGGCGTCATCGTCAAACCGAAGAGAGCAGATACGGCCGACGCTGAGATATGGAATGCATTTGGATAGTTCTGAATGAAAGCCCTCAGGTCCATGGCTGGTTGAGGGGCGTCGGCAACTGCGGGCGCTTATGCCTCGTGCCGTTGTATCGCCATTGAAGTTCTCACGGTGGCTGGTGAAAGACAATTATTGCGTCCAAAGGTCGGAAGATGAACACAGAGGACCTCTACATATAGTAGCTAGTCCGAACTAGTCGTTCAAGTTGAAAGAGATCCCGAGGGACATCATGATATGGATCGAGTTGCCATTCTCGGATAACCCTCCACGTCTCGGGTTCGCACCATACTTGAATCAACAACTCGCCTCACACCCATCCATATATTATAAGTAAACGCTAACGCTGAACACGCGCCAACAAAAGTAGAGATAATAATCCGTAAATGAAAGGTGTCTATTGTATGCAAATGGAATGTCCGTTCGTTACAACTGATGCAAGGGTATAAGTTCAGTGTGCGGTGGTGACGCCGGCCTGCTTGCCCCAATATTCTGGGAGAGCAAGCGGGGCCGGTTCGTAAGGGGATTCTCGCGGAGGTTCGGGAAGTGGATTAGCGAGGCGCGGCGAAAGAGGATTAGTTGCATGGTCGGAAGGTGATGCACGATTAGTATTCGAATAGCCGTTGGGGGAGGCATATCCTGCAGGATAAACAACGGAGGGTGGGGTAGGAGGCATCGAGTGGTATATCTGCGATGACGATGGCTGTTGAAACGGCGTCGACACCATAAAAGCCGTGTGGCTCGAGCCGTGGACCGCTGGTGGATCCGAAGTAGCCTGGCCCTGCACCGGAGGAGGCATTGGGGGTGCGGCAATGCCGTTAGGCTCCATGCCGCTCATACTGCGAGCCTTCCACAGGCGATCCATATCCCAAGCTTCGCGGGCTTTCATCATGTTCATGTCAGCAGCGGTTGGAACCTCCGAAGTCGGGCGGGCAGATTTTGAAGGATTTCGTTCGAGAATGCGACTGTGAGGAGGGGGCGGAGCAGGCTGGGGCTTATCGAGTCTCGGATCAACGATCTTACGCTCTGCTTTACGCTCCCTGTCTTCATCTCGTTTCGGTCGATTTCCTTTGGGATCTTCTTGACGCGAGACCAACGCCTCCGGGATGGGCAAGCGCTGATGACGGTCGGTGCTGTCGTCAACAGATCGACGTTTGCGACTGCGCTCGCTCCGCCCTTTATGCGGCTCAGGATCAGCATCCTTTTCGGCCTTTGCCTGGCGACGTTGCTCTCTCCGATTGTCACTTTCCTGATCCTGTGATTTGTTTTTGCCCCTGCTTCTCGACGACTCTACGACCTCCCATTGTTCACCGGCAGCCCTGATAGTTTCGCTCGACGCGTAAACGTTTCCGGAAGAACTGCGAATGAGCCTGAACGTCTCCGTTTCCCTCCCTGTGACAGAAACCTGACTGGGTGAAGGATCACGGGACGAGCGCTTGGAGGGTACAGGCGGAGGCGCTGGCTCAGGCTCATCGGGCATCAGCATGTCCTTGGTGTAGGGAGTGGGCGGATTGACCAGGATCGATGAAGCGGAGAGGGGAGAAATGTCAGCGGTCATCTCAGGAAGCTGGTGAGGTAGGTCCCTGGGTGGAGGTGAAAGAACTGTCCCATAATCCGTGGGGAACGGCACGGCGGGGAGTTTTGGCGAAGGGGGAGAGGGTGGAGGAGGCTGAGGTTTTTTCGCGAATGCCGGTTGGGGGAGATTGCGCTCTCCCTAGACTGGACGACGTCCGATTCGGCGGAGAAGATGAGCGTTCTGCCAAGTTCGGGGACCCGATGATGTCCTCCTGTAGCGGGAAACATTAGAAGCGCTCTCAGTAGGTTTTCAGGAGCTGGCGGAGACAGCGGCGACGCAGCAGGGAAGTCACTTCGGGTTCGACAACATTTTCGGATGAACGCTGTTGACTCGGAACCGCCATGCTAGTGGAAGCAACAGGTTCTAGAGAAGAATCCCTTACAAGCGCCTCAGGTCCTGTGTTTGTTGTACCGTGCTGTGGCCACAGAAATAGTTTCGTCTGTAGCGACACGTTCATGTCGAGCACCCGCTCTCTGTCCTCCGGCGGTAAAGACATTTCTCGCTGGACAGGAGTATTCTCCACTGAGCCAGGATCAGGATTAGCAACGGTCAGCCTACCCATCATGTACGGCAGTTCCGTTTCAAGAGATATAGTTGACGCTCGGTCAGCTTCAACATTCGAAGGCTCTGGCTGTGAAGGAATAGCCACAGATGGCAATTCCTGATGTAGCAGAGGTGGAGGAACACGCTTTATGGGGTCTGGAGCGTGGAGTTTTACCGGAGATGGCTGACGCTTCTCCGGAGACGGTTCACGCATGGGTTGGCGTATGACTTGCATCGGAGCCACCTGTGGTTTTCGCGTTATGCTGAATCGTTTAGCAATTCGGCCAAGAACGCTACTCCTCCGATCCTTCTTGCCTGTGGCATCAATGAAAGTCGAAGGCGGTCCCATTTGGGCCGGCGATGGCCCTTGAGGATTGGGCTCATCAACTGGAGTGGTAGGGCAGACGTCGTATGCCTTCCAAACAACCCAACCGTACGTCGTTTGCTAAGCTTGCGAGAAACATGGCCCTGGGGTATTTGCAAATGGACTGCCGACGTAGACTGTGACAATGGAGAAGGAGTGACGGTCTTGCGTCGATTCTGAGCCGTCGTCTGGACCTGCGTCGTGCTGGGTGTGCGTGAACGCGGAGCAGCAGCATGGTTATTCTTGGGAGAGGAATTAATAGTCTGATCCAGTGCACATCCGGAGTAACACACCTCTTCAAAGGACGCCGGACTACTACTCAAACCCACATCATACGGCGATTCGTGGTGCCACGCTGTCCCCACGGATCCGAAACGTCTAGGAGATCGACATTGTCATGGGCAGTCTGTGACGTTTTGCGAGAACGGGGCACATGGTCCATTTGCGATGAAGACGAGCTAGGCGTCGGTAGCGGCGAATTTGAAGCCGACCGACTGAGGTTCGGCATACGAGTCGACTCCTCTGAGCGGTCACCAGAGGACGGCATGGGGGGAAAGAAGGAGAAAAGACAGAGGGAGGACGCGTCAAGGACCGCGCATTAGATGGTGGGACGAGATGGTGATTCTGGTACCATCGGGGTCCAACAGGATTGTGCATAGGGTACCGGCCAGAATGGTTAGAGTTTTCCCTGTACCATGCAGGCAACTCCTTCAAAGATCTGGAATAATTGACCTGGACTGATGCACAGGCATTGGCGGCACGGTGTCTGCACTCTCTCCCCGTTCATGGTCACTGAACGTCCGCGGCGGGGGACGGGCAAGAGACGAGGTTGAAGGGGAGGTAAGCGGGGGCGCGGGGCCTGGTTGGTGGGATTGGGAAGTGGAGGTGCGTTGCTGTTGGGATTGGGAGTTGGAGGTGCGTCTGAGAGACTTGCGGGACCAGAGCGAACTTGACTTGCGCTTTGTAAGTTTGCGCTCAAGGTCGCTCTCTCCATCTCCTGGTAAAAAGCCTGAGCTCCGAAGGGTCGGGCGCCTTCTTGGGTGCGCGGTTGCCCTGGGACTGTGGCAATGGCGGTTAGAATATTGCCGTGTTCGCTTAAGACGACTTGCCTCTTCGAAAGGCTCGGCCTCGGCATTGAAATACGCCATTTTATAACACCCAGCGCACGGACAAGAGGAGATATAAGCCCGTATTCCTTGTCGTCGATTCGGGCGATGGATCGAAGGAGCAACTGCGCGCGGTGACCACGTGCGACTCGGACACGGCGAAGTATAGCCTAAACTTGAATAGCCATTCTCTCAGACCATCATTCTCGGGTAGCAGCCTGTAGCAGTCCAGGTGTAGTCCTGTACTAATAATCCCATTCTCTGGTCTTGTCCAATATTTTACAACTTTGGGTGTTAGCTGATTTCATTATCACGGCATGATCGAACAAGTATTTTAGACTCTGACTGCACCCATGTCCATTCGAATTCTGCTGCTCGGCGGTGGAGGCAGAGAGCATGCTCTGGCGTGGAAGCTCTCTCAGTCTCCCCTAGTTGACCACATCTTTGTGTGTCCCGGAAACGGAGGCACGAATCAGCTGCCCAAATCCACAAATATCTCCACAGTCTCTTCGAGTGATTTTCCTGCCTTGGTCACTTTTGCTGTCCAAAATCAGGTTGGATCCTATCCTTCGTCCTTTCTAGTACATCAAACACCATCCAATAGCTTAATCTCGTCGTTCCTGGCCCTGAACAACCACTCGTCGATGGTGTCGAATCCTACTTTCGGAAAGGTCTGTGGTCTGTTATGCGCGTCTAGCGTACATCTATATTGTCCTTTCATCAAGTCGGAATCCCTGTTTTTGGTCCCAGCGCACTTGCTGCCAGGATGGAGGGCTCCAAGGCCTTTTCCAAGGCATTTATGGCCCGGCACGCGATCCCGACCGCCAAGTTCAAAGTGTTTTCCTCCTCTCAGTTTGAAGAGGCCGTTGCCTATGTAAAAACTTGTGGCCATCCCGTCGTATTAAAAGCCGATGGATTGGCAGCGGGGAAAGGCGTTCTACTTCCGGAGACGATCGAGGAGGCCATCAAGGGCTTGCATGACATTCTGGTAGACAGCGTTTTTGGTGCTGCAGGTTGGCCGAGTTGCCCTTTGCGCACACCTTTTCTCTATAAAAAAACCCCTTCTAGGTGCCGAAGTTGTAGTCGAAGAATTGCTAGTCGGCCCGGAGATCTCGGTTCTCGCGTTTTCGGACGGTTATTCCATCGTGCCTCTTCCTGCTGGCCAGGACCACAAGCGCATTGGAGACGGAGATGTGGGTCCGAATACCGGCGGAATGGGAGTTTACGCTCCGGCCCCAGTCGCAACCCCCGCTATCATGGAGCGAATTATGAGTGAATCTTTGCGACCAACGATTGACGGAATGAGAAAAGACGGTTGGTATCCGCTGCTCTGAATACGGACAGCATCTTAGCGTTCACAGGTTTCCCATTCGTCGGAATGCTCTTTACTGGATTTATGCTGACATCCACTGGGCCCAAAGTTCTCGAATACAACGTCCGTTTCGGGGATCCCGAGACGGAGGCTTTGATGTTACTCCTGCACGAAGACACCGATTTGGCCGCCATCATGCTTGTACGCGCCTTCCTTTTCTCCCTGTCCACTTGCCGAGTAAGCGTTACGCGTAGGCCTGTGCAGAACATCGTTTGGATTCTGTGCAAATGTCCATCCGACCCGGATATGCAGTCTCAGTTGTCCTTGCTTCTCAAGGTTACCCAGGATCATACGAGAAAGGCAAAAGTATCGTCGTGAAAGACGTCCCTTCAAGTTTGTTTCTTCCCTCGTTCACGGCACGAATCTAACCATCTTTAGACGTCGTCGTCTTTCATGCAGGCACTACGACCACCCCGAACGGCGAGATTCTAACGGCTGGAGGCGTGTTTTGGTTGTCACAGCACAGCACCAACCCTCCGAGAAGCTCTCGATGCGGTTTACGCAGGTGTCGACAAAGTGTCTTTTGAAGGTAAAACATATAGACGTGATATTGCCCATCGGTATGTCCTACCTGCTCTACCCTCGGCGCATAAATTAATCTCGACCTGCCAGGCTCTCAAGGCAGCCAGTGAACCTACCGGCTTGACATACGCTCAGGCGGGTGTCTCAGTAGACGCTGGAAACTCTCTCGTCGAGATCATCAAGCCCTACGTCCGATCTACCCGCCGCCCCGGTGCAGATGGCGAGATCGGGGGCTTCGGTGGAGTATTCGACCTCAAAGAAACAGGATACATCGACCCAGTGCTCGTCAGCGGCACCGACGGCGTCGGGACCAAACTGCGCGTGGCTGTAGACGCCGGGGTGCATCATCTCGTCGGTTGGTCTTCAATGGAGGTGTCTAAATCGAGCTTTCTGACATGGATTCTGCGATCAGGCATCGACCTCGTCGCCATGTCCGTCAACGACCTGCTGGTACAGGGCGCAGAACCGCTATATTTCCTCGACTATTATGGGTGCAGCAAGCTCGACGTAGCAGTTGCTTCGCAGGTAGTAAAGGGCATCGCAGAGGGATGCCGTCAGGCGGGGTGCGCGCTCATCGGTGGTGAGACTGCCGAGATGCCTGGGATGTACAAAGATGGTCTGTATCATGGCGCTCCGCTCCTTTACTCCTTTATTCATTAAGAGTATAGATGACTACGATCTCGCTGGGTTTGCTGTGGGCGCTGTCGAGCGCCACGCAATCCTCCCCAAACCCAATATCGTCGCGGGAGACATTTTGCTCGGGATCACTTCGTCGGGGCTGCATTCGAATGGATTTTCCCTCGTCCGCAAGATCATTTCTATCTCTGGACTGACGTATTCATCGCCCTGTCCCTGGGACGAACAAACGACGCTCGGCCTTGCCCTCCTCGAGCCCACGAGGATATACATCAAACAGGTTCTCCCCGCCGCACAAGCCGGTCTGATCAAAAGCATGTCGCACATCACCGGCGGCGGGTTCATAGAGAACATCCCGCGGGTGTTGCCTAAAAATCTGGGCTGCTACATCGATGCCTCGACATGGACGTTGCCCCCAGTGTTCCGATTCCTGATGAAGCACGGCAACGTCGCGCCGCTCGAGATGGCGCGAACATTCAACAACGGCCTTGGAATGGTCTGCATCGTCAGCCACAAAGACGTCGAGGTGGCGATCGACGCCCTGCAGCGCAGCGGGCAGGCAAAAGTACACAAAATCGGCGAGGTGGTCGCCACACCGGGGGTGGAGATGCGCAATCTCGAGGCGTGGTCATAATCATACTACGACAAATACAGCATAGAGGGCTTGACATCGGTATAAAACAGAGCAGTGAGAGGGGAGGGCGTATACGTACGAGAGTAGCTGTGAGTATAGTAGTGTATTTGTATACTTACGAGACAGGGAAAGGCACTGCAGTCAAACCATAAACATGAAATGTAAGTTAGAAGAGCAATGCGGATGCGATGAGCAAGGTGACAAGATGCGTGATGGATGTTGGCGGGCAAGTGGAGTATAGGGATGGAGTGTTGTGTATGTATGGTGTATGGTAGTGTAGTAATGCACGAAGAGAATGAGAAAAATATAATAGGGGACTATGTAAATAGGACCAAAAAGAAACAGAACCTGGGAACCGGCTTCCGAGAAAGGAGGGACGAAACGAGACGGCGCGTGAAAAGTGTACATCGTGAGCATCTAGATTAGAATTCGATGATTTTAGGCGGCAACAGAGACGTCGGAGGCAGCCGTGGCAACAGAAGCGAAGGAGACGGGCAATTTAGGGAGAGAATGAACCTCCGTGCCGTTCACGTCGGCCTTAACTTCCTGAAATCACATAAATATATTGACCTCCAGTGGAGACAAAACACATACCTTGACACGCTCGGGCGTAACGCCGCGGGGAGTGATGGCCTGCGAGCTGCTGCTGCTCCGCACTGGGCGAGGCGCCTGGAGGATCTGGGCGGCAGTAGGCCCCGCGTGACCATTACCATTTGGCAGTGACCCGTTCATGCCCGGGGTACGTACGGGAGGGGTGGTAGAACCCCCTAGTACAGGGAATTCGTCCGCGTTCGGAACACGCTGCTTCACCATGGACGCGCGTTTGGTCGCCGGGGCGTTGGGGCCACCCTTGCCGCCAGGACCCCCGCGCGCACGCGTACCAGGGTCGTTCGATTGCGAACGGCTGGATCCATTCTGAGAAATAACGCGTGAGAGATATGGAATGCGTGAGCTGCATATGCTTACATCCTGGATCGACATGTTGGCAAGTTTTTGGTCAACGGCGGCGAACCC
The DNA here is from genome assembly GCA_029378395.1 of Mycena leptocephala. Lineage (NCBI taxonomy): Eukaryota > Fungi > Basidiomycota > Agaricomycetes > Agaricales > Mycenaceae > Mycena > Mycena leptocephala. Next base: position 434,087 of record JARJLF010000084.1, on the reverse strand, counting down.
ATTGCCATTGGCGTGCCCACGCGGGCGGGGTCCACTTCCCCGGGATGGATAGAAGGGTGTGTGGGCTGCCGCGCCCTCCGGGGGCATGACGTGGGGGAACCGACAATCGGTGCTGAGTTGAACTTGAGCCAAAAAAAAAAGGAATCGAGTACGGCATGTACATACCCATTTTTGCATCTTCCTGCGGGGAAGAAAACACACGGCGGCGCCGGCTTGCGGTTTGCAAAGGAGCCGCGACGAGCACTTCCTCGCCGACCAGCACCAGAGGCTTCCCGTCCAGGACCAGACGGCTCTGGTTGAGAGTCAAGCTGCGGCGACTTGGCAGCCGCGCCATTAACCTCGGCGTAACTTACCGAACCATTGCCGTTGACAGGCGGGTACTGAGTGACAAAGGTAGACTGCGGAGCAGACGGGGCTCTGAAGAATTAAAAGTGGCCGGCGGAGATTGCGGAACAGGCGGCGGCGGTGCTTGAGGGTGGAGGGGTGGGAGAGGAGGGATGGACATGGGAGAGGGGCCTGCCCGGAATGAGAATACACGATGGGAGAAATGGTTCCGTAGGGCATAGCTGGTGCGCCATTGGGGCTAAAATGGCCCTGGGGCGGCGGAGACATCATCTCTGAAGGAGAAGGGCCATGCATAGACACAGGCGGCCCCTGCGGTGGAGGCGCCATCGGGTGTTGGCCGTTCATGGGCGGGGGAAAGGAAGGTGGTGGTACAGGATAGTACGTCGGCGCGTAAGATTGTGGTGGCATTTGGTCGTATGACGTGGGGTATTGGGCGGGTGGAGGGAGAGGCCCTTGAAGTAAGGGCCCTGGGGGTGCTGGAAAAGGCACGCCGTCCCATACCGACACGCCGGGAAATAACGGCACGGGATGGCGGAAGCTACTTCGGGCGGAGGCAAATTGTTGTGGCGGGAACCATTATTTTCCATGTGCATCTGGGGAGGAGGCTGATGGTAGTACATGTCGGGGGGAGGGGCCGAGTTTATGGATGGGTAGTAGGGATAATTTGCGGGTGGAGGGTACGTGGAGGGATCGTTCGTGTCGTATCCATTTTCGTGGGAGGCTGGGCCCTGGGAGAGCTTGCTGCGAGCAAAGTTGAGCATGCCCAGGATGGTCGGGTCAGAGGTGTATGTCTCGGGGAGGCCTTGACTAGAGCCATTGGTTGGATCGGCACCTGAAAAAAAAGTTGAACAAGCGTGTCAACCAAGTCCACACGGCGCTAGAGCACGAAATTGGGACGGACCCTTGTCTAAGAGCGCCCGGACGACTTCCGTATGGCCGTTCTTAACGGCCTCAATGAGGGGAGTCACTCCGGTGTGATCTGAATAGAGCGAAAAAAAAAAGTAAAGGTCAAGGAAATGAAGGAAATGAAGATAGCCGAGGTGGGATGGCCAAAAAGCAAAAGAAACCGTCAGAAAAAGAAAAACAGAGGAGGAATGAGCCTGACCTTTAATCTCAATGTCGACAGTTTCGGCAGTGGACAAGACCTGGTTCACGGATTGGAGATCACCTTGAGAGCAAGCCTTCCACAGAGCAGACACCATAGCAAGAATAAAGGGGTGCAATAGGACGCGGTCGAAGAAAGGTGCGACAAGAGAATCCGATCGGGTGCAAAGAAAATTTTCTCGGCGCGTTGATCGTGATCGAGTAAGCGTGATTATAAAGGCTAGAACGTGGAGGATCTCTTTGGGTCCGCTCAAGGTCCGCTAATCTATCCTCTATATATCTATCACCCACTGGACAGCCCCAGTTTTTCCATCAGCTCCTTCGCAGGTCCACCGGCAGTCGCTGGTAAATCTAGTTCCCTCGACGCCGGTAGATCCATCAGCTCTTGCACGGCCGTCTTCGTCCCTTTATCTGATCATGATGGGTAAAATAATTATGCCTCCACATCCCGGCAATTGAAAAGAAAACACTTACTTTCATACAGCACCTCGTACACTTTCTCCGCAATTGGCGCATTCACCCCCAGCTTGTCGATTATCGTCTTTACCCCCTTGGCCGTCGAAACCCCTTCCGCAACACTCCCCAGCGTGGCGATGATTTTCTCCAACGGTTCTCCTTGCCCAAGTCGATACCTACCGTGTAGTTACGGCTGCTCGACGAACTGCAAGTCAGAAACAGATCCCCCACCCCTGCCAACCCGAGAAACGTCAACGGCGACGCGCCGTAAGCTGTGCCGATGCAGTCATCTCAGCCAATCCTCGCGTGATGATCACTGCCTGTGCGTTAGTTCGAGGTTTCATTCAAGCCCAAAAGCGTCACCGACTGGCTCTCGTGTTGTTCTCGTATCCAAGCCCGTCCGACATCCCAGCGGCGATAGCGTATATATTCTTTAGTGCCCCCGCCAGCTCAATACCGATGGGGTCAGTGCCCGTGTAGCTACCGCGGAAACAAAAATCAGGTTTTGCCGTCCAGGCAGCCGTTCGCATGGACGCACCATCTGAAATGAGGCTGATGAAAGAGGTCGGACGTTTTGTTGGCTTCCGCCTCCGTAAAGGAAGCCACCGAGACGGAGGTAGGTCGTCCTCGAACAACTTCGATAATTTTCAGCCTGCCGTCAAGGTGGAGCTTTTTGCGACCTACTTTCTTTCGCAAAAGATGGCCCTGACTGATATTATCAAGAAATCAAGCTTTAGCTGGCAGAAGTGATCAGATCCCAAACTCACGATGAAGGTTGCCGCTTTCGCAACGTCAGCCCCGCAAGTGTCAGCAATTATTTCTAGAGTCAACGCGTCTGTTCCGATCTCGATGCCCTTGTTAACGAAAATAAGAAGAGGAAGTTTCGTCTGGTGGAGCGAGCGGTTGAGGACTGTCAAATTCTCTCTAACCTCGACCCCGTTAAGATGCATGAAGCGGATCATGCAAACCCAATTACCTGAGGAACTGGGTAGGTATCGCAAAAAGCAGAACATCCATCTCATTTATAAAGTCCCCATCGGGCAAATCGGGGCCAATAGCAGAGATATTCTTAGAGAAGTCGTGGTCACGCAAGTACTTGAGATTTTTGTGGTGCAGATTAAAGTGCTTTACGAACAGGGCGTCTCTTGACCACAGGAAAACGCGGTGGTCCGAGTCGCCCAGATGTTCGGCCAGACAAGAGCCAAAATTCCCAGCCCCTAGTCGACCGCACATTCAGAGATCCCGTGGACCGCAAAACCTGTGCTGTCCTCACCAAGGATTAGGACTTTTGAATTCGCTGGAGGCTGTGGTTTGGAAGCGGGCATGGTGAATCGGAATGGCTGGGGAGAGATCGGAGACGCGTTGTAGAAAGCACGGAAAGAGCGTAGAGTAAGAGTAGAGCGAGAATTTATTCTATGGACACGCGTTAACAACGTTAGCATGCACCTCCAGCAGTTTAGTGGTCGGTGGAGTCGAGGAAGAAAAATTGCACGTGACGGCTGACTTTACGTGTCTCTCACTTTCATTGTTTCAATTCGCCTTCATTATCTTTACTGCTTCGGAGTCCCGGACTCTAAACTGCTTGACTCTAAACTGCTTTTGACTCGACTCTAATTCATAGACTCGCTCTTTCTTTTCTTTATGTCACCTATACAAGATCGAACCAACGAATTCCGATCCTGCGTAGAGTCCATTCGCTCTCGGTCCTCACTCCCCCGTGGCGCAGACGCGAAACAGCGTCTCCTTCGGAATGGCAAGACCACCACCAAAAGCGAGTTCTCTCGCATGGCGTCAACCATTGGGAAGGACATTAGCAGCACGACGATTAAACTGGGAAAACTTGCACAGCGTCGGTATACCTTCGACCGTATCCCGCGCTGCTACTTATATGTATTACAGTTGCGAAACGGAAAACCTTGTTCGACGACCGGCCTGTTGAGATTAGCGTGCGTGTGTGTGCCCGAAATGCATCCGTCCCTAATTTAATTCTTGTCAGGAACTCACCTTCATAATCAAACAAGATATTGCGAATATCAATAAACAGATAGCGGCGCTTCAGTCGTACGTCAAGCAGCGCAACCCGCAGGGGTCCAAGTCGGCGGAAGGAAAGCAGCTCGACGAGCACAACAACAACGTCGTAATGCTCCTCCAAAGCAAGCTGGCCAACACGAGCATGACATTCAAGGATGTACTAGAGGTGCGGACACAGGTGAGCGCAATCCCCCAACTCATGCTCTGTGCATCACTGATAACGTGTGTAGAACATGAAGGAATCTAGAACCCGCACGGAGCAATTCATGTACTCCACGGCGACTGCTGCAACGCAATCTGCTTCCAGTATGTCTTCTTTCTAATCTACCTACACAGCAGCATATTCAACAATGGCTTAGGTTCGATGCTTTACCAGCCTCGCCCAGACCCCATGGGCGACGGCAGCCCAAGCCACATCGATTCAAAAGGCAAAGGACGGGCGCCTCAGAACGGCGACGTCTTAGCTCTAGACCTCGACTCTGCGGAGGAGGGTATGGGAGGATCGCAACAGGGCGCCTTCCAGCAAATGCAACTGGTCGAGCAGCAGGTGCGCCAATAACTCGGTCCGAAGTAGTGTCACTCACCCCGGTCAAACACAGGACACCTACATCCAGTCACGTTCGACAGCCATAGAATCCATCGAAACTACTATTGCCGAGCTCGGCCAGATATTCACCCAACTAGCGACGATGGTGGCCGAGCAGCGCGAGACTGTGCAGCGCATCGACGCTGACACGCTCGATATCGCGTCCAATGTCAGCGGAGCGCAGCGCGAACTGCTCAAGTACTGGGGCAGCGTTTCGAGTAACCGGTGGCTGATGTTGAAATTATTCGGCGTGTTGATCGTCTTCGTGAGTTTATTCTCAAAAAAGTTTGGACCGCGCGCCACAGGCACTGAACAATTTTTAGTTCCTGGTATTTATACTGGTGTCAAATTGAGGACGCAATGGCCGGGCGCCACTGGATATCTATTACATACTGAGCACTTTTACTTCTCTGTCGCTTGTGCACAAAGCGTCATAATCCATGGACATTTTCAAACAAACTACCCAACCGGTATCGCATTGACTCCGGTTCCCCACTGTTTCCCTCGTGGTCGAGCCTTTGCGTGTTTCTTGCCTCCTCGATGGGTTTGGTCATCGTCTCCATCCTCAACAGTCCACGTCCGTCGTTTCGACTGCACCTGTTCTAACCCAGATGTAGCCGAAAATCGTTGCGGCATGTCAGGTACCGAGGACAAGGATGGGTCATTCTTCGCCAGCTTCTCAATGCGATCCTTCTAAAGCCAGAATTAAATCATATAGCCGAAAAATGGATAGAGAGTCGCACCCTCTGCTCGAATAATCCTTTATTGCGTTCTTTGAGTTTGCCGAGACGAGTATCACTCTTCCCGCCGCCGCCAACAGTCAACTCTACATTAATTCGCCGACCCTCGAGCTCTGATTGATGTAATTTTAGTCCTTGTTGGAGTGCATTGCGGTGACTGAATTCGACGAAGGCGCAGCCTTTTGATTTGTTCACTGGCTTCCCAGGGGACTGTTTAGGCGTCCGAAGACGAACTGTCGGTGGAGGGTCTTCAAAAGAAAGTCAGCATCGAAAAATCGGAAAATGAATGAAAGTAGCTGGAACATACCGCAAGCTGCGAAATGCGCTTTTATGGCCTCGGCCGTCGTTGTGTATTTGAGATTGCCTGTATCAAAGTCAGAATAATGAATGATAAAGTATATTGGAACCTACCGACAAACAGGATGAATCGCTGCTTCACTTCCGCCTTCGCTTCTTTTGCGGAATCAGTGCCCCCCTTGGCTTTCTTCCGCTTGGGCCCTGGATCTCGCCATCTTGGCCTTGCCCTTCGGCCGCATCCACCTCGCCATCCACTGCAGCGGGGTCTCTTTTCCTCTTCTTCTGGGCTGGAGATGGAGTGACGGAATCCTTCGCCTTTTCCTTGCCCTTGCGCGTCTCCTTGCTCTTCTGATCCACCAATTTACCCTTCTTCGTCGCCACCTCCACCGCAGGCGAATCATCTTCACCATCAGCGAGATCCTGGACCTCCAGGACAGGAACTTCGTTATCCTCCAGGCCAGCAGGATCGGAGCCATTGGGCCGGGATTTGTTAGCCTTGCGGTCGCGAAAGGCGATGCCTTTCTTTTGTTTCTTTGTAAGCTTCTGAGGGGCACTCATTGCTGCGGGCGCGCTGTCGAGGGGAGGCTGCACAGTGCAAATTGCAATTTTTGTTGAACCTGTTTCAAGCGTTTTTTCGGTCACGCACTTCAGGTTTACGGCAGATTTTGATCGGCCCGTAAGCCGGTGTTGGCATTTAGGGGCTTAGCACGGTGCGTGCGAGGAGGGTCCTAATGCAAAGGGATAGGGATAAGCAGACAAAGTAAGTAATCTATGAAGGCGTGAAAAAAATTGAGAAACAACTCTTCGAGGTTGATTGTTTTTTTTTGGACAAAAAAATTGCTGCAGAGAACGGCGCCCCAAAACTTCAATCCATTCTAAGGAATTCTGATGGCTTAATTTTCTTGCCTTGGCAGATGTAAGGTCGTGTACTGGTTGGTCTGCCATCTTACGGGAGGTGGAGAATGTTTCGTTTCCTGAATTCGACCTGAAAGCCACATACAAAGACGGTGCCTCTTCTGCACTGAAAACCGGTATGTTGTGACCTTCAATTTACCTGGACAGAATTTTAACGCGGTTGACTTGTTTCTGATACCAGGCCTACTTACTCTAGTGAAGCCTCGTTCTATGCAGAACGAAACTGAAGGAACTGAAGGAAAGTACATCTGGACCCTACTATGGGGATCCGGGGTCCATCGTGGTGATAATAAGGCAAGTTTTTTTTCTCCCAGAGTGTTTATGTTCGCGATTCATGAGCAACTGAAATAATTAACTAAATGGGTTGTGAGGAGTAGGCGTGCCTTGTTTATCGCGTGTGTCATTTGTCCTTACGTCACGCTGGTACTTGGGACAGGTTGAATTTCTACTAAGTAAATCTACGAACAACTTGAATGATGAATAGACAAAGAGCGGCGCCCGGAGAAGTTTAGGTCTACTTAGACATAGTAGCCCACAACGCCTGCAGCATTTCACGATCATGGTTTACTGTGATCAACTCCCCTCTTTCCGCTCCCGCCGGCCAGATCAAGTTTTCGTTAAGTGCCAGTGGATAGTAAGCAGTCCCTTGTTTCCCACTCCAATCGAAGTCGATCAGGTACGGTCAACGTTCCGCATTAATGAGAAGATTAGGGCGACACAAATCTCCAAACACGAGCCCCGCGTTGTGCAGTGATTCCAAGGCCGTTTCGAACAAGTCGAGGGATTGTTGGGTTAAAGAAGTTGACGGTGAATCAAGGATGTACTTCAGGATTACTACGAACAAATTCCCGATGCTGGGCTCCCGTGAACAGTACAGGAGTGTCGGAGCCATATTGTGTCCCTGCATGTGGAGGTGTGCTTCCTCACAGTAGGACGAGGTGAATTTGACGACGCAATTTATGCCTTCCCGTTCGTCAACTGGTGTAGCTTCAGCCAGGAAGATTTGCGATGCGCTCGATATAATGAAGTTTGTAGTCCTGATCCTTTGTTGTAAAACGGAAAAAATGAGGCGCCGGACAGAGCCCAAGACGGTCGGTGGAAACATAATATGTCTGTAACAAGTCCAGACAGTGCCCAAGGCTCCGGAGAAATCGTACGATTTGGGCAACATGGATGTCGTGGCCTGAGGGAAATCGCCGACTATGAACATCGGGAAGATGTGACAGCATAGGAACAAGGAAGTAAGTGGTTGTGTTACCGCATGATCCACGAAAAATTGCGCCCGCAACTGCCAAAAGAGGTCCAACCGTAGTCAGGGTGAATGCAGGCATAGGACTGATACTTTTCAACTTGGTGAGCTAAGAAGGACAAGTCGATTATTTTTCACGAAACACAAAGGAAAATACGCACATCTGGTTGAGGCAACATCAGGAAAAAAGCACATGGTTACGTAGGCTTGGTAGGAAAATACCCGTGGTAGCCCCGTAGGCAAGTCCCCCTTATGGTAGCAGCTCGTAGCCACGTGCCACGGTCTGGTAGCTCCTCGTAGCGCTGGGTAGCTCTCGCGCATAGGCTCCCGTAGCGCCTCGTAGCACCTAATAGCCCTCCCTTTCCACTTAGGAACACCCAATTGCGCACAATACCATAGAGTAGCCAACAATAGCAAATCATGTAAAATTGGGAAAAATAATATATTCCAGCTATTGAATACACATTGCGTACACCATTATCAAGAGTTCTCGCGCTATCTAAATCCGTTCGATTCTGTAAGGAGAACAAAAATATAAATCACAACAAAGGTACAGCTCACCTGGTGGGATGCTGAGGTTACGAACTATTCGGGCGCTGCGAGGACTTGAGATTTTCCTACGTGTCGTTCTCAAAACCATTGAAAGATATATAGGAATGAAGAAAACTCACCCGGGAAAACCCTCGTATCCTTGATTGTGTACTGCGAGGAGATAAATAATTGAGGCAAAGCCGAGTCTGAGGTGGATAGTCAGAGATGTCAGGAGGGAGTTTACAACTCACCTGTCATGCAGGCGCTCTAAGACATGGAAATGCATCGCGAAGATGAAGGAGATCGGAAGAACTAGTGAAAGAAACCCAAAACAAAGCCACGATAGTGAGAACTTTGAAGGGTGAGACCTCCGGAAAGAATTTGCGTTGCGGCCATCTTGAAACAATCTCCCGACAATATTGCGGCCATCTGAGAGCGTTGTGGAAAGCACAGAAGAGGAGATATTGAGGAGGATGGCTTGCGATGTTGCAGTGTCTTGAGTTGAGCACATTCCGCCCTTTGGATAGAACAGGAGAAAGACCGAACATGCTATGCGATTCATTGGGACCTAGGAACACGGCCAACCAGATGTTACAATGTGTGCGAGCCCCGGGCTGTCTTCTCGACGTGGAAAAGGGGAGAATGAGGGAGGGAAGAGGGGGAAGATGGGGGGAAGGAAGAAAGGGACCAACCAAAGTTGCGTTAGCAACAAACAATCACGCGTAATACGCCATATCGCGCACACGTGCGGCGGACTTTGAAATGGACTAACAGATTTTGAGACTGGTGGCGATCATGTCCTGCAATTCACGTCCCCAATATGTGTCGCTGAGTTCCGTAGGCGAGCCATTGGGTCGAATTGAGATAGTAAACCGTCGCCCAGGGTTAAAATTATCAATCGGCTAAACGACAACTACTTGGCGCTACTGATCTCCGCGTGACGGCTATCAGATGCTACTGCTCCTACAGTGGCGGCTATCAGGGCTATCAACTGCGACAGATCCTCGCACAGAGCTACGGGCGCTACTGGTGCTATACAACTGACCATTTAGCTACGTAGGGAAAACTTTTTTCCTGATGAAGTAAGTAGATAATCCTTTGCCCCCTGATCCCATGGATCACAGTTGCCCACACCGATTCCATTCTTATCCTCTCTTAGTAGACTTTGGAATGACCGGAAACCGACATTGTATGATTTATAGTGTTTTCAGCTCAGCGATTCGCAGTCCGTCGGGTTTGTACAGCTTGCCGCCAGAACGCAGCTCGACGCTCCAGGACCGGCAGGTCGCCCGCAATTTTTTTTAAAAGATTGTCGCCGTGGCATCTTGGCGCGTGTGATCATCCTTAAAGTACGTTGGCGCCATCTCAACCAACCGCTCGGCTGCCACAAGGTCGTTAGTTTCATATATGAAGGCGTCCAATTCAATCTGGATCATCGATTGGAATTGGGAAAATATGGGATGATGAACTGAGATCGGAGGACCGGTGAGGTTCGCTGGACGCCCGTTGTATATAGCCTCGGGGTGGAGCACTGTCTGGTGCGTCTTCATAGAATCGATTCTGGCTGCTATTGAGGGACTTTCTAGAGTTTTCACATCCAGACCTACGGTGATCCAAGTATTCGTGACGATTGCTGTGGTCAAAACCACAAGACTTGGTTGTGTGCGCGAATTTCCTGAGATATTTGAGGTGCAGGTCTGAATCGGACCCTGAGTGACATACTGAGACAAAAGGCATTCTTGGCATTAAAATTAACAATTTCAAGGACGTTCGTCAATTTCTCATCCGCTCTCGGCGCGCATTCACCAAGCAGTTGTGGTAGGTCGTTATACGGGAGCTTAAGAGAATTGAGTGGGCCAACAGATACGGGATTTGGCGACCGTCAAAAGTCAACATATACACTCGAACTTCAAATGAAGTGCCACCTGCAGCACCATCTCGAATCGAGGATTGCGAAACAGCGACAAGATACGTTTGTTGCGTCTTGAAAAGTGCAGAACCCCAGCCCTTTCAGATTGGGAAGAGTCTACCATCGTGACATTCATATCGAGTTAAGAGGTCTTCTGTAGGTTCTAGCAAAGCCAGTAGGACTTGCAGCATAAGTCGCCACAACCTCTCCATCAGGTTTAAAACAACAAAATTTGAAAAATATTCACGAAACATTGGCGGTTCAATCGGCCCGCAAAGGCGATAAGAGTTGATAAGATAAGAAACTAATCTGACCTTGTCGTGTCGGGTCGTATCTCAGGCTTGTTCGTATTTCCCATGACTTGGCAACAAATCGCTGCAGAGAAAAAGGGGCACCAACTGGACGCTGTTCCAAAAGAATGGCTTAGCTCAAACCTGCCGTCCGCAGAGCAGCTCACTGTAATCCACTTTCCTCAAGAAAGCAATGTTTTATCTGGCCTCGATATCGAGATCACAGAGTCCTCAGTCGCCACCTTGCTATCCAGTCTGGCGTCGAGAAAGTGGTCTTCAGTCCAAGTCACAACATCATTCTACAAACGCGCCATCGTCGCCCAGGAACTTGTTAGTTCTGCATGAGCTCTGTCGTTATCAATCCAACTGACGTCCGAGCTTATCAAGACCAATTGTTTGACAGAAATATTCGTGGACCGCGCTCTTGCTCGCGCGAAAGTGCTTGATGAGCACTTGGAGAAGACCGGACAGGTCGTTGGGGCACTGCATGGTCTGCCTATTTCCCTCAAGGATCAGATAAGTATCAAGGGGATCGAATCTACTATGGGTATTCCGCACACCTAGTGTTAGGTTTTATTTTCAAATAAGCTTCTAGGCTACGTTAGCTGGATTGGGCAATTCGCAGAGAAGAACGCCGTCCTTGTCGACATTTTGGAGTCTCTTGGCGCAGTTCCATTCGTCAAAACTAATATCCCCCAGACCCTCATGGTATAATTCATTCATTACGTCGCGTCAAACATTTTCAACTTCTCTCAAGTGGCCCGAGACCTTTAATCATGTCTTTGGAAGGTTGGTGACAATTACTCAGGCCGCGATGTCGAAAAAAACCTTTGAATTTCAAGGACCACCAATCCCCACAATCGATCCCTCACCAGTGGTGGTTCTTCAGGGGGAGAAGGCGCACTCATAGGTAAATTCAATTCACTGGTCAGATCCTATAGTCATCGTGTACGGTTGCAGCGCTGAAGGGCAGTCCCCTCGGTACGTTCTGACTGCCTTGTCTCGAACTACACTGACATTTTCCCAAGGAGTTGGTACGTTCTGATTGCCTTATGTCGAGCTACACTTACATTTTCCCAAGGTTCTGACATTGGCGGGTACTGAATCCACATGGTTCTGTGAATATTTAATGTCATGTTACTTCCAGCTCGGTGCGAATCCCTGCCGGGTTCTGTGGCGTGTACGGCTTCCGACCGTCGTACAACCGCATTCCCTATGGAGGTTGTGTTAACAGCCTGGAAGGCGAAGACTCTGTGTTGTCCGTTCTCGGCCCTCTTTGCAACACGCTCGACGGGATCAAGACGTTTTTCAAAGCGGTCATAAGCAAACAGCCATGGCAGAAGGACCCGTTGGTCATCCGCAAACGATGGAGCGACGAGGAGTACAGCCTAATTGATCACGGAAACGGAGAGAAATTGTGTTTTGCAATCATGTGGGACAACGGGCTAATAGTACCGCATCCACCTGTTCGGCGTGGTCTAGAAATAACGAAGAACGCACTTCTGGCGGCGGGTCATCAAGGTACGCATTTTCGTTCATGTGTTCACTTGCATAGCCTGATGAGAGACAAGTGATTGACTGGACACCTTACAAACAAGCGGAAATTAACAAAACTATTGTGAGTACCGTCAGCGTACGAGCAACAGAGTTCAAACTCCCCGATTTTTAAGAATGATATTTGGGGTGCTGGGGCGGCGGAAGATTACAAGACGGCTGCAGCACTGAGCGGCGAACCTGTCATCGCATCGATGGGAATCCTGCCAGACGACACAAAGCTGCTTTTCCGGCCCACCGGGGCTGGAATATCTGCCTTTGAGCTCTGGCAGGTCCAGAAGCGAAAACGGGATTTGCGGCAGGAGCACTTGGCGCTCTGGGAACAGACAGTCAGTCAGACAGGAACAGGTCGCCCTGTTGACGCAATCATCAGCCCCATGGCACCCTACACTGCACCCCCGCATGGTTTGAACAAGTACGCGCCTGTGTCTTTGGAAGCTCGTCGCTCTGATAATATGCTATATCAGGTCCGCGCAATACACAATGTCATGGAACTTGCTTGATTGCCCCGCGCTGATCATTCCGGTCTCCAAAGTAGATCAAGCGCTGGATGTGAAACAACCGAGAGATGAGTTTTACACAGCGGATGATCAGGAGAATTATGAGCGATGTGCGTATTCATCGTGTACCCTTGGGGAAGCTGACCATCGTTCATGCAGATAATCCTACAACGTACGAGAACGCGCCCATCTCAATCCAGGTCATCGGCTGTACCATGGAAGAAGAGGCTGTCATTGCAATGTCGGAGATCGTCGATGAGGCTTTGAGAGTGGCCAAGGCTAAATCAGCTAAACAATAAGGACCGGAAGAAAGTATCAGTTACAGCTAGGAGTGATCAATGAGAATGCGTTATAAAATACAATGAGAATCAGTCAAAATACAGAATGTGCACCCGTGTTTGAATGGAGAAACAGTTAGGATCCCAATGTCAAGCCCCCTACACCATCGCCTGCACCCTCAATTTCTCTCTCCTCCTCCTCTCCTCGCCGGACTCCAGCAGCAGAACGCGCAACGGGTCTAAGAATGGGACTAGCCAACGCCATCGCCGGCCGCAAAGTTGGGCTCGATATGCCGTTAGCTGGCCGAGACATGGACAAAAACGCTGCGGTGCCAACCCCAACAGTGGGAGACGATGTGGCTGAGCTCGCGGCCGAAGCCGGCATGATAGGAATGGAGATGGGTAGTCTGGGGTTGGAGCGACTCTTCGGGGACGATGGATGGGAATCGCGCAAGTAAGACATGGATGGGGAAACTGCCCGCCGCTTTGATGCATTTTGATATGGGTCAAACCGCTCGTCAACTAGCGAGCTGTCAGCGTGTCGATCGATCAACATCGATAGAAGAACATACATTTCCGTTTATTGGACCGCACAGCGCTTGTGGTAGGAGGTGGCGTGGATCGCCAGTGGCTTATAGACATCATAGAGGACATGGAAGACATGGACGGTGAGCCAGAGGGCTGAAAGGAGTTAAATGAATGAATGGAAACTAATGCCAGGGAGACTTACGACATCGACGTCCATGCCAGAAAGACTTGGGCTTTCCGAGATACACATAGAGTTAATATCGTCCCCGTTGACACTACCGGCGGGAGTTCTAATGTTAATAGGTTCGCTGCCGTTGGGTATGGGCTGGAATGGGGTATATGTAGACTCGTTGTCGTCTCCATCATCGCTCGGGGTATCTTCGCGTTGAAATTCTTCATGGCCTGCTTCCTCTGGATATCGACCACGGTCCGCCACAGTACGTGGTGTCCGAGGAAGCTCCACACCGGAAGCTAGGAGTCGCTGAAAGGCCGCCTCTGATTGAACTTCGTTCTCGACGGGTCGGGATTCCGCCAACAAATTGAGAATACGGGGCTGTTTCAGCTGGGAGACGAGAAGTTAGGCAGGGGACCAATAAATAGAACAGGATGACTTGCAGGAAATGAAAGTCGTCGGCCTTTTAATAGTCGTGAATCGCCCAGCTCTGCCCCTCGAGATAGGGACCTGCGCGGTGGAGTCAAAGGTGGCATTGACCGCCTTGTATCTCCTGGTTCCGTGTTCTCAAGTGGCATCAGAGGGGGCGTGGGATTCTCAGAGCTGCTTGGGGGCGTTATGTCTGACCAGAGGCTATCGGATTCATCCAGACTCGACGTGCTATGGCTGGCACGCCGTCTATGCGATGAAGAGGGCTTAAACGAGGCTGCCAAAGGGCTATGGAGTCGGCTGTCAGGAAGATGGGTTGCTTTGGGTGCTAGCAGACTTGGTCGGCGGAAACGTTGGAACAGGACGCTGGGGTCATCGAGATAACCAGCGGCTAAGGCGGTAGGTGCGGAGGTCGACGAAGGTAAGTTAAAATCGGTGGAAGAGGTGGGCAGAGGGAGCCTAGCGGCCTTGGGCATGATGATGGTGGGCGTTTGGGAGAAAGAGAGCTTCCAGGGTGGTCTGTCTGAATGGTTCTCAACAACTGCATTGAGAAATCCAGAAGGGGGGCACAGCCACAATCTAACGAGAGGCAGCTGGTCAAGGACATAGCCTTCTCAGTTTATTCCTTGCGACTATAGGGCCACTAGTACTGTGAAACGGAGACTGGACGTTGCTCACGACGGTGCATAAATACGTCCGTGAACTATGGCAGAACGCAGGAATCGGGAGGTTGGAAACACAGCCACACGTGCCGGAACTTGCCGAACCTCCATTTTTTTTTACCGCAATGTCAAAGCGCTCCGCGACAGAGTTATTGACCCCAGCGACCACCGCCGGACAGCCGTTCGCCAAGGCGTCCGGCAGTGGCTCAAAACGCGAAAATGTTACCCCAGACGACATGGGCGAATTCGAGGACGCCTGGGAGGATGAAATAGAGAGCGATGAAGAAGTAATCGATGCCGAGGCCACGGAAGACGCAGATGGTCTGTTTCTATTGTGAGGAATGACCGAGGAGCTTATTCATTGCGAAGGCATGGATGTGGATGAGGAGGTTATCCCAGCAATAGAAGAATCGGACGAACAACCTGCTGCCCTAGACACTTTTATTCCTGGGCGACATAAGTTGGGCCCCGACGAGATTTTAGAACCGGACGACTCTGTGTATATCATGCGGCACTCCATGAAGGTTACTTGGCCCTGTTTATCCTTCGACGTTCTCCGAGACAATCTTGGTGATGAACGCCAACGCTATCCCGCGACATCCTATTTGGTTGCCGGCACGCAGGCAGATTCCGCTAAGGACAACGAGGTTGTGGTATATAAATTGAGCTCCCTCCATCGAACACAAAAGGACGGAGGTAAGAACGCGAAATTAATTTGAAGGTTAGATACTAATTATATATTCCCAAGATGATTCCGACTCGGAAGACGAGAATGAAGACGATGACGATGAAAATTTGGACGAGGATCCGATCGTGGAGTATCGTTCTGTACCGCACGTCGGTGGTGTGAACCGCGTACGCGCTCAACCTCTCCCGCCTTCCTCCCAACTTCCTCCCGTGTCACAACCTTACCACGTTGCGTCGTGGGCAGACACCGGAAAGGTGCACATTTGGGATGTTCGACCACTGATGGAGTCACTAGACGTTCCCGGTTATTCTGTGGATAAACGGCGTACCCATTCTCCCGTTTACACTGTTAATAACCATGGCCGTGCAGAAGGATTCGCGATGGATTGGGCTGCAACAGGCTCTTCTTTGCGTCTTCTAACCGGGGACATCCACTCCAAGATCTACCTCACCAGTTCTTCGCCGTCTGGGTTTAATACCAACGCGCAAGCGTTCACTTCCCACACATCGAGTGTAGAAGATTTACAATGGAGCCCCACCGATATGACCGTATTTGCGTCATGTTCTGCGGACCAGAGTGTGATGATATGGGACATACGAACCAAAGGGCGGCAGAGTGCTGGTGCTATCGACTCTGCACATGAAAGTGATGTCAATGTCATTAGTTGGAGTCGGTCAACAGCATATCTCTTGCTCAGCGGAGGAGACGAGGGAGGTATCAAGGTCTGGGACCTCCGTAATATCAAGAAACGAGGGTAGGCTGCTTTCATTTGTCGTTCATTTGCCATATTAAATTCGAGTAGGTCGCAGGATCCCAACCCCATGCCTGTTGCATCCTTCACATGGCACAAAGCTCCGATTACTCTATCGAATGGCATCCCACGGAAGATTCCGTCTTTGCTGCCTCCGGTGCCGATGACCAGATCACTATGTGGGATCTCGGCGTGGAACTGGACGACGACGAAATGGGTGGAGTGGACGAGATGCAAGACGGTGAAGTGCCTCCACAACTGCTGTTCGTCCACCAGGGCCAGACCGACATCAAGGAGTTGCACTGGCACCCTCAGATCCCTGGGGCGATCGTATCCACAGCATCCGACGGGTTTAATATCTTCAAGACCATTTCTTTGTAGATGTTGGACTACTCCAACTACGTTACTGACCAAAAGTATGAAATCATAAATTAGTACAAGGCCACACTGTTGTTTCCACGGGGTGCCCGAATCTGTAGACCAGGAATAAGCATGACCTTGCCGATTTCGCAGAGATTTTGCTCACCTTTGCGATATTCTTGTGAATGAGGTCTGTCAGAACGGCGTAGATGTTGCGCAGGTCGATTATATGCTGGCGAGCGAGATAAAATTGATTGTCGTCGTGTTCTTTCAGCGCCAACTACAGCCGATGATTTAGTTGCGCAGCTTATAATATTCTCTGGCCGGACTTGCCGTGTAATCTTCGACATTGGGGTATTTGATGAGTTTGGAGCAGATTTTAGCCCGGTTAAGATAATCATTCCGAGCTGAATCTCGGAGATTAAATGCACTCTCCTGGGAACGGATGAGTTCAGCAACGACCTCTTCGAGCAGTCAGTACTTGAAACAAAGGAAGTCACTACACGGCGGACAAAGGTCTGCCATGGAGTGTGCAAGTTCACCTCTTGCACACTCCAGGTGACAGACCTTTGTCCGCCATGCGAACATACCCTCCTGAATCTGGACGCCTATGCAACAAAATTAGACGACAGTGCGTATATGAAAAGATGACATACCGAAATTATCTCCGCTGTGGGGTTATTCAGGATGAGAGAAAACACAGGCAGAAGCGACGTACCCCTCAATTCTGTAAACACATATTAATCACTCGAGCGCAGAAAAAAAGAGTCGTACGTACTTGGGCATCGTAAGTGAAATCCAGAGCTTGACCTGGTCGGTCAGAATCACCAACTCTTCGCACTCTCGCTTCAACGCCGCATGGAGGTTGACCATATGCTTGTTAGAATGTACAAGGCTAGGGAGGCGGGCATAGTGCGTGTCGTTCGTGAGAACGTCAGCGGCCGTGCCGTCGTCCGTCTTCCTCTTCTTCAGCTGCGGCCGGTCGCCATTGATTTGAGAGGACGCTGGGTCAGGATAAACTGTTGGATCGGTGGTTGTGGAGGTCTGATCGCGGTGGTAAGGAGAACTGGGGACAGATGTTGCTTGTATCAGTTCCTGGAGCTCCCTGTAGCGAGGGCGTTCGTTAGTGGAGGGAATATCGGAGTCATTTTCCCTACAATATCTTCAAATATATTAGCCACCGAGTTATACATAGATGCATACGAAGTCACCTTGGCTGGAAATACGCGAAAAACAACTTGCTCTCCCGCGACTGCTGCTTGCTTTTGGAAGGCCTAGGCAATAGATTTGAACAAGGATGGACAGCGATAACTAATGTGAACAGACCTCAAGCCTTTGAGCGAGATCCTTTTCCATCCGACCGTAAGCGTTGTGCAAGTCACCGCGACGCGTAATATTGGTTCTGTTTGCTTGGGAGGCTATCGCCATTTTGATCGCTTTGATCGATTACATAATCGAACTCTCCTGTATATAAACCACCGCTGAAGAGCGCGCGATTGGCCCTGGCAGTCCAATATCTCACTTGGGTTTCGTACCGATGTCAGCCCAGGAAGAAAATGAGGCTATCTCGGCGCTTACTGGCTTCTCCTTGACGAATATTCTCGGAGACCTTGTACCGTCCAGTTCCAGTCTCACAAACCGGCTTGGACTTTCGGGAACTTCTGCGCTGAATGTCAACCAGATATATGGTGACAATGGGACGATGACGAGGATGCAGTGGGACGAGATCAGGGCGAAGACTGGGAGGACCAGATTGATAAAGAGATGGAGGAGGAGGGAGACGATGACATTTCGCCCGTCAAGGCGGAGCCTCAGTCCCCTGGTGCTCTGAAACCGGAGAGACGTGTCAAAATCATAAAACGGCTCGTCGAACGCCCCAAGAGCGTGTATGAACGCTTCCCGTCTTACGAACAGAACAAGGTTTTGGACTTTAGTGAGCTCTTCAAGGGTACACGGTGCAGAAATCTCGCCTATCCAAGAGACCGTTCCATAGTGAGCCTGAATCTCACTATCATGCTCTAAACGCTCAACGTGGCTAGTTGAAACTGTGTATCCGAGGAAGAGGGATATTCCAAGAAGTTATCTCGAGTCCGTAGTCGGCGACACCAAACGCCAGGTCGAGAATCAGCGAGTTGAAGCTCTTGTTGCTTCTAGTAATGTCGAATCAGATCTTCGTAAGGCATTGGAGGTGTGTGTATATGTTCTCGGTCGCCGCCCAACTTAGGAGGTGACTTAGGAACGCGAAAATACCGATGTTCCTGTGTCTCTGTCCTTGCGAGATCGTACATTCGACCTAGTTTTGCTCTCCAATTGGGAGGACCAGATAATATTCGAACCGGAGAACAAACCTGCCAGTAAACCGCTCATTTCGGACGCAGCTGCAGAGGGCGCCGAGAAGCTCAAGGTTCCTTCAGTGAACAACCTCACTACACCTGCGAACAAGGCTCTGGAGTCTGGCGCGTGGACGCAAAGTATCATTTGGAGTCCTCGAGCACCCTTCAAGGACTTTACTCAACTCGAGTTCAATCACGAGGACGACGTAATTCCAGAGGAGCGGAGTGGTTCGTTGATTGTCGTGTGCTGCCGCTAGCAACTGATTTCCCCATCTCCAGCTGAGACCGTTCGACCAAGGAAACGATTCCGGACCGATGCAGGGGTCAAGGACAAATTCAACTTGTCCAACGACCACTTGTACGAGGTCTCGAAAGAAGGTGGACGCCATCGGGTCCGCCAAACCTTTGGTCAAATTGCAGTCGAGCATGCATATCCGGCTCAAAAACTGCAGTTGCCCTTTGTGCGTTTATGTGTTCTGTATGGTTTTTCAAAACTTGACCGCCTCATCACAGTATAAAACTCGTTTGTCCAAACAAGAAGCGCGCTCATTTCATCGGCCCGCTCTGCAATTTCCCTCCAATATGGAACTCCGCTTCAGTAAGGTCCGAACCGCAAAGAAGAAGAAGGACAAGGCGGGCCGCAAGCTGGGCAAAGGTGGAAACATTGGCGAAGGATTACGAAAAACGAGCGACATTAGTCTTCGGGATACTAGCAACTTTATACTCTGGGAATTTTCTGTAAGATCCCCAAGTATCTTGTTCATCATTGTTCTAACACTTTGAGAACAGGAGGAACACCCGCCGATAATCCAGAATTTCGGCATGGCCAGTTCGCTTGTGAATTATTATCGCAAGAAGGACGAGAAAGATGACCACGTCCCCAAGGTGATTACCTTTCCTGCGTCGTCTTTCCGCTCTGACGTGGGCAATAGTACGATTTAGGTGTACCATTTGTTCTGGAGCCTCAAGACGAAACGCCGTTCATGAAGTTCGGATCGGTATACCCCGGCCAGACGATGCCTGCGTTGTACAATAACCTTGTGAGGGCGCCGCTATTCCGGCACAAACCATACGCAACAGATTTCCTGATCGTAAGGTTGGTATTTCGGTTCATAAATCAACGCGGTCGTGCTGATATGTTTTCAGAAATACCATTAAAGGCGAAACCAAGTATTTTCTGCGAGAAATCAAGCACCTTTTTGTCGCTGGGCAAACATACCCGGTCACAGAAGTTCCAGGACCACATTCCCGCAAAATTACGAATACGATCAAATTCCGACTCCAGATAATCGCGTTCAAGCTACTCCAGAAAAGTGCTGGCGAGCGTCTCAAGATCTCTCGGTTAATGAAGTATTTCCCCGACCAGAATGAGCTGCAAATGCGACAGAGGCTGAAGGCAGTCGCGGTTGCTTCTGCTGTTGACATGACCTTGACATTTTCTAGGAGTTTATGGAGTACCATAGGCGAGGCCCGCACCAGGGATTCTGGCGGCTCAAATCCGCTTGGGTGATACCGTCTGATGCCGACATGCTGAAGATGGTCACCCCAGAGCAGGTCTGCTGACCGAGAGCATGCAGGTTGGCAACGGCATTTGCAGGACGCCGGATACAGCCAAGCGGCCGATGCAGTCGAAGATAAAGACGACCAATCCAACCTTTCCGTCGAACAGCAGCTGGCGCCATGGATCACTACCAAGAATTTCCTGTTTGCTACCCAGGCCAAGGCCATGCTTCGGCTACACGGCGAGGGGACCCCACTGGTCGCGGGGAGGCATTTAGCTTTATCCGGATATCCATGAAGGACATTTTCGTAAAGGCGGGAGAAAATTACGAACAGAAAGTTGGCAAGTGCACCCGTTTCTCCCTGGTTGTGGCGCTACTTACGCCGAGACCATCAGCTGAGGCAGAAAACCGACCAAAGTCGGCGCATCGGTATAACGTCGCGGAGCAGCAGGTGATATACAAATCGGAGGTTGAGCGGATATGGAAGGCCCAATTCGACTCGCTTAGTCGCAAGGATGAGCCACAATTGACGGAAGAGGAAAAGGAGGAGGACGTGCCGAAAGCGCGTCAACCTTCCGTTCGGCAGGAAACGGTACCGCCCGAGATGTCCCCTGTGGCAGGGCCCTCGTCGCCCGCTTCGCCTGCATTCAGCCGGGGCTCATCTTTGGAGCGCGACCGGGAGATGAGCATGGGCCCCGAGAGCACCAGACGGGTGCTGAGGATAAAACGGCTGGTATGTTCTCGTCATCAGGGTTACGCGCGCCAAGAAGGCACCTCGCCAAGACTGACTATTCTCCACAGATCCTTGGCGAGTGGCAAACTGAAATCATCCGTGATCCCGCTGTTATTCGTGCATATGTCCGGGGGCGCCAAGCGATCGAAGAAGAGCAGACCTTGGCAGATTCGCTTGCGCCCACCGGCGATGCCGATAAAGATAAGAGGGCCAAGAAGCGGTAAGTTTTTTTTTCCCGCGAACATTAGCTGGGCTGATGCCAAGGCCTTTTTTAGCCTCGAAGAAGAGATCGCCCGGATGAAAAAGAACCAGGAGAGACGTCTGCACCGGAAGAATGCCAAGATCGTCCAAGCTGGCGGGACGCCAATGCAATTGAACCGACCTATCAAGCCAGACACAACGGTACGGCGACTGTCCCTGGCGTCTGTATTCTTGTCATATTTATACCCCTTACAGCGGCGGTGTGGACACTGTGGGCAGCTTGGCCACATGAGTATGTCGTTCTTCATTCTGTGCCAAGGTTCTTAGGTCATTTAATTCTTTTGTGCCCCAGAAACAAACCGCAAGTGTCCGCGCTGGGCGGAATTCAATACGCCTGGGCCCTCGACGCCGACGGGCTCGGCGGTGAGCCCTCCAGCGCCGGGGACGCCGAACCTCCCCAACCTCGGGTTCAACCGCGGTGCGCTAGCCCCTACGTTCGGGTTCCCCGCCGCGGTGCCCTCGCCACTCGCGACGAGTCCCCCCGTGTCTGGCATGGGCGGCGAAGACCCCACGCCCGCGCCCACCCCCTCCACCTCCTCCGTTCCCAAGATCAAGCTCACGCTAAAGCGTTCTTAATTTTATTTAATTGTCGCGGTTGTTGTATTGTACACATGGCGAATTAAATAATGTATTACCACAAGCCATATCAGACCAGGGTGGTTAACAAGAATGTGTAGAATATCATGGTGGGAAAGAGCATTGTACAAGAGGAGAATCCACAATAGCTAGCAAAGGTAATTTTTAAGGTTTAACAAGGCAAGCAGGGCAAACGGGCGTGTATTATCGAGTCCGCCTCACGCAGCCGTCATTTCAACATCCCGCGAGCTCTCGTCTCGTGCCGGCGGCGCGGCCACCGGCACAGGCGGCGTCCCGTACATCCTGCGGAACTCGGTATTGATCGATACGAGCAAATTGCGGATCAGCTCCGCATGCCTGCGACGCTCCTCCGCCGAAATAGGCACGGACCCAGGCGCCTCCGTCGTCGGCGTCGGCGTCGGTGATCCGGCCGCAGCAGCCGCTGCCGCGCGCCGCTCGAGCTGTATACGCCCCAAATCGCGCGCGACGTCGTCCGACTCGGTGGTGCTGGTGCGCGCGCGCACGGGAGGGAGGGGCGGCGCGATGGAGCGCAGCGGGGGGAGGATCGTCACCTCGCTCGGCGTCGGCGAGCCCTGCGTCGAGCCCGCGCTGGGGGTGCTCGCGCGCGACGTCGGCGAGGGCGAGCGGTACGCGCGTTTCATCGGCGGGAGCTTGTACTGCACGTCGCCCGAGGTAAGCAGCGGGTAGAGCGAGCCGCTCTGCAATGGCGAGCGCGTTGTGGACGAGGCAGGCTCGAGGCGCGCGGGGGGGCCGCGATGCGGTACGGCGGGCAGCGTGGGCTCGAGGGGTTGCGGACGCGTGGTAGGAGCGCCGGCGCTCTTGAGGAGGATGATCCGCTGGACGGACTTGTCCATGTAATCGTCCGAGCGAGCTGCGGGACAGGGGGCGCGCCGCGCGAGGCCCGGACAAAGTTGTACGCGGCAGCATCGGGCGGGGGGAGGTTTATCTGCGGAGGCGTCGAGTGGTTGGAGCCCGACTGCGGGGAACCACCGTCGTGCGGGGGCGAGTGGTTCTGGTGGTAGTGCTGCGGGTACGGCGCGTACTTGCTCGGGCGGCGGCCGTGGTACTCGCCGGGGTAGCCCAGCGGATGGTCGTCGATGTTGGGGTACATTGAGCCGCCGTACTGGCCAGGCTGCACGGACGGGTGGGTCGAGCGCGCCGACGAGTACGGGGCAGAGGAATAGTTGTGCCCGGACGGGGGGTAAGGATGGTCCGGGTGGTCGTGAGGCGCGGAACCGGGCATCCCAGGCATACCTGCTAGCCCAAGTTGGCTGAGACTGACGGGGTCGAAATAAGACTCGGAGGAGAAGCCGGAGCCGTGGTGCGGCCGGGGGCCCGAGTCGGTGACTTCGCGGCCAAGAGTGATGAGGAAGTCGTTTACGGCTGCAAGTTCTTCCGGGGTACGTATGTCGAGGGACACGGAACGCGGATTGAAGCCAGATCCACCGTGGTGGGAATAGGAGATGTGATTGAGGCGTTCAAGACGCTCGGCCATGCCTGTAGGCAAATTTAGAGCTGATACCAACGGAAAAAAAAAGCGGGGACTTACGGGGATCGTAGGAGGGGTTCATGCGACGCTTCTTCATGTCGGTGAAAAAGTCTTCAACGGCATAGTCGTGGGAGCGCTTCGAGCCGGTGTTGGTACCGTCCCACTGGTTATGGGGGAACATGTCATCTGTCGGGGAGTGACCGTTCATTGGGGGCGGAGAGAAATCTGGGGAGGGCGTAGGAGGAAAGTTAGGGTACGATCCTACGAAAGAAGATTAAGGCATGCGCCAGAGGGCGAAACACGCTTGCTCACTATCCGAGGCCGAAGAAGAGCGGGACTGGGCACGAGGTGCAGAGGAACTCGAATTATTGGAGGGGGACTTTGAGGGCGGGGGCTTTGAGGAGACGGGGCGGGTACCTGCGGAAGAGTCGCCGCGTACTCGGGAGACATAGGCGGGGTCAGCGACAGTGATTGCCTTGGAATGCTTGTGCTGAGCATGGTGTTCCTCGGTATGGATCTTCTCGTGCTTCTTGAGATCCTGAGGCCGCTTGAACGACTTTTTGCAGATCTGACGTGGAAATGAGACGAGTATCACCGAGAAGAGAGAGTGTATGTACCTCGCAGACATGGGGCTTCAACGGGGTGTGACTCTGAGATGGCTAGTGATGTGGTCCCGTTTGGCGCAGGTAGTTCCGCAATCCTTCCACTTGCAAGTGAGACAGAGGTTGTTTGTGCTCTTGCGACCGATGTGCTCGTTGCAGAGATGGTTGTAGAGGGTCTCTGGGTCGGGGAATGCTTGGGTGCAGTCCTGCCATTGGCACTTTTGGGAGTTAGCAGGCTCCTCTGGAGTGAGGCGGGGACAGGGTTGTCGTCGCGGGAGTCGTCTGAGTGGACTGGGTCTTGCATGTTTAGGGAGTACCAATGTTGGTAAGGGGGCGGAGGGAGGGTGCGGTTCGGAAAGTGGAATATTGGATTGGTGTTGCCTTTCATTCTGTTGCAAGATGATGCCAAGACTCAGAGCCAGCAAACAATCTACGTACACAACCCAATATCCCTATGAAAATCCCACAGACCAAACAGGGACCATTCCGCAGCACTCATCCCCGACTCGGCTACTACATCTCACCACCAGCGCCCCCAATTACCTCCCTTTTTCCAGCACAATTTTGCCTTTGACATTGCTCTTCCAAGCCGAGCCAAGCCAGCCAAGCAATTCCACAATGCCAAGCAAAAGTCCCCTGTCACTCCCACACGTTCCAAGCCTTTTTCCATATTCACCGCTTTCCATTTCGCCGTCCTCGCGCCGTTTGCTTATTTGGCTAGGCCTTACCTGGGCTTGCCGAGACTCTGGCCGACCCTTGACCGAATTTTGACGGCTCACAGGAGAGGACATGAGACCGGCATTTTGATATCCGTCGGGTGACTGGGGGCGCAGACTTGGCGCTGGGCATGCCGGAGCTTCTTCGTGGGAAACGGGACCACCAAGACCCAAGACAATCTGAGGTTGTCTTGATTGTCTTGGCCTCTTAGCAGAGGCCGTGTTGCCCATCACCCACGTTCAGCCCGTCCTAAAAGCAGTTGAAACTTGCTGCACAACCTGTGTATATCCGATCTTACTTACGCCGTGCCCTCCGACTGACAATTCATTTGTTTAATCATTATCACGCTCCACCGCAACCCCCGTTATCTCGCCTTCAGGGTCCCGTGTCGCTGCAAACGCAGCGATATTGCGCAATGTCCGAGGCTAGCCCCGCTAAAAATAGATCGCAGTTGTACGCGCTTATGGCTGGGCTTCAAATCGGACGTTGTGCCTTGCAACATGTCCCACAGTCAGAGCGCCCAACCGTGTGAAGGGGATTTCAATTTCGACTGAGGCGTGGCGCGTGTTGACCAATTTAAGTATTTATTTGTAGGGCACGTGATCGAGAACTAGGTTTGAGCGGGACCACAACTTTTACCCCAGTTCGTGTCGTGGGTCTATGCGGATCCAAGTCAACTCGGATCTACTCGCCCCCCCAACCGCATTCAATACCGCAGTTCACGCATCAAGTGCGGTTGCAGACTAACGGAGTGTAGAATAATAACAATACTCGATACAGAGAATGGGGAATACATTAGATTCGTAGCGGGATTCGTAGTGGATATAACTCATCGCATCGACGTTACTGCACCGGCTGCTCCTCCTCCTCGTTCACCCTGAGCACCTTGACCCACTCGCGGTAATTGAAGTTGCCCTGCCGGTCAGTAAACGGGCCTTTGAGCAGTTTGTCGATCTGTCGCGGGTCAGCATATCCCATCCTCGTGAATGAAAACAAAGCAACACACCTCCCTCTCCCCCATCCGCTCCCCCACCTCCCCCAACCACTTCCGCATCTCCTCAACCCTCACAACGCCCGCATCCGCCTCGTCAAAGCTCTCAAACGCCTCCAGCAGCTCTGCCTCTGTATCAAACTCAAACAGCCGCTCGCTCATCATCGTGAGGAACATCGTGAAATTCACCCCGCGCTCGGCGTCGCCCGGCCGTGAGGGCGGCGCGTCGCCGGGGCGCGCGCGGAGGAGCTGGTCGAGCGTGGACGCGGAGGGTGTTATGCCTGTGGCGTGTGCGTGCGTTAGCATTCAAGTACTTCCCCTATGGCATAACTCGAGCAGAGAAAGGAAGACGCACCCAAGCTCGCAAAAATCTCCCTCAAATCACCCTCCCCCACCCACCCGTCCTTGTCATGATCAATCAGCTGGAACGCCTCCTTGAACTGCTGGATCTGCGGCGCTTGGAATAAGGAGAAGACCCCCGACGGCTCCCGCCGCGCGCGCGACTTTTGCGCTTTGGTCAGCAGCTTCGAGGGCGTGACGTTCGGCGAGAGGTGGTCTGGGTATTTAGACGCCATGGCGGGAGAGGAGAGGCGTCGTTTAGCAGACACGTGCAAACGGTGGCGGTGCTGACGCGTCGCAAATCGAGGACACGACAAGGACAGAAAAGAAATTCATTTCAACTCATTGAGACACGAAGAATAAAACACGCTTCCAGTCTAATACGCTGCAGCCCTACGTCCGCCTCGAATACAGCCGCCACAGATACCACAGCACCCACGCCTTCGGCAGCCACTTGAAAAGGGTAAACGCAGTCGCGTTCCCGCCGAGCGTCATGTACCTCGGCGGGTTCTTCTGCAGCACGCGCCGCACGACCTGGTGCGCAAATTTGTCGGCGGAGAGCGCGTTCGGGCCCTGGCTCGCGTTCATGCGCTGGATGATGTTCGGCAGGAACGCGGTGTAGCGCGAGGTGTCGGGGAGGCTGCGCGGCGTGGAAATTTCAATAATTAAATGAACATAAATGGCCAGAGGGAGGGGACGCGCACCTGAACCGCGCGGCTGAATTGTTCGAAAGGTTGGAGCGGATCGCGCCTGGCGCGATGTACATGACTTTGATGTCGAACGGCTTGAGCTCCATCGAGAGGATGTCGCTCATCGAGAGCATCGCGGCCTTGGTCGCTGAGTATAGCCCGTTCCATGGGACGGCGCTGCGCAGCGAAATTTGAGTGCTTGAGGATGAATGATAACTATTACGCACGTGTCCGCGACGACGGAGCCGATGTTGACGATGAGCCCGCTGCGGCGCGTTGCCATGTGCGGGAACGCGGCTTGAGCGACGCGCAGTGCGCCGTAGGTGTTTGCGTCGAAGGTCGCCTTGACGTTGTCCAGCGGCTGCTCACTGCACTTTATGTCTTGGATAATTTTCAAACATTCCCAACTCACATTAGCGGCCCTACAAATTATTCGATGAGATTGAATGCACGCCGCCTGTAGAAAAATTCAGCACACACCTATGCCCATGACGCCCGCTGCGTATGTAAAATTGTCAGACCGTGCCTGATCCGCGCGAACATGAACCGAACGAACCGTTGTTCACTATAACGTCGATATGCCCAGCCTCGGCGACGATGAGGTGCACGACGCGGCGCACGTCCTCGTCGCTCGTCACGTCGAGTGTCTGCAGCGAGATGAGCGGGTGCGCCGCGAGGCCCGCCATCGCCTCGAGCCGGCGCGCGGTTGCATATACCCGGCACCCCTCCGCGGCGAAGCGTTCGCATCTGCAGCTCGGTCAGACTTTGTGTGTGTACTCGGAGGCGCGTAGGGAGACTTGCAGGGCGTATCCGATGCCGCCTGAGGAACAGCCTGTTACGAGCACGACGCGGGACATGGTAGTTCAGGACAAAGTTACGCCAAATCGAATACTCCGACTCGCGCTCGGGTCGGATTCGGGCGGCCAAGAGCACCGCAAAACCCTTAGTGAAACTTGAGCGCTGGTAATGGCATTCTTACTCGACCACAGGGACTCAAAGAGGAGCAAGGCCAAGAACAAGGCACAATACAAAACTGACCGGCGACTCGGCGATCTGTTTTAGAATTTCTGACTGCGGCCTGGACGATCAGCGGCATTGGCCTTCTTTGGGAGATAATTGTCATCTGCCTTTAGTCTCTCTCCTTATAATCTTCCTTCCTCTCCCCACACTCTCTTCTTCACGAACTGCTTTGCTATTTCTACTTCTTCCATTATGCTTTTGACTCCGGTTGTGCATCTCGCACTTTCTTTATTGTTCTCCGGGGCTGTTGGCAGTGCGGCCTCGGTGCAGCGCGCCACGACCTGCAACGGGCACAGTGAGGTGGGTCCACGAAGCAAGAACTGTCCCAGATATTGTGGCTCATAGTTCTACAGCTGTGCGACAGGAGTTATGGCAATGTGTCCTTTGTAGGGGCCCACGATTCTTACGCCGTCGGAACAGGTAGTGGTACGTCGGAACCAAAATTCTCTACTGTCCTCGCCCCGTTGACCCATTGTTTCAGTCACCGTTAACCAGGACTACGATGGTGCGCACCCCCGCGGTCCCTGCTCGGAATAATAACAATATAACTTGCTTCCCCAGTCACGCAGCAGCTGAAGGACGGCATCCGGATGCTCCAGATGCAAGCCCACAACTCCAGCGGAGTGATTCAGCTCTGCCACACCAGCTGCGTGAGCCGCGCGCCATTAATTTCGTGTGAGCCGTTCACTGACATTCGAAGCGCAGATTTTGTTCAATGGCGGAACACTCAAGGACTACCTGACAAAAGGTGCGTCCCCACATCCGTCTTTAATGTCCGCTACTTGAACCAGACCAGTCAAAACCTGGATGGACGCCAACACCGAGGACGGTACGCCCTCCGTTTAATTCAAATTTAATTTCGCGGGGCTGATTCATTCATTCATTCTATTTCTAGTGGTCAGCCTTCTTATTGTGAACATCGACAACTTGCCGTCGTCGCAATTCGGCACGGTGTTCCAGTCAGTCGGCCTCGACAAGCTCTCCTTTGCCCCGGCCAGCTCGCCGCTAACCGCCTCTGCTTGGCCCACTCTGGGCTCGATGATCGACGCGGGCACCCGACTCGTGACGTTCCTTGACAATGGCGCCGACCTGACATCCGTCCCATACCTGATTGACGGTTTGCATTTTTCTCTGCGCTGCCAAGCCACATCTGACCTTGCCTCGATCTCTATCTTGTGATTGTTTACTGGCTGTTCGCAGAATTCACCAACGTTTGGGAGACGCCCTTCGATGTCACCGACCCGGCCTTTGACTGCAGCATCAACCGAACCAAGGGGGACACCTCGACACAGATGTACCTGATCAATCACTTCCTCGACACGATATCTAGCGCCGCCTTTAACAGCCCTGTGCCCGATGTTGGCGCCGCCAATGTGACGAACGGGGTCTCGGGCCCCAGTTCTCTGGGTGCGCAAGTCGATACGTGCGTGTCGGCCTACGGCCGGCCACCGAACTACCTTCTCGTTGATGTACGGTTTTTGGTTTTTCTAATTCACCGCTTCTCACGATTATTTTAGTTCTATGAATACGGCGGTGGATCTGTGTTCCAGGTCGCCGCGACAATAAATGGAGTCACTTACAACCCTACTACGCCATCGCCACACCCATCCCTACATCCTCGTCCAGTACGACCTCGTCTTCTGGAGGAGGAGGTAGCAACACCAACAGTGGATCTCTCGTATCTCATCACAGTGCTTAGCATCCCTGTTCGTTGCGCTAAGCATATTGCTTGGCGCGTCGACAGTAGTGTGATTCTGAACCCTATCTCTCCCCATCTACCGCATCTAACACACGGACTCCCTCGCAATCTCATTAAAATATTACTAACCACTGGCATTGGTACTGGACACATTTTCAATACAATTGCATCTCATCATCCTTTGCGTTCTAAGCGCCACTTGTACACTCGCGGCTTGTAAGTTTTCGCATCGACGACCTTGCGCATTGGCGCTCGGCGCTTGCCCCGCCGCGCGTCGACCTCGTCCTCATCCTCTTCGTCATCGTCATCCCCTTCGACTGCTTCCACGCCAGAGATTTTCTTCCGCGCGCCCTTGCCCATCAGCTGCCGCTGCATCTCGAATTCGCGTTCTGCGTAGCGCAACTGCGTGTCGCGGAATAGTCGCGCAGAGAGTTCTTTCAACAGCCGCTTGCGATTCGCGCTCGACAGCTCGCGGCGCTCTTCCGAGAGGATCTCCGCGACGGCCTGCGCGTCTTGTGTCGGCGCGGAATCGCGGCGTCGCGATTTTTTGGTGGGGACCTTCCAGCCGAGGTCGAGGTCCATGGGTTCGTCGGCCGCGACGGGCAAGGAATTTTGGATGGGGACGTCGAGGGTCGTCCGGCTGCTGCTTGCATATTGGTGTGCTATGCACGGGTAAATACAAATAGAAAAAAAGTATAGATTGCGTACCTTCGTCTCGTCTTCGACAAATACAATATGTTTGGCCACGAGCCTTGCCCTTGCGTTTAGAAATAATCCCAGCGTTCTGGAGGGTTTCATTTCGTCGGCATCGAGGTCCTCCGTGTCCTCGTCATTTTCCAGCTCGCCAGGCTTCATTAAATCGGCCATAGCCATTAGTTGTGTTTTTATTTTGTCGATTTTCTGCGAGTTGGGATCAGGAAAAACCTGTGACGCAAGAAGAAGTATATACCTTGAGACCTGCAGCCCGCATGGTGCGCACATAATTTTCGTCTTGCGTTTTGAGCACTTTCACGATATCTTGCGGTAACGCGACGTTTCCTCGGTCTGCGACGTGCACTCCGCCCTTGAGAAATAATTCAGACGCTCTTTCCGACACCCCAACGTTTTATGCCGCGGACCTTGGTCGTTTGCTTGGACATGGAGAAGTAAAACTCATCCTTGTTCCTTTCTGCAACTTTTTGCTTCAACCTGGTCAATCTGTCTTGTTTAGAGTGGTAGTCCCTCGCGCGCTTGACATAGTCGGCATGTTTCTCAAGGATGCCTAGTCTCGCCCTGTGCGCGAGCTGGGAGCGCTCCTTGTGGTTGCGCCGGTGAATCGAGTTCCTCAGCGGCATCGCGGATAAACTTCGAAAAGGAAGTGTGATGCGTGACGTGACACTCCGAACTTCCACAGCCAAATCTTTCCAGTTTTTGAGCCAAAAAGCGCCCTTAAAGGCCTTAAAGGCGGCAGCAAATCCGCGACGGAGGCAAATCGCGAAGGGGGAGGAGAGAGGGAATATGAGCTTTCAGCACTTCCGGCTGTCTGAAGCCGTCAGCCCGCTGCCTGCGCATCTGCATGCCGCTGTCCAAGCCGCCCCGACGAGCTCTGTGCAGCAGTTCCAGACTGCTAATACCAATAACACCTTCCCTATGAATCACGTAGCGGTTGGGCCAGCGACACCGACGAAAGCGCCGTACGGTTCGGGCGACACAGACGATGGATACACGCTTGTTTTCCCTAATCTTGAGGCTTTCCATGAGTGGCGCAATAAAGAGGAGGAGACCCAGATGGTCGAGTTTGTGAAGGTTCTTGCGTCTCTCCGTGGGATCCATTTAATTTAGGACTCATATTGACCCTCAGGGAGATACGCATGGAAGCAAGGCTGTACCCCCTCGGTTTAAAGACCACACGAAACTCGTATGTGCACGACATTCACGTAGTGGACGAAAGAAATACGTGAAGAAGCACCCGGAGAGGGTTCGAAAGGTGCCAAGTCGAAAAGTGAATGGAAACAAACAATTGTATCAATATAATTTCTGACTTGTACTCAGCTAGATGGAGAAGGTTGTTCGGCTTCAATCAGCTTCAAAACGTATTACGATACTGACAAAGTCCGAGCTTGCTGTATGCCTTTGGGAACAATCTGATCTAAAATGCGCTGACACACAAACTTCAGATATCTCGCAACATTCGCATGAAATCGGACTGGCCAATCTTCCATACACACGACGAGGACGCAAGGCTGCTGTCCAGCAAGACAAAGAAAAGTCTCGCAAGCAGCCTAAACTGAACCACCCTTCAACTCCTAGGGCCGCTTCGACCAGCCAGGTCGCCGTTGTCGCCGTTGCCAGCACATCCACAATCAAACCCAAGCCACGGAGCAATTTACCAACGCAGTGTCTATGCTAGCGCCGCTACCAGCCCCGGTATTCACTCAACAGCCTTCCCAGTATGCGCAGGCAGCGACTCCTGCTCCGGCGGCATCGCCTTCGGTTTCACACGACCGCTGGGAAAACATGGCTACTCTCTTTGAGTCCGTACGAGGGTATGCTCGGACGTTTGAATATCCTACTGCAACCGTTGCTGCGCTCGAAACAGTACTTATCCGGCTATACCTGGAGAGTCCTGTCACGATGGGATCGCAACCACTTACTACGACTGGCGCCGGACCCTAACATCCACCGAATCTTGGGGAGAGCAGCTCTGCGAGCGGGCATGGGTCTGCGATGATGATGACGGCTGAGAGTGTTGAGGGCTGGAACTTTAAAATAAATAATTATGTACCTCAATTGTAAAAACGTAACTTGGGCTCTGGATGACATCACTCGATATCACTGATCGCTGCGGCTTAAGTGTTCTCCACTTTAATAGCACTCCCGCACACAGTTGCCACAACCCCGCCCTCGACATCGGCCATGGCTTTTGCAAAGGCCTTTAACCGCGAGAAACCCCACGTCGGTGTTCATCCGACTATCGCGCCGAAATCTAATGCCTCGTAGTCCTCGATTACAGATTGGGTCGACATCCTCACTGCAGATTCGTTGCGGAGGAGGCTTACGATGGGTCGGTCTAGCTTCGTCAGTTCGCTCCATGTCTCTTAACTCCCCGCAGAATTCCCGAGCTCGTAGACTCCATAAACCTTCAAGCAGCAGGGTGATTCACATCCCTTATCCTCCTTGATTTCCGAATCCTCACTGCTCGCGTAGTCCAACGAGGCATCGCGAGCAATTCGAAAGAAGCTCAAACATGGTCGGCCACACCAGCAATATCGTGCTCTCGTTGTCCGTCCAATCGCTCTCTAATCTCGGATCCCCTTACCTACATTTCGCTTCAACAGATCCTAAAGGCACTCGTGGAGAATTGTGGCCATAAATTCCAGAGTCGGTGTCCAACCAACTCTGGTGTTTCTGCGTACTTATAGATTGGAATCAGCTACGTTTGCGGATGGCCAACTTACTGACACTCTTAAAAATCTGGCGAACGACTCGAGCACAGATAAGAAGGTCAAGAAGAAGCTACTGCTGGTTCTGGCTTCGTGGCAAGACCAATTTAAATCCAACCCTTCGATGACGATTGTTGCGGGGCTCTATGCTCAAGCAAAACATGACCGACATGAACGATCGAACCAGTTTGATATCATGGGTCTTCCGGATGTCGAGGCGCTAGAGCGCGATGCCAGGAGGCAAACTAAACAAGAACGAGAACGAGAGAAGGAAAAGCAGCGTTTGGAAGAGGCGGAGAGGAAGCGCAAGGAGAAAGAACGCAAGAACAGGCCGAGACGAATGCCCTTTGACTTTGAGAAGGTAGTTAAACCATGCCGGTTCAGCTCCGGCGTATTGACAACCTCTTTCAAGGAAAAACCCTTAGTTTTGGGAAGTATTGTCGAAGCCTCACAGGCGTCCAACAATCTGGTAAATGCAATCACGGTACGCGCTGGTACATTTCATTTCTATCCGCCTACCCAAACAATTTGAAGCTGGTGAACCAAGAGAAGGAAAGCCTGCTCTCAAATGCACGCGTCCAAGACTGCCTCGCTGTTGCAAAACAAGCCCGAAAACCCGTGGTTCGATACATACAAGTACGCAAACCTATATATCTACAGCAACATTCTTGACTCAGTATGCAAATCAGCTGGTCGAAAACGAGGAGCTCATCGGCACCTTGATTGAAACAAACGACCGCATTATAAATGCGTTGGAAATGTACGATAAACTCTCGACACCGAACCAGGAATCCCAAGCAGACTCTCCCGAGGCCGTAACGGCACGGCTCGCCGGAGTTCACATCAACTCGTCGGAAACGGAGCTCAACAAACTGCAGGAGAAACAACGCGCAGCTGTGGCCAGGGCCAAACAAAACTCCTATAGGGGAAGGGCGCCCGAAGACGATCCAAACGTGCATCCTGATTTACACGATCTCAGTTTCGGCGCATTAGGTTCCTCCTCGCAAAATCTTCCTGCCCCCCTTCGACCATCCGCCCTCTCGGATGATGGAGAAGAGACGAATGAAGCCTATGCGCGTGGATCTCTATCAGACTTTAGCGACTACGACTCCTCGGATGAAGGGGCCCACAATACAGCGGGTCCTTCATCGCAAAGAGATTATGTGACTGTGTCTGACGATGAAACGACTGGGTACAGAGGTACCAAAGTGGGAAGTCCTGTCTCTAAAGGAGCTTTGGTGGACGTTGATGATCCATTCGCGGATCCTTTCGCTGGATAAGGTGGACGTTTCATAACGGACGTTGTGTTACCCCATGCTACCATCTATTCACCGATTTTCTTAATACGACCGGACGGTTCCAACATTCACTGCACTGGCGGTATATTTATGTGTAAAACTACAAGGGGGGTGATTATGGTGAATGTACCTTTCCAGGGCTTCTAACTTATTGCCAATGTATAATTGTCCTCTCGTTTCCGCCGATCCAGAACGGACGAAGTGTTTCTGGCAATGTGATTCCGACGAGTTCACCAAGTTCATCGAACCTGGCACCGTTTTCTAAAAGTGCTATTATGAGCCTCGGAATCGCAGCTGCTGTCCCGTTCAGCGTATGCGCAAATGCGGTCGGCGTCGGTGATGAGGGCGAGTTAGTTTTGTATCGAATGTGCAGACGGCGGGACTGATAATCTGTACAGTTGGAGAGAGAGGACACTTCACCCCAGCTGCCACGACCGGGCATCCACGCCTCCATGTCATATTTCCGGTAAGCGCTGGCTCCAAGTTCTTCCGTCGGCATATCCAAAACTCTGTAGGTGGACATTCAATGCGATCCAGTCGGCGCGGAGAATGTTGAATTACCGGAAAGGAAGACCTAGGCCACTTAATATGGCCGTTTGCACCGTCTGCATCTCTTCCATCATCTTCTCGCTTTCTTCCTGCGTCGTTACAGCAAACAGCTCCACCTTAGTGAACTGGTGCACGCGATACAGTCCATGAGTGTCCCTTCCGCGCGCGCCTGCTTCTGCACGGAAGGCGCGACCCACACCAACCACCTTTAAGGGCAGTGTCGTTTCTGGAAATATTTTATTGGCGAACATACCACCTAGGGGGATTTCGGATGTAGCGGAGAGAATCAATTCTGAGGACTTGGATTGAATCTGGTAAACCTGCGAAACCGGAGGGTCTGAATTGTCGCGCGGCTGGAAACCGCACCGACTGGCGATTTCAGACCGGACAACGTCGGGAGTCGTGACGGGCGTAAATCCATGCTTGACAGCAACGGATAAGGCGTAATTTGTGAGTGCCATCTCAAGGAGAGCGGCCTCGTTTAGAAGATAATACCACGAAGAACCTGTTACAGTGGCTCCGCTCTCAAAATCCACAAGACCGAATTTTCGTGCGATCGTCACGTGGTCGCGTTCAGGCAATGGAGGAATGGGCTCTGGACCATGTGTAGACAGTGTAACTGCCGCAGATTCAGGGCCGAGAGGGGATGATGGGTGCGTGTCATTAGGGATAGCAAGGGCCAGGGAAAGAAGGTTTTCCTCGACCACTATCAGAGCTGCTTCTAGCCGTGCGATCTCTTCCTTTATCTTCAGAGCTTCGGCCATAGCAGCCTCCTTAGCGCCGGAGTTGTTCTCCTCTGAGCCACGGCGGATGCGTTCCCCCACGGCTGAGCGAGCGTTTCGCTGGGCGTTCAGAGTGCTAGACAGATTTTTAAACTCCGTGTATGTCCGTGCAACAGATTTTATGGCATCCAACGGGAGCGGTGCCTTGCGATTCAAAGCATTGGTGGACTTGTAGACCATGTTTTCAGACACGTTTCGGTAGTCAAGTCGAGGTACGGGGAGTACTCTCTGCCGAGTCGGACTGCCTGCATTTGAGGAAGAAAACCTGTACTGTCGTTTGGCTCGATGCGGGGTGTTTGATACGGGCCGTTCAGCAAGGAACAAATATCCTCACCAGAACACAGAAAAGACCGGACGGCCGGAGCTGAGCAACGAACCAAAGGTGCCATGAGACGGAGGTGGGAAAGGACGTCTAAAGCCGCAGGCAAACAACGCCCAAACAACGCGTCTTGTTCCATGTCCACCTCGACAGCCAAGACCGCTGCGGCCAGCGCCATCGAAATTCCCTATGAACTTCCGTGGTGAGTGCTACTTTCTGCAGCATGGTCATTTTCCTGACTTTTGCCAGGGTTGAAAAGTATAGACCGATTGTCCTGGACGATGTCGTCGGCAACGCGGACACCATTGACCGCCTCAAAGTCATCGCAAAGGACGGCAACTGTCCCCACATCATAATATCTGTTCGCTCATTTGCGTCGTGCCCGTCTTTTTGCTTTCTTAAACGCTTAGGGAATGCCTGGATTGGCAAAACAACGAGTATACATTGTCTGGCACATCAGCTGCTGGGTGATGCCTATAAAGAAGGAGTATTAGAATTAAACGCATCGGATGAACGGTAATTCTCCCCCAAACGTTCTGTTGCCTGACTGAGCGATCGTCAGTGGCATCGACGTTGTACGGAATAAAATCAAAGCTTTCGCGCAGAAAAAGGTGACACTGCCGAAAGGCCGACACAAAATTGTGATCCTCGACGAAGCTGATAGGTATTTTCCATCCTTGTGTATCGGTTTTTCCCGTCCTGAACTGCCCGAGCATGACAGCTGGTGCTCAGCAGGCGCTGCGGCGCACCATGGAAATATTTTCAAATACCACCCGATTCTGCCTGGCGTGCAACATGAGCAACAAAATCATTGAGCCTATACAAAGTCGATGCGCAATTTTACGATACGCCAAATTGCGGGACCAAGAAATTCTGAAGCGGTTGCTGGAGATTTGCGAGATGGAAAAAGTGCGTATCAAGGGTATAACTGGGTGGCCCCGTCTCAAATTACCTCGCAGGTGGAATACAACGATGACGGTCTTACCGCGCTCATATTCACGTCCGAGGGGGACATGCGACAAGCAATCAACAACCTGCAATCAACCCATTCCGGCTTTGGATTTATTTCTGGGGACAATGTTTTCAAAGTTTGCGACCAACCCCATCCCATCATCGTCCAGGCCACTATTCGAGCCTGCATAAAAGGAGACATCAACACTGCCATGGAGAAGCTGAATGAGCTTTGGGAGCAGGGTTACAGTGCTGTTGACATCGTCGTGACGATATTCCGAGTCGTCAAGACCTTCGACGAGTGCGTCATTCTCTTTCCTGATTTTATTCTCTAACATCGGTGTCTTGTCTTCAGAATGCCCGAGTATACCAAACTGGAATATATCAAAGTCACTATTTTCTCTGGCTCGTTGTCCCCATTCGTACTGACCCTTTTGGTAGGAAATTGGCTTTACACACATGCGAATCTTGGAAGGCGTTGGGACACTGCTCCAATTGGCTGGACTCGTAGCCCGCCTTTGTAAAATGGTGAGCTTGTTGCACACCTCCCTGTTTAACCGCTTAAACCGCGTACAGAATATAAAACCAGAGCTGTTCAATCTCTAGAATGTCCTTAGGACCTGTAATACTAATACGCGCTGTAAATGAATCGCGTTACGCACATCATGTGCCGTGACTATAACGCGTTGCTGATTCACTCTCCAATGACTAATCCCAATTGGAAAAAAAAATTGCTCTTGCTCTTGTCCTGCTTGAAAGTTTCAACTCGTTTTTTCCACCGATGTCTTCCCTGGAAACCCCGGTCTCGAGACGACTGCAGACGGTCAAGCATATTATCATCGTCTTGTCCGGTAAAGGTGGTGTCGGAAAATCTTCTGTGTCTACACAATTAGCCCTGAATCTCTACCAATCGACTCCGACTGCCCGAGTCGGCATCCTTGACGTCGATCTGACCGGCCCATCCATCCCTCGCATGCTGGGCTTGGACGGACACGGCGTACATCAGAGCAGCGATGGCTGGGTGCCCGTTTACGCTGATGGAGCAGCCGCACGACTTGCATGTATGAGCGTAGGGTTTCTTCTAAAGAAAAAGGGGGACTCTGTGGTCTGGAGAGGTCCAAAGAAAAACGGGATGATCAGGCAATTCCTGAGTGACGTTCGATGGGGAGATTTGGATTACTTGGTCATCGATACACCTCCTGGTAATTCTACCGCCAGGACTCATTCAATTTTATTAAACTTGTGCTTTGATAGGGACGTCCGACGAACATCTATCGCTTCTAGAGCATATGGCGCCGGTTCATTCGCGCCTTTCCTCGGTTATCGTCACTACTCCTCAAGCAGTAGCTCTTATGGATGCCATGAAATGTCTTTCATTCACCCGAGCCGTAAACTTGCCAGTCCTCGGACTGATCGAAAACATGAGTGGATATGTATGCCCGTGTTGCGGAGAAATCAGCAATGTGTTCTCGACCGGCGGAGGTGAGGAGATGGCTCGACGGGAAGGGTTGAAATTCCTAGGGAGTCTGCCGGTGGACACTGAACTCGTCAGTCTGTTAGACGCGAGTGAGGTGAACGATGACTCGTCGAATTCCGCGACAACTCAATCGAGCCCAATGCCGAGAAGACCGCAGAATCGTTCCAACTCCTGGAACGATATTCGAAAACGTCCTCGGCGAAGCTCTTCAAAAATATTTTGGAGGGTGTTGCGGCGTCGGTTGTGAGGATTCCGTGGGGATTGAATTTACGGGGATTGTGGTAGAGATCCAGCCTGCAGGCGCTAAGCGGTCGCGGCCAATTGACGGCGATCAAACACGAGGCAAGTTCAACCAAATCCCAAATCGGGCGACACTCACACCCTACCAGCTTCCACCACTAACCCCCATGGCACTTCCCTGCTAATCCACACTGGCCCCTGCTTCCCATTTCTTGCTCTGTAATTCTATCCGTGTACACCTCTGTTCTTTCTGCACAAATACACGCCTGTGGCGAGACTTTGTGCTCGACTCGGTATTCGACTTCAGGACAAGAACTTTACACGCGATGCACACGCGTAAACTTGGTGAGCGAAGCTTAACTCTGTTTATAATTCCAATTTCATCCAAAAATACGTACCTCTTCGCGTTATAGGCCAGTCCGCCACAGACTTCGAAATGGATGACCCCCCTTATACCGCCGCAGAGGACGACCCGTTCAACATCAAGCCTCTTCTGCATCAGCCGCGCCGTAGGCGCTCAAGCATGCTGAACAAGTGGATCCAGGAGCAGCAACAGGTGCCGACCGACATCCTGGACGTTGAGGAGGGGTCATCACTTCCTCCATCTGGGACGCGGTCCAACCCGTATCTGGCCTACCCAGAACTAGGATCTCATCCATTCCACGAGAGCGTCGTCTCTGTGAATAGTTACGATATGATGGATGACGATGATATACCACCCGAGAATGAGGTCAGTGATACTCATGTTTCTTACACCATCGTCTCATTCGTGTGGTTGCAAGATGCCAGCAACGCCCATGGCGACTCCTTCCCGGCGAGGCTCTAGACTTTTGCAGGCGCCTTCGTCATTCCGTAGTTTTCATATCCCTTTCCGCTCAAGTTCGCCAGCCAGCTCGTTGGCGAGTTCTTCCGGAACAACACCACGCACCCCTACCCTTGGGCTTTTCTTCCCCCGCGCACCACGTAGTAGTACGAGCTCAACGCATGTTCAACACACTCGATCTTCTAGTTTGTCGGCTCTCAATG
Source organism: Mycena leptocephala (assembly GCA_029378395.1). Lineage (NCBI taxonomy): Eukaryota > Fungi > Basidiomycota > Agaricomycetes > Agaricales > Mycenaceae > Mycena > Mycena leptocephala. Next base: position 394,676 of record JARJLF010000084.1, on the reverse strand, counting down.
TTATGGGAGAGGACAACACACTACCACCGTCCTCGACGACAAAATCGAGGTGGCGCCCCAGCGTGCTTGGCCACTTCGGAATGTCTTCTTCTCAGCCTTCCGTTGTCCCAACCGATACACTGCACACACGCTCCCGCCCTAGCATATCATCCAACCATACCTATACCACGACGACGTTGACGACGACGGATGGCGACATGCCTATCACCCCGCCTCGAAGTTTAGCTGCCGAGTCTGTTCAAGCGCGGAGTCGATCGTATGGGAGCATGTTGAAATTAGCCGACAACGCGTCGTCGTATTCTCTCTGGTCTGGCCCTTCGTATCTGGATGAGCTCAGTGATTTTCCCGGTCTCCGCTAGGATCTACGCGGCCACATCCACAATGTCTTGTGACGGCTATATAGGTATGCCTCCCCGGGTACCCCTTGGCCCGAAACCTGCTCGAGGCTCGCTACCTCAAATACGAATCTGGAAACTATTGGGAAGCTGCCTGCGAAACAGGACAACCGACAGGTCCGGAGGTTGCATATTCTTCCGAAAACAAGAGTCGTACACTTCCCCGCGTCTCGTTTGCGTCTCTTGGAACTCGTAAACGGAAGAAAGGTTGGTGATCAGTGGCTAGCGCCGACGAGCCCGCAAATTTACGCTGTAAGCAGTGGTGCGAAGTATGAATCCAGGTCTTTTCGAGATTACCTCTCATGTGTATATTAGAGCTTCGGCGAAGTGAGCCAAATTACGAGGATGCCCAATGATGACCTACATGTCAACTTCCGACAAGCCGACGTAGCCGACACGGTGAGCGCACCTGCAATTCCTCAAAAAACCACTCTGAAAGTATGTCCAGGTTTGCCGACTTCGCGCAAAGGTGTATATTCGCGGCGTCGGGAGCGTACAGCTCTCCTGGTACATGGGTAATGGCACCGAAAACAGCCGATAGAATGCTTCTATATTTGTACGGTCCTTTTTCATCTCCAAAATCCGTACTTCGTTGACTCATAGATCCCAGCTCGCCTGATATAATCTATTCACTTTCAAATTGCACATAATTTTTGGAACACGACCAATTATGCCCGACCTCTCAAAGAATCATGACATTATGCGTCAGTTCACTGTTATTTCCGAGCATGCTCTGTTCTGACTTCATCTCAGTCACCCATGCCGGACTGATATCCTATTCACATTTACTCAGCCCTATCTAATTACCAAGAACGAATCGAATGCTGCATCATCTCCATTCTCTCATGTCCAAACAATTAGCCCATCTTTTGCATACATACCCACATACATACCCAGCTCGTCGCATCTGCTATCATTTCGGATTGTTTTGTAGTGTAATCGTTGCTGTGAGTTCAAATGTACTGTCCAAACTCGACCAGAAATCTCTTGAGAATTTTGACAACCCCTATGTTGGCATCAACGTCATGATGTGCTGGAGACTGGCCTGGCAACTTTCCCAGAGACAGAATGGCGGGTTCCATTCGACCCCGCAGGGAACTCATACCACTTGTTATCGTGCAGGGCTTTCTTGGCAGCTCTGGAGCGTGGTTGTGGGGTAATTTCGAACGTTATTTGAACGATGCCAACTTGGAGTCTCCCAGGCGCACTATTTTCGTGAGGTTTGTGAGTTATATCCTTGTTTTCTGGAAGACGATTTCACTCCATGGACTAGTGTCGGGCCCGTGAGCTCATTGCATGATCGCGCTTGCGAATTGTACTACGCCCTGTTAGGCGGTACAGGTGCGATTCACTTTTTCTCTTGGAATTATGAGCACGCAACTCATGATCGTCAAAAAAAAAGTGGACTACGGTTTGGAGCATTCTAAAGCGCACAAGCACGCCCGGTATGGCAGAAAAATAGTACACGGACAATATCCGGAATGGTCGCCAGCCCGCCTCTGCACTTCCTGGGTCATTCGATAGTATGTTTGGTCTTTGTCTCAAAGTAAGAGGGCTTACCATGTCGTAGGGAGCTCCTACCATAATTAAACTTCAGTCCCTCATTAAACTAGGGCATTTTGGTCCCTCAGCCGATACGCGGATGATCTTTTCTTTAAATGCAAGTATGTCATCTTGTACCGATCAGTGGTAGTATGCATGTTCATGCTGTCGCAGTCTCTGCTCCCTTCCGGGGCACGCAGTTGGTCTACTTGCTGGGAGAACGTACAGATGCTGCCCCGGACGTCAGACCGCTCTCCTTCGGCTCAATACTGGGGAAATGGGTTCATCTTCTCTCTTTCGTATCGCCTCTCCTTCCTCAAGCGCTTGACATGCATGGAGACTGCCGTTCTCTGACATACCGGGATATTCCATTTACATCTCTGTTGAAGCAGCTTTGGAAAAGCGATTGGGCGGAGAGCAGGGATGCCACTCCATTTGATGTTACTTTCCAAGCAGCAGACGAGCGTGAATCCAACGCCGAAGGAACCGTTGACCCAGAAACGTTTTACCAAAGCCACGTCGCGCTCATGGTAAAGATTATTCATCTTCGTTTCGCCCACATTTTCAACTCCAGGCTTTCTAGACTCGACGACGCTCGAAAGGATTCAAAACCCATGCTCCGACATTGGAGCCACATCGCCACACCCCTGATGTACATTTCGCTCATCTGCTGGGCATATTCGATTATTCCGTCCTTCGACCTTTGCCATCATTTCTTCATCCACCGGAGGCTTCTCCTTGTGCCGGTGACTCGAGCATGGGTGAAGAGTACTGGGCTAATGACGGTGTTGTACCAATATTTTCTCAATGGCATCCACTTCCGTGCCGGTAAGAGTCTGTGTATGCCAATTGGCATGTTTATGTACCCCTTTGCCCAGCTATATTCGATGTCGACATTTCGGGCTTCCTGGTCAATCGGACGAAGATCGACTTCAACAAGTTACACCTAAGCCCGGAATTTGGTACGTGAATCAAGAGGAAGACAATCACCATATGTCGCTCGTCCCCGTGTGGACAGGGACTGATCGGCAGAAAATCTTCTGGACAAAGCTAGGCCGATGGCTAGCTGCCGTCGAAGGAAACCAATAATACTGCAAAGGTTTTATATTACCGTGCAGTTGCGACAAATTATTATTACACGTTGGTAAAGAGTGTGGTGTCTGGCGGACGCGGATTAGAGTGTGTACATGGAATAGAACAGAAAAGAAGAATAAGGGATGGAAGAAGGGCAAACTATGAAAATGAAGGCGAAAATAAATAAATGGCAATATACGATGGATGAGTGTGATGATGCTGGGGGTCGATGCTGGGTCGATGCTGTATGTAGTTTCTATCCACACGTCCGAGTGACGGTGATGCGGATCCAAGTCAGAGGTAAGTTGTGTTGTGAGGAGTGAGAATGTCCAAAGGGTCGTGCTCCAGAAGCGCTGAGCTCTATGAAATCGAGTACGAAAAGGTCGACGAGACACTGCAGTAAAATACCGACGCATACCCGCCGAGAAAAAAAAAATTGGGAAGGGAATAGGAAAGGAAGATTCGACAAGCGGCAGAGTTCAACGAGCGACGGGCCACTGATTCCAATCCGCGGGCGTGGAATTGAACTGAGTAGGATGAGAAAGATGTATCTGCGGTGCACCTTCGTGCGGAGTATATCCCATATGATGCATTCCTCCGCGAGCATGACGGTTGGGCATTGGTCTGCCAGGGTTGTTCCGGCTGGTGTTAGGGCCATTGGGGTGCTGGTCTCTACGACCGGGATGACGACGCCCATTCGGACCCATCCCTTGCCCGCCACCTACGTCTTGATATCCGCCACGAAAGTTGCCGGCGTGGTTTGGCACGTTCGGAGACTGAGCGGCGTGGGAAGAGGGGTGAGGAGATTGGAATGGCCCGGTACCCAGCCACCGTTTACGCCTTGCTGAGGTTGAGGGGGAAATGCTCGAGGCATGCCCATCATGGGGTGAATCGGGTTAGGGAAGCCATGGCTCGGAGGAGGATATTGCTGCCATGTCGCTGCACCGTTTTGCGGCTGGGTTATCGGAGTTGTCGGCGGGGCTGCTTGATTCGAGGCCATATATTGATCAAGAGCCTCGGGCTGGTAAACGGGGATGAGAGTACCCTGCTCGTTTTGAATGAATCCGGTGGGCTGAAGGGGCGCCTGGCCACGGGGACTCGTTGGATCTACGTTCGGTGGTCGCGGATACGCAGGGTATGATATATAGGCCTGACGAACGTTAGCTTCTGAGCGATGAATACACGAATGGTGGCTTACCCCGTACATCGGCCAAGGGCGTTGTGCCGGGCCCGAAGCAGGTCCACTGGCGTCTGATCCGCCAGGGCTCGAATACGGCTGAGAAGGCGGCTGCGGCCCTTGCGTCGGATACCCTGGGAAGCCTGGATAGTATGACATGCCGTACGGTTGGGGATATGGTTGCGCCCAAGGAGGAGGGTAGTATCCATTCGGGATAGGATACGGAGCGCTTGGAACAGCGGCCGAAGGAAGTGGCGGGGTCATGGTGGCTGAAGTAGGTTCATCGTACCATTCGCGATATTGCGGCTGAGGTGGAGCTTCAGGCGCATGCGTAGGTCCCGGCGATGCCCGACGAGATGCAGGCACGACTGGGTTTGATCTTCGCGAGCTGAGGCGCCGCTTGTGGCTGCTCCTCCTCCGCATAGGAAGTCACAGCAAAGTCGGCCGGCGGCTCTGGACCGCTTATAGGATCTGCAACACTCTTCTCGTCGCCGATGGAGAGACTTGCTATCTCACGGACCACGTCCGTGACGCCAGATTCCTCGTCGTGCGAGCCCGAGGGTGGCGGCTCATGAGGTTGATCGGAGGTCTCTGGGTAACGGCGCTGCGAGGGGTAATGAGGGAACCGGCCACGACCACGCCCGCTATACCTCCAGTTACCACTGCGCGGAGGATTACAGTCCCGAAGTTGAACCCGCATGGCCCTCCCATCGTGGACACGGTTGTGCTATTATGGGTGTATGAATAACAGCGAACAAGTACGATGAGGAACACAGCTTCACCTCTTCAAAAACGGCGCGAGCCGGGGATTCCGTGTTGTTGAACTTCACGAATGCGAAAGCAGATCGTGCGTTCGCTGCGTCGTGAGGTAAGTCAATGAAAATAAAATGGGAGCGAGCAAGACTGACGGGGCCTGACGACCTTAACAGACTCCAATCCACCGAACCGTCCGAAAAAGTGCTTACTCTCTCTTCGTCCCAAGCGCCCGGTCCAAACATCTCGAGACCTCCGATGAAGAGCGTGTAGGATCAATATCCTTAGCGGCGTCGAAGTAACCGTTTTTTTCCTTTGATTCGTAATCTTGGAATGACGAGCTTTGCAAGTCGCCATTGGTGCTGGTGGGAGTTGTAGGGAACTGCGAGCCAGACGTCTTGGGGGTTATCGGAGACATTCCCAGGCCTGGTGTGTCGGGAATATCTAGCTCCTGCTCTTCGTCCGGGTAGGAAGCGGCGTTCGAGTCGTGATGCATCGTGGCGCTATTAGTATCAGCAATAACCACGGAAAGGGAAGACGAAGGCCTGCGGCGCGTCAGAATGAGAATAGGGACGAAACGTAGTACCAACCTATCTCTACCCTCGTCCTCACCGTCCTTGGCCAATCTTTTGTCGACCCATACACCTCGCTCCGCTTTTCGATCGGACTTGGTGTCTCCGAGAGGCGGGAAATCAACATCTGTCCACTCCATCCGAGTCTTCGAGGGGGACGCGTCAAAGAATCCGGGACTCCGGAAAGAAGCAGATGAGTCGTAGCATTGTCCAGGCAACGGGACAGTGATCCTCTTCCAATCGTCCGTGTTCGTTGAGCTCGGGGAGAAAGAGACGTCTACGCTGGCACTTCCATGCAGCGACAGCCCGAGAGCAGCCGAACCCTGACTTGAATGGGAATGGGTAGCGCTAGGTGACGGAGCGAGTGATTCATTGCGAGGGTGGGTAGAAGGTGTGAAGTTTTGTACGTGGAATGGGTATGTTCCGTTATTGGGCTGATTGAAGGGGAAACGGCCATGCTGGTGCTGTTCGAATCCGAATGGGGGAGGCTGGTGGGACCATGTTACCGTAAGATGGGGAACACGCCGCAGAGTCTGCGGACGAACGTCAGTTTTAAATAAACTGTGGAACAGTATGCGTACCATCAATGCACTGACGGAATCGTCTCGATGATTCCACTTCACTTCCCAGCAACCTCTATCCATTTCGGGAAGGCGCGGTCCGTCATGAGGAGGCGGGTAGGGGAGGCCCTTGGTGCACAAATTGTTTTCCTGATCTAGAGAGAGATAAGATGGAAATCCGCCCGCGTCTAACGTTACTCGCCGTTGATAGTCTCAGAAACTTCAACGGCCCAAAGGATTCCAGCGGACCAAAGTGGGCGCAAAGCATCCGAATTGACTGCAAGTCTAGTCAGTACTTCAATCGTATGGGCGGCAAACAACGCTTACCTGTTCGTCGAAGACTACCGGCTGCAGGAATAAACCCGGATCGCCCACAGACTCCCGAACAGTGTTTGCATGGTTCTCCGCATCGACTGCCTCCGTGTTGTACAGAAGGGATAAATATCTTGAGAACGATCAATACGGGGGAAAAAAGCAAAGACATTATTTTAGAAAAACCGACTTTGTGTTCCGTGGTCGCCACAGCCTCATGGCTAGAGGGGGATCCAACTGGATGGTCTCGCCGCCGCCCTTGCGGTCTCCAGCAGGGATAAACTGTACCGGTGTACTAGTAAAACAACGTCAATCCTGAACGGAGCGAACAAAAAGGGAAACTACCGATAGGATATCAACAATGTTCGAAAGGCACGTGCTGGTTCGTAGCGCAGAGCACGGCCCAAGAAATGTTTTGGAGCGTTAGAATGAAGGGTGTGGATTAGAGAGGAAGCCGCCGCAGCATTCTAAAGAAGAAAACGCGTCAACATAAAAGAAAAACGCGGTGAAAGAAGACCAACCTCGCATTGAACAAATGCGCAGACACCGCCTTTCGAGTCTTTGACAAGCTTGATGCTTTTGACCTCGGCATGCTCGGAAAGATGTTCAGAGAGTAAGCGGGTTAGCTCCGACTGCTCTATGTTGGTAGGAAGACTGGAGACGTTGTCAAAGACGGAACAGCGGCCCAGAAGAACAGACCACTACCTGCCGACGAATACGCTAGCGTCGTGGGGCATTTTCTCTACCTTTTTAACGTTGGACGCGTCGGGGTTACTGGTGATGGTGGTGGTCGAGTTGACGCCTTCAGCAAGGGCAATCTCGCGGGTCTGGGGAGAAGGAGGTGGCGAAGAAGGAAGAGTGTCGAAGCGCGTTCCCCAAGTACGAGCGGGCTTTGGGGCATCAGGATGTTAGAGAAGATAGGGAAGGTAGAGGATTTTTGGTGTGGAGTGTGTGCAGAGGGATGGTGGAGGAAGAGGAAGAGATGCACAACCAAAATGCGCTCTCAAAACAGGAACCAAATTTCGCCGGCCGGAGGGCCGTGCGTACCGTCAATCGTTTCTCGCCGGCGAGATATTCAAATGTATTTGGGATTATATTAAATCTTTGTACATCACATACCGGAGGGGTTCCCATTGCCTCAAAAGGAGAGGATTTAGGTGTTATTTGTTCGCGAACTTTATTTCGAACCCAAATTCAGTATCCCGGCGGGTGGAGCACGTTTCACGATGGCCGACGCGTCCAATTCGTGTGCGTTTTAACGAGGGCGAATGATCTTTGTTTTCTGAGTGGACGATAGGATGCTGTCATGTCAATGGAAGCACAGTATACATCAACCCGCGAGTCGTAGTTCAGAACCATCGTCCAGTAAGGGAATCCATTCAACGTTTTTCGCCATTCGAAGCCAGTTTATAACGTGTACAACCGGTATACGGTCCGAGAGTTCTTCTCATCCACGGAAATGAATGGGGAGAGCGAAGAGATTATGGCCGTCGCTTTGACCAAAAAAAAAAGAAAAAAACACATTCTGCGAGACTGAAACACCACGTTCATCAGACACTTCGAGAGAGAACAAGGGCAGTGCGTACCTGGAGCTGATCTGCAGGGTAGTGCTTCGCCGCAGCGATCGTTTTTCAAAGCAGATAATATAATTAAATCCTATTAAGTATACATACGTCCAAAGCTTCTGTGGACAATGAAGCGACGTCGGATCCGAGTGGTTGACGACATCCATTCAAGTTTGGAAAGTGGATCACCGAGGAGGGGAGGCGCGGATTCTGAGAGGACCCAATCGACCGAAAGGAAGCAAGAAGCAGGTCCAAAAAAGAAGAGTTCCAATCCTGATGGCGGAGTTTCAACTGAAACGACATAGTTCAGTTGTGCATTTCCTCCTTTTTGAGTCACAGGCTCACAGCAGTTAAGATCGACAAAGTACAACGAGAGGAACATGCTCGAGACCAAGAAACACACATTCAAGTCGGCGTAGGCGGACCGATTGGACGTAAACCTGAATTTAATTCGTCACTCAAAATGAAAGAAACGAATCAGGTACTCGAAGGACTCTACCCGCCGTCATAGTGACAGGCGAAACATGGAAAAACCCAGGTCGAATAGCGTTCGAATTTGAAAGGATCGGAAAATGGGCGACCGGCGGTGATGGACAACCCCAGAGTAGAAAGATGTAAAGCGATAACCCTTTCATCTTCCATGCTAAATTCAGTCCAATTCAATTCCCGTTCCACAGTCGCAAGCGTTTTGAAGGTTCGGCATGATGTGGCCTACGTATAGAAAGAGGAGTGAGCGACGAGTCAGCTGAAGAAATAGTTATTGAGCTCTAAGATCTGAGCGCCAACTGAGCGCTAAAGGAACAGGAAAGAATTGTTCAAGGTTGTTGTCAAACACCAGTCAACAACTCTTTCCGTTCAAAATTTCAACCTTTGTATTTCTCACTCGTTCTCCTTGTAAAGATGTCTGACGATGGCTACAATGGAGGAGGAGGTGATGAATTCGACTATGACGGTCCAAGGTACGTCCTTCTCGCGCCAGAAATGCTTAACATCGAAAAACATTGTCCTTGACCAGTTTTGGCGGAGACGAGACCTTTGTGTGTAGCCTGGCCGTTGATACTTAATTCTCATTCTGAATATAACCGTCTCGTCGCTTCGCGTCCGATAGGATGACAACTATGATCTGCTTGCTTCGGAACTCCAAGACCCAGAGAACCCTGACGCGGAAGGCGCTGCCGCGGGAGAGGACGGTGCCCAAGTCAATGGAGTCAATGGCGCAGACCATGACCAGGATATGGCGCATGGCGATGACCCACCAGAGGCAGCAGCAGGCTCGGGACTGGCTGGCGAGCGACAACCGAACAAAGTTCGAGTCACGACTCCATACCTAACAAAATACGAGCGCGCACGGATACTCGGTACGAGGGCGCTGCAGATTAGGTATGACCTTCCACTTCCACTAGTGTCTGAAATTCACCGCTGAATTGGCGAGGGCAGCATGAACGCCCCCGTTTTGGTCCCTTTAGACGGCGAAACCGATGCCCTTCAAATCGCCATAAAAGAGCTCTCGCAGCGCAAAATACCGCTGATCATCCGGCGGTACCTGCCAGATGGCAGTTTTGAGGATTGGAGTGTGTCGGAGCTCATTAGCGATTGACGAGACAATCCTTTGGTTGATCCTGTTCTTGTATTTTCGTACGTGTTAACTATGGGTTTCTGCTTTTACCTCGCGGTTTCGAATGAATCAAGACAGAAATGAAGTGCACTACTCCACCCTGTGGCAAATATGATACCAGAATAAAATACTAATCCTCGTGCTAAAGAGTCGCGGTCCGGGATGCTCGTCCAGCCTTCGGCGGTTTGACTTTAGGCGGGCTCTGCATGGACAAATCGTTCATGCCGCACAAATCGAAACTTTCCACGCTGGCCGTCTTATTAAAGAGCAGCCCTCTGTCTGCATCCTCAAGTCCCTTCATTGGCGACAACGTGCGCCGTTTCGAGGGACTACATTCCACAGTATAGTGGGAGTTTGCTTGACGCCTTTTGCTAGGAGACAACGGTGGCGTAAAGGCACCTTTGACCGAAGGCGGGGCGACGTCCGGTGTGCTTAGGACCATGGGCGTGGGAAGAGGGGGAACATTTTCTTCGTCGTTGCGGGGCTTCTTTTTCGCGTCTGTGTTAACTGTTTAGTATACGACGCGAATTTACTTGGCAGGAATCACGCTTACCTTTCGTCTTGTTCTTTGTGGAGGCCACTACCTTGAAGTTTCCGTTCATACTGACGTCCCCATCGGCTACCACCAGCGTCTGTTGAATTCCCAGTCGGCCGGCCTCATCTTCTTCCAGTCCTCGACGACTTTTTCCACCCATACATCGGTTTCGCCGGCGACGTGGTAATCAATTATCCCTGCCCACTCGGCACCGGGAGGAGTCCGGTTTACAAACACGACCTTGCCTAACCACTTCTTGGCTTTCACAGGACTGGAGGGTGCGACAGAATGGACGGTTTTGGCAAATTCTTTCACCAATTTCTTCAAACCGTGTACCTTGAGTGACGTCCCCATGATGATGAGCATATCTGGCTTTCGGGCCAAATCGGCGGACTGGATTGTGGCGATATCGTCGCCGAGCGGATGGGGTTCATCGTAAAGTACAATAGCCGGGCGTAATGAGCCAACTTTGATGGTACGGGCTGAGCGGGCAATGCGAGCCTCAGCTAAAATAGACGATGAGAACCCGGATACATTCAGAGAGTATTCAAAGCCACTGACCGCGCTCGAGACATTCTGGGCATTCGGGAGCCAGACCCTCAAGGAACATATCAACGTGATCCTGTGTACACGGATACTCGGCTGAGCAAGACCTGCAGCGAACGCGATGGATGTCTCCGTGCAGCTGGACGTTGCGAATGTCCTTCGCCCGTATCTTGGATTTTCCTTTCCCATTGGACTGGGCTTCGTGGCTGGCGCTGCCGAGTAGTCCAGCTCTTGCTTCAAACCCGTCGATGTTTTGGGTGTATGACCGTAACAGTTTCTTTTTCGAGTCAAGGAGCTGAAGGAAGTGGTGGGTGGACCGGGCGCGGCAGCGTCGATAGATTGTTTGAGTTGTGCAATAAACGTGTGGAAAACAGCGGTCGATGTCGGGTCGCGGAAAAGAGAGGCGTCAAATAAATCGCGTCCCTTAAAACCACGTCCGGATATTTCTCCTTTACCAGAGCATATAGGCCATCGGAGGAGCGGAAGTCCTAGAAACCGGTCAACGGAAGTCAAGATTAGAGACGCGAGACGGACAGGAATGCCTGAAGAACAGGAGATTCCTGCGCCAGTGACGACGACAATCTTCTTGCATTTAGCCACGGACAAAGAGAGATCGGAGAGCGTGCGTCTGGTCGACGAGTCCGTCTTTTGGGCAGCAAAATCCAAAGTTATCGTCATGTTGGTGGCAACTCAACAGGCGCGTGTTTACGCGTTCTTGCCAAACAACGCGTGCCAGTGGCACGTGCTGATTTTGCGCGACGCGTTTGATTAGCGCCCAGCCCACATTCCTAGTCGCCCATCAAAAAAACAAAACGTTGAATGGTAGTTCAAGCATCAAAGAATTAAGGCAGTTCAATTTCTGCATTTTGCTACGGTACAGATGTAAAATACGGTATTTAAGGAAGCAGCCGGACCTCATGCTCTGAAGCGGAAGCACGCTCATAATACCAGATAGGTGCAGTCGACGAGCAAGTCGACGGAGTGGTGGTATCGAGGGTTTTGTACCTTCCAAACTGCTCCGTTCCATATACATGGCTGAAATACCACACCTCGGAAAGTATGGTGCCGTTGGTGCATCCCAGATACGGAAGGGCTGCCGTCTGGGATTGGAGAGCGTTCTGAATTTGGCTCAAGGTGTAAGTCGTTTTGTTCGAGGGCGTGATACCAGCCCTGGATGGAACGGTCAAAGGAGGCTACAAATGACGGAAAAAGACAGCATACGAGGCAAGCATATCAAAGGTCGGGTACTATAGATTCCATTAGAAAAGAGGTCGTGTCCTAGACAAAGTGAAAGCATACCTGATGGAATGCTCGTATCACAGCGTCGAAAAAGTTGATCACGTCCTACTTCGAATTAGCCTACTACAAGGCAGGCACGAAGGGAAACCGCACTTGATTTTTCTTGTACTTTGGCCCATAGCATGCGACGTCGAAGGTCGACGTGCAAGTCGCGTGCTTCGAGAACTACACGCAAAACTAAGCAAACATACAACGCGACATGAGCCATATATACCTCGTGAGCCCAAAAGTTTTTGTTGGGGGAACCCTGGCTGATCCAGTATTTCTCCACTGTATACAGATATGAGACAACGCCGAAGAGAAATGTCTTGCAAACGCACTGTAGTCCAATAGATCAAGCCGTCCAAATTCCAAGATAAAGGTATCGACTCCTGGTCCGGTATAGGGAGGTACACCCGGAGAAGGCGCGGGATCATATTGACGTGACAAGTCGCAGTATTGTTCGAATGACCTGAGGGACGTTGCATTAAAAATGGAATGGGGAAATTCGAAGGAAAATGAATCTTACCCGTCACAGTTATCTGGCCAAAGACCTAAAGAGTATCGTCAATCAAACGTCTCCAAGTGAGAAGTTGAAGCGTACCATGTATCGTCCAGCTACCCTTGGGCAACTTCTGGCCCTGTTTCTCAAACCCGTCCATGTCGACCAAAATTGCGTCTGAAGTACCAGGCTAGGGTTCCTCGGATCAGAAATGTGCGGCATTCAGTAGACGTAGGCACTAACCCGCCAGGCGTCGGAGAGCAACAGGTATTTGCGATCTGGGTGGTATTTTCGCAGGAATACACCGACGGCTGCGACAAACAAGCAGAGAAATCTGGGAAAGTGTTGGGCACAAGGGAGAAGCTTCGGGTATCCGGGACCGCAAGAACGGCGGACACCAGCAGTGCTAATACGGAAAAGGTCGACGTCGACATTTCGATGAAATGGGCTCAAGACAGTGAACGGCGAGGAGGCGTTGGCGAAATCGCGGTGAATACTACATATATACCAGCTCTGGGCCCGCGGCAAACGTGTGTGATCCATATGGACGTCGGGGATGGAGCGCGATACTGACCGCATGCTTCATCAAAAAGTTACCAGACATCGCAAGATCGCCGACAAGTCCACACGCTACGCCAGCGAGACGGCCGGAGAAATGATACGGCGTCGCGTTGATTGTAACTGAATATTATTGTGGACCCTATACGTGCCCTTCATTCGTGGTGGAAAAAGGCAAGAAAAGGTAAAGAAAGAGGGCATCACAAATTGATGGGATACATGATCTCCGTTCTAGCAACGTTCAAGCACTGAAGAAAGCATCAAGAAAGTGTTACACCATCGTTATTCGAGAGTCAATACAGTTTAAAAAATCTAATCACTACAGAGCAGCAAGCAATTAACGATACAGCATTCCAATGAGGGAGTCTATGAGTGGGTGAGAGTCCAGTCCATCAGGCGGCGAGCGGCCGCGATAAGTGAATGTCAAGATGAGAATCAAACGTCAGCCCAGCCACCTTCGTCCAATTTATACGACGCTTCGCTTTCGGGACGGTCGGGGCTGTCTACAAGTTTTGCAACACGTTCTTCGGCGCGACCTGTATTCAGGTAGGGACAACGTCAGATCGTTATCAGCAAAATATTGGCATAGATGACTCGCCTTTCCGGAGGAACATCCTTGTCGCAGAGGCATGTGAGAGAATATGGCCACCGATGGGCTTCACGAGCGCGTCAGTATTCTCATCGTGCCGCAAAATATATTGAGCTACCTTTAACGCGCCGCCAGCGACAAAAGTCATCGTTGCTCCGGGGTCGGCTGCAGAGAACATTAGTGCGCGGGGAGGGCAGGTTAGGAACCACACTGACACTGAACTTGATTCGTCAGGAGGATTGCAATCTAAGGATTACGCTGAGTAAGCTGCCCAAATAATAGACGGATATGCGAACGTTATATTCTTCTGAAAGTTTGGTTAATTTTGAAAGCATCTAAAAGGGTGTGAAGAGCTATAACGGTCCGTCAAAAGGAATTCGAGCCTGTGCCAACTGATGCAAAGAATGAGATCAAGTGGAGAAGGACGGAGGCGAACTGACCTTTTGTTGTCTTTCGCTCAGCTTATTTAAATCGGTCGTTCAGCTACTTGGCGAAAAGAAAAGTGGAAATCGCCGTACCTCGCCTCTACCGGAGAAATCAGTCCTGAAGAGTGCCATGATACTGTCGACGATCTAACAAGGAGAACTCAGAACTACGATCCAAAACGAGGGAAGGAAAGGCTTACCAGCAATCTAAAGTCCTTGTCCTCTGCGAATCGTAACGAGCATTCATTGATTAATTCCATCTATCAGAACATGAGATAGCGCTTTCAAAAGGAGGCCGCAGACTCACTTGATGTTCGCTATTGAATGCACGCGCTATCAAGAAAACATGGTCAATACATTGAAAACGCGACAGTGAAAAAAGTCTTACCATAGAGTATATTTTCCAAAGCCATAATTCCATCGACACCAAAACGATCCGCGATAGACTTGATGCGATCCGGACGAAAGGTGCCTAGGAACATCGTCAAGGTTACTTCCCAGAGTGGTCGAGGAAATAAATACCTTCAGTGTCGATATACGCTACCTTTCCGGACGCGCCGCCAAGATCAGGAGGAAGTTGGGCAACGACACTCATAGTATGAGCCATCTGAGTTTTGCCTGTCCGAAACTCCCCATACACTACGGGATACATTCAAAAAGAGAAGACAGGAAGCAAGCTGTAGATCGCACCTTCAGAGATCGACTGAGACATTATTCCGCCTAGAGAGTTGGATCAACGATGGTCGACTTCGATACGACTGGTACGACTCACCTCCGAGAATAGCATCGACTGATTTACTTCCTGTGCTGATCATGATAACCTTCTTCCGTTTGTTCTGAACTTCTACTCCGGTCGCAAAAGACGAGCCCTATGGAACGAACGATGAGGCTGATGGAATAAGACGAGAGAAAAAATCCTCACAAGAATTTTGTGTGCGGCTTCCTATTCGGAGAGTGAGACGCAGCACGAGGCAGAAGTATGCAGGTATTCACCTTGATCTTCTCTACCTTGCTTCAGACATACCCTAGGTGGATATGAGAGACGCGTCAACAAGTCAACAAGTAGACCGACCTTGATCTTCAGCATCTGACGTCTCGTAGTCATATTCACTCCAGACACGGTGTTTATCGCAGCAGACTGGATGGAGAGAAGATTAGTCACAGAAACGCGTGGTTGGAAGGAGAAAAACGCGCCTTGAGCTTGAGGATATCCTGAACATTGATGCCCTGTTGAGAGCAACGAAGAGAGTTAAAGCCAGATATATGCGCGTCAAAACGCAATACGCACATGCTGTTGCAGTTCGTCGACCGTATCAAAGTAGGCGGGCTGTGTGGATGTGAGTATTAGAGCAAGAAAAAACATTTAGCTGCTCACGGTATCCTCTTCAGCAGGCGGGCTAGGGGCACGAGAGGGGCAACTGAGCCTTGGGAGGGCGCGCGTCGGGAGGCATATCAAATTCAGATGAGGTTGGGGAGTATGGATGGGATGAGGTAGTGGACGCTGCTCGGCGAAGGACGCGGTCAAGCTGAGATCTGCCACGTGACCGCTCGTGGCCTTTTTAAACTCGAAAATTCCCTTTTTCCGCCAAAAAAAAAACGCGCCAAAACTGTCGGTCGTTACGAGGGACGTGAAATCCCATCTAAGTATAGTACATACTATTACAAAATATAGGAGCTGCGTGCGTGCATTATACAGTGTTCCTATATCAATGTTCAATAGCGAAGCAACCATCGACTTAGGGCGAGTTGTTTGGCAAAAAGCCTAGAGGGAAGTGTCAGAGCATACTTAGAGTGGATGTGGATGAAAAATCTCACTATTTTCGTTCTCCACTGGGAAGACTGTCGTATGTTGGCGGTATCTCGTCGGCTTCCTCCTCTGGTACGGTCCCGGGTTCCACTCGTCCACCGTCCTGGTGCACGAGCACACCACCGCCCGTTCTTTGACCCGCACCGGACGACGAGGCTGTGGGAGATAGCGGGGGATACGAAGACGGGTCCATATATTCACTCTGTGACCCTCTTCGGGCGCCTTGTGGACCCCCTCGCAAATAGGCTTGATACTGCTCATCGTAACCGCCTGACATGCCTCGAGAATCGTTCTCGTGCGATGGATTGGCTACGGCGAAATTGCCGCTGCGTCGACCCCCTGCAGCTTCTCGCTCCTTGGCATTCCGCGGATTGTACTGATTTCCGCTGGAGCCAGAGCTGCTCGGGGCCGGAGGGTAATAGCCACCGACAGCTTGAGCTTGTTGCGGTACGGCGGTATAGTATCCACCAGCGGAGCTGAGGGTGGGCGTATATCCATCCTGAGAGTGCTGTGACATGGGTGGAGGAGAACCGCTGGGCACAGGAGGGCTTTGAGATCTTGAAGATGTACCGTAAGCTGAAACAGTTGGCGTATATGCGAAGGGAGTAAGGATCCCTCCGCCCACAGCGCTGTGGGGTAACCTGCCACCCATACCATCGTCTTCGTCTTCGTCGATGTCCATGCGAGGCAGAGTTCCACCTGTTGTGTGATTTTGTATCATTTCCGGGCCAGATGAAATGGGCCTCGTGCTTGTAACCCGAGCAGGATCGAAGTTGCCGTCAAATTCGCTTCTGTATCGGGACCGTCGGCGATACCATAGGAAAACGCCTCCAATAATAGCAAGAAAAGCAAGGGCTGAAAACGAGGTTGAATGGTAGGACGGATATTTTGCACCAGATATTTTTACCTCCAATGACGCCACCGACTATTGCAGCCGTATGGGAGGCTGGTTGTCTCGTGGAGGTACTTGCGGCCACTGTTGATCCAACAGCGATTGTAGACGTTATCTATTCGCACAATATGTTCAGCAGTGATGAGCGCTGAATTTGACCTCTCTTCACCTCTACAATTGTCGTGAAGCTCTGTCCATTTGAAGTACCACTAGAAAAATGCGTCAGTATATTCAACTGGAAGACGTTCGCGGGACATACACTGAGGTATATCGAGAGACAGTTGTTGAGGGAGTCGTGAGTATCGTGGAAGAGTGAGCTGTCGTAGATGAGGGCGTCGGGGGTGCGCTAGAGCTCGAAAATATTGAGGAAGAGGCGGGGAGGGAGGGCGAGGACGAAGGCGAAGGCGGAACGGAGATCGCCGAGGCAGAGACGGAGGTGGATGTAGACGCGGACGCAGAGATGGAGGTGGAGGACTGCGCGGACGAACTCGCCGAGCCCAAGGAATCGGACGCTGTACCTGAAGACACTTATCAGTAAACAAGGACTAGCGAATAACAGCCGCGAGCAGGACCAGGGGCAACAGAATTAACAGAGCTCGCACTCGAGGAAGCTGCAGACGCCGCCATGGTAGAGAGAAAGCAAGGGAGAAGAATTTATATCACACTCAGAGGCAGTAAACGTTGCTTCCGTGTCCGATCGCGATCGGGGAGCAGGACGATAAGCAAGTTTAGGAAGGCAAAAGTCTAGTAACGGCGACAGAGGGACTGGAATGAATGCTCACCAGGAGTGGCCATTGGAGCGTCGGTGGAGGCCTGGTAGAGGCTACCCGAGTCTCGAGAGAACAACTCACACTGACAGCTCCAATGTTCAATATTTTTTCCACGCGACAGCACGCGCCAGACGCGATATCGGTGATGACGTCACTTCCATTGATCCAATTGCAATAATTCCATCTCCATCAAGCGAAGTTCTATTTATGCTTGTCCCCTCCAGAGCAACTCCTTCAAACGTCTGTCCTCCGCGTCCTCAGACTTCAGCAACGCCTCCGTCTGCTTGCGGCTCAGAACGATGTACTGTGCGGCCGGGATTTCTTGGCGTCGCAGTCGGTGCAGGATGGTCGTCATTGGGGCTGGCTTGCACCTTGTTCTGGTAGAGATGATGGCGCAAATATCAAGTCAAGAGAACATACGGACTGGGCCCTCGGGAGCATCAACTGGAATAATGTTCGATACCGCAGACAACGTGTGGAGCTGAGGAAGCTTTCAGTGGCCGTCGCAGCAAAACAGTCGTCTCTTACCTTCCAGAAGAGATCATAAGAAAATTTACGGTCGGTAGTACCCTTGGACTGCGCGACCTTGGGTAGGGAAGACTCGCCTAGACCGACAGTCAGCCGCATCAACACAAACAAGAAAGACCTACCCGGCGGGGACGCCCGTTTGACGATGGCGAGGCAAGCTCTGGATTGAAGCGAACACGGCTGGACTGGACGCCACGGTCGAAGAAACATTGGAAGAAGTCATTTGTTCAAGAAAGCGTAGACAGTAAGGTAGTGGTTGTGGTAAAGGTAGAGAGAGAGGGTGTGTGGATGTTATTTGTCCAGAGTGGCTGACATGGAGAGAATGCTTTTTTGCGAGTCCTTTTGCAGGATCCGGCCGATTGCGTCGAGAACGCCACCCTCCAGAGATGTGGCGTCGGAGTCGAGTGCCCACCGTAGCCTTATGTATTATGCGTCCTTGAGGGTAATGACCCAGGGGCGCCGGGAGCACGGCGCTGTTTGTGAGGCTAGTTTGAACACCCGTTTATAAACCGCCGGTTGAAAGACCGCGTTTCGAGGAAGCTTTGTTGTAGTCCGATATTGATGCCTGGGGGGGGGGGAGACGGAATAAAACGAATAAAACTGCTTGATTCTGGACTCTGGAGCACTGTCGGAAAATAATCATTGCTTGTCCAAGCTACCACGTTAGTCCTGGGTGACGCGCTCTTGAACAGAAGTGCCGACCAAGCGCTGAGTGTCGGCGGGTTTTATTTTTCATTGGTGTGGTGCGCTCCACAGAGCACAATCGTGCGTGTACGCCCAAATAAAAGCCTAGCGACCGCCAACTTGATGAAAAAAAATCGTGAACATGTCGCGATAAGAGACCTGAAACCCTGTTGAATGCCCTCGCTATTAGCGCACAGAATGTGAGAGTTGGACGGTCGAGTTTTGGGTGCATGGCTGATATACGTCGTTATTGCGGTTCCCCTCGTCCGGAAAATTCGGAGACTGGGGTATTTGAGAAGAAAGAGAGTAAAGAATGAAGGCATGTCAGGTACGCGGCTAAGGAGGGACAGAAAGAAGGGGAAGCAGTGGTTACCAGGCCCAGGCGAATTTGCAATTGTATTGGCTGATCGCGATCGAGCCACCTCGCTTTCTTGTCTTCAACCACATCGATGCGCATGTTCCGCGATACATTCAGGTGCTCTCTCTGAGCACCCTGCTGTATACACCACATTTTTGAACGCTTTCTTGAGTCTTGAAGTCGGATGGATGATTATGTCGGCAAAAAGCGATTCCTCCACGCTGAAGTGAGCTCAGCGCACCCAAAGTGCAGCCGATAAGAGGGTATGTCTTCTGCCTACCAACTGAAATCACTTTGGGCGGCAGGAAAAATGCTGGCAAAGTTCGTCGACGCAAGCTGACGGCACAACCCCCAAAAATATTACCCAATGGTTCACTGTATGTGTAGTCTGGAACCATTATCAGGATTAACTCATTGGGCGACTTTTGAGCAGGATTCAATGGCTTGATGCACATTGTCCGATAGGTTGGACAAGATATTGGGCTCGACATTGTGAAACGACGACGAGGGTGATTGGCGGCGTCTTGAGGTACGTTTCTCGTTCTTTCTTTCTTTCATGGGCACAACCGATTTTGATTATTAGATTTCACATAATTTCGTAGTCGCTGCATGCTGCAAGGTAGGTGATTAGGTCGTTTCCGACCCTGATTGTGCTGAACTTGACATTTTCAGGCAAATTCTTGCTTTTGGCGGTCTTGGATGTCGATATAATTGCGGCTCACGCAAAGCCTCTTCACACTGTGTCGTTTGGGACATACTAAACGCGATGCGTGTTAATTCGGAGTGAGGGATCTGTTCAAGGTGCGTTTGATGCGGTTTGACTCACGATCACGTGACTAAACGGGCTGGAAGAGCGGAACCGGACGACGGCAAAGAGCCGAGGACTCTGAGGAGCAGCGTCGCCAAGTGTTCGAGGAGACTCTAGCGCCCGATAGGTGAGTGTCCAGCTGGTGATATTGCCCAAGAAGTCTGCCAGACAAGTTACAAGCCTCTCGATGTCCCAGCATGGTGCAAGCGCCCGTGCCCAAGATTTTCAACCCGCGGCCCCTCGTCGTTGTCGACCTCTCCGCGATGGACTAGTTTCATCTATTTTCACCGGTGTGTCTTCCATATACTTGATCCTCATTCGGAATCCCGATTGCTGTCGATAGACCTTTTCTCCCTTGGGGCTTCCCTAGAACATGCCGTCACGGATATACCATGCACCTCAATCATATTTCCTCCGATGAGATCCCACGAACGAGGGTCTGGCTCTGTCAGATGGCTGCGTGTTTCAATTTAACTACCAGTTTGGGTGTGGCGAAACCAGAAAGAAGCGGAGAACGTTGAAAGAAGATTGTGACAAGATTCCATCTAATGCTCTTCGACTTTTATGGCGATTCCATATTCGGCGACCCCGGACCCTTCCAGTCTACCGATTAAAACAGAGGCATTATGGGTACGATCCCAAGTTCTTACCCCACTCCAGTCAGAAAAATGCCCGTGAACGTCCCTCTTCGCTGCCCTTTGGGTTCCCGGCGCTTTCGATGGTGATCACCTCTCGACCATCTCATGACTATTAAACATAGTCACCGGTAAGCGCTTCACGTCCCTGACTTTGCGCGGTCTACAATATATTATTCTCTCCAGTTCCAAGCCGGCCGTCCGCCTTCCTTGCGATTATGCCAACTCCTCACCATTTACAATTCGGCTACTCGCCGTTTTGGGCCAGATTGACCATCCGTCGACTGCATCATATTCGCCGACATGTCGTAAATCGGGCGTCTTATGTTTCGTTGTCGTGCGTCGCTTGCACCATAATCTCTGCACCATTTGACCTGAGCGCAGGATGTTTATGGGAATGGCGGCTTCGAATTTCTTGTCATGCACACATTCCCCAACTGAGCCTACGGACTTTTGTTCAGTTCCGTTTCGGACGCAGTCAATGCCAACCTCTTGAAACATGTTTTAAGAAACAAAAAACAAGCTGAACCATTCTCTTTCTCGATATACTAGTTATGCAGTTGACCAAGAAATGTATGATTCAATAACACATCTTCTAAGCATCATAAGAGTCGGCGTCACCGATAATCTGTACGCCTTCCATCGAGGGTAAAACCCTACTCCTACTTCGTTTCCGGACAGCGAGAGGGGTCTCAGGTTCCGACTTGTCGTCTGCCGTGGGTTCGGGAATCGGTGGAGGAGTCGGCGCTTTGATGATTGGCACTGGTCCGGAAAAGTCTCGTCCAGTAATGCGGCCCAATGTTTTCATATCTAAGTTGGGAGATTAGGGTAAATCCACACGCGGGTGCTAAGAAACGTACCGATCGGAACTCGACTGTCCAAGCAACGAGTAATCCTGGCGCTGTCCTTCTTGTCTTCAATCTTGAACTTGTTTTTGCACGCCGTCCGACTACGGCCAGGTAGCACCAAGGAAATAAGCTCGTAGTTTTCGCCATGCTGAGCTAAAGCCTAGACGAACGTCAATGGAGGGGTACATACTACGGAAACCCGGACTTACTTCATAAAACAAATCAGTCTCTTCCGCGCTCCAGCGGGAACCGCGGCATTTCTTGGTGTATGATGCTGAGTTGACGAACTTGGTCTGATCGGATTCGACGACATGAACATAGTTGGTGGTATCGACATCCTCCGTTCGATCGACGGTGAGAGATTCCTCGTCGATGATGGTCTCGCCGTTGGGGCCGATGCGCACTTGCACCGTGAAGCGGCTCCTGGTTAGGTCCTGAGAGTAGTCAAAACCGCTGCCAGATGCATCGGCAATGGCGGGCTCGGCGTCGGAGGGCTCGGCAGGTCCTACTATAATTCGGCAGAATCGTCGGGAGCGGGGGTCGCCTCGGCCACAGGAGCTACAACAGCTTCAGTTTCCCCATCCACCTCCTCAGGCCTGCCATACTTCTTTTGTTCCGCAAGCGCCCTCATCCTCGCCCTCTTTTCCTTGCTCTGCTGTTTCCACGCCAAATGATTCTTTTGGATTTCGATCGCCTTGCTGCTAATGCGTCCCTGGCCATTATCAGTGCAAAGTTCGGCCATCGTAACCACGGTTGGATCAATCTCCTCTCCAGGATCCGCGTCGGGATCGAAAATCGGTGCAGACTTCTTCCTCTTCTTTTTGGGGGTTGATTCCTCGTCGGCATCTTCGGCCTTGGCCTTTCGCTTTTTCTTTGGCTTGGCTGAGCACCGTCGGAAGTCTCCCCCGCTTCATTTTTAGCGCGTTTTTTCTTTGTTTTTTTCGGTTTCTCTGCGCTTTCGCCTTCAGTCGCATCTCCATCTCCTTCCGCCATCTCCTTCTTCTTTCTCTTACGGAGCTTCTTCTTTGCGCTGTTTTCCGGAGTGGTGACGGTATCCGCGGGAGCTACAGTCGTTTGGTTGCTCGGTGTCGGTGCAATAAACTGGGACAAGTTTTCTGGGAAGTGAAAGTCGTCTTGTGGGGGTAATTGGAAAGCATTCAAGAGAAGCCCATCGTTATTTGGGTTGACAAGAGTAGGAGATGGGTCGGGTGGATTCATCGAGGCAGGTTGAATAGTGGGAACAGTTGGGCGGGATACAATCATAGGGGGAGCTGGAGGGTTGCGCGGTTGCGGTACGGCATTTACGGTAGTTTGAGAGGAGCCTGCGATAATAGGCGGCGCAGAAATACGGGAGCCCGAAGCAACAACAATAGGGGGTGTCCTCGACGATGATGCTACTGGTTGCGACGAGTCCGCGACGCGGTAAACGTCGGGATCGGAGCCTCTGATAGGTATAGTAGCTGGTGGAGGCATTGATGGAGGAGGCATAGAAGGAATTGGAGTTGGCACATCTCCGGTAGGCGCAACAGAGCCACGGTCTTCTGCTGGAGTAGATGCCTGGCGAGGCGCAGTGCTTGTCGCGCGTATCCGCGATTTCGCAATAGGTTTAAATACTGGACCACCCTTCTCTGT
Organism: Mycena leptocephala; assembly: GCA_029378395.1. Taxonomy (NCBI): domain Eukaryota; kingdom Fungi; phylum Basidiomycota; class Agaricomycetes; order Agaricales; family Mycenaceae; genus Mycena; species Mycena leptocephala. Next base: position 371,716 of record JARJLF010000084.1, on the reverse strand, counting down.
GTTGCGAGTTAGTACGCATGGCCCTGGAAGATAGAGATGCTACTCACGGACGCGAGAAGTCATTATGGCCGAAAACCAGAATTCAAGATATCGCTCAGGTCAAGATATTCGGAGTCTGTTGGACATTACGCACAAACACATCACGGCACGTTTCCTTTTCGGTTTTGACCTTCGCGTCCTCTCAAAGTCTCAGGAATGCCGCTGGATCTCCCGACTGGAAAGCATCCAGGATGGGAGTTGAATGTCTCGGATGGCGAATCTGAGCCCGCTACTGTGTTAGAGAGGTGCACATGTTCTTTCGCGAAATGAAGTTGAATTTAACTGCGAGTCCCGCTCTAGTTGTGTGGTGCTCCAGTCGCTACGGCAATGTGAGCATAGCGCCTCGTTTCTCGAACCATTTTGAGACCATAGACAGCCCGGGATCAATGGATGTATTTTGCTTTTCCGAGATTTTCTGGCCGAGTACGCGGGAAACCCGATCCAGTTCCCCCGCCGCACACGATTCAATTTCGAGGCAGATGCCAAATTGAAATCGGACCCCACATATTCTCGGAAACAAGTTTCTACGAAGTGCAATATCCCCCGCCCGCTCCTGCTACGGCGCCCTCATTCATTCAATCGCCATGGCAGTCATCTTCGTACCCTGGGTACGCGCCCTATGGGGTTCAGAATCCTCAGGCTGCTAGTCAGGCTCCGGTGGTACAACATTCGACGTCCCCTTTGCTTTCCTCCCTTACATCGGTAACAGCCATTACTCCTACCCTGATAAATCAGGTCAATGCTGCGGCAGCGTCCAACCCCACTCTCGCTAATTTGCTGCAACTTGCTGCTGCTGGCAAAGGCAGCCCCGAGCAGCTCAAGACACTTGGTCTTCTCATTCAATCTTTGGCCACTCCTGAAAGCTCAGAAGCTCTTTCAACGGCAGCAAACTTGATGAAGGCGTCCGCCCAACCACCGGTCCCAGTGAATAACTCTGTGAAAGAATTCGATTTAGTATTCCAGTATCACGAAACATCATATGAGCGGTGGATTCTCCCTCGAGGTCCTGTCATCTGCGAAAAAGTCGCCGACACGCGGACAGCCGACTTGGCCTACGATATTGTCCTTACGATGGCATTGCAACCCCTAAGGTGGCGCCGAGTTCTGCAGAGGCAGTGGCTACCGAAAAGCCGCCCTCGCAAATTGTTACGATCCGTCTAACGTCCGCCGCCAATGATATGGGAGATTATTTGGAAGTGGGTGGGTGGGAAGAGAAGCTGAATGAAAATCGAGTAATATTGGACAATTTAAAGGTCAAGGGTTTCCTCTGCAAGTTGACAATCTACCTGAGCTATATCCTAGAAACAAACGGAGAGATCATATTTGGCGCATCGAATACCCCAGAACTCACTCCTAACACAGCTTCAAAACGTGAGATGCAGGTCTTACATTTCGTGAGCTCTTCTGACCGTCTTCAGGCCGCGGCGTCCAATCATGTCATGAAGTCCATCAAACCCGGTCCAGTTGTAGCGCCGAAACCTAAACGAAAACCCGCACAGCGCAAGCCTACCGTCTTCGCGGTGCAGCCTCTACTGCACCTCAGGCCTCCGGGTCTACCACTGCTGCTGCTGCTGCCTCTCCGAGTTCCTCATCTCTGGCTCCAACGGCCACTCCGGCCCCGGCCCGCGCCCTTCCATACTAACCAACCAGACCCAAAGCGAAGAAAAGTTTTGTCAAAGCCTAAACCAACAGTCCCATCGTTGAGATCGATGCGTGTCCTGCAAGCAGACGGATGTTCCGCTCATCCTGGGCGGAAGTAAGTGGTTTAAAAGTTGCCAGCGTGCTTGATTGATCGATAGTCAACTTGTAGGATTTTGTCGTCCGTGTGTCGATTCTGGCAAGGCTACGACTGTGTATGTTCCGTACAAACCTCCACAGCACCCATATCAAGCCCAGCAGAACATTCCTGTCGCGCCTGTTTACGCTCAGGCCTATCAGAACATGCATGGTGCACCTGTTTACACTCAGGCTGCTTCACAACCAAGCGGCTCATCCAACCCCAGTGCCGCTCCTCCGCCAGGATAATCAACCAAGAAAACAATTATATTCTACTTGTACATATCAATACAATTAAACCGATGTGATGTTGATATACAGCATTGCGTAGGGAAGCTCTAAGAGAATATGTTAACGCACCACCCCACCCACCACACCACGACCGCCATCTGCGTCAGCACGATAGACAGCTCCGCCATCACCGCCCACCACTGAATTATGATGCTCACCCAAAACGGAAACAGCAAGAAACGCCGCACGTAGACGTACGGAATCCCCGAAAGCCAAAAGTTCATGACGGAGGACACAGCGGCTTGCGTTTGGAAGACAGTGAGCGCCACCGTGCCGAGGAAAAACACGAAGAGGCCTATCCAATGACGGAGCGAGCGCCGTGGCAAGGCATCGATGTTGTATCGCTTGGGTTCGCCCGTGAATTCGTTCCGGTAAAGCGGGATGATGAGGAAATCCTGGACGTCGGTCCCGACCCGCTTGCCATATGTCCGCCAGAAGGGAGCGACGGTATCCAAGAGAAATGTTATTATATCCATCGCGATTTCCCAGAAATACTGGTAGTTGTCCTTGTAGCTTTCTTCTAATTCCACAATGGTGGATATCTGGAAACGGAAAAACAGGTGAGTCAGATGGAACATTATGGGTTAACAAGAGATCGAGACATACTTCGGGATAAATAACGGACGTATGCGATAGTGTGCCGTTGTACACAGCTTTAACCTCAGTGTGCACTGTCTGCACCCTCTTCAACACGTCGGACACTTCCGTGGCCCTCCACGCGATTTCCTGCCTCTCCGAATCCAGCGTCTTCAGCGACTCCATCAATGCTAAGATCGGATCTGCTAAGACGCTCTCGGAACAGTCGAGCGATCGAGCTTGGGGGCGCGGGAGAGGAATTCCCGAAAGGTTTCGCGCTGGCGGGCCAAGCGGTGGTGGATGTCGTCAACAGCCCTCCAGCCCTTATATGACCTCGTCGCACCGGTCACGCGGCAGGATCGTGGTTAAAGGCGTCCACGAGCTCTCGGGGTATTCCGTTGTACGGGATATTCAACGAGGTCGAGAGTGAGACTGTGCCTGGTCGTATTCCCTACCCCTGCAGCAATGTGATTTATAATTGCCGGACACGAATATTCTGGGTAATGGTTGCGTCCAACAACCTGAAAATTCAGTTAGAGGGACCGGACGGGTTTGAAAAAACAAAGACATACTGCTGCTTAAGCTCGTACTCTCGACTGGCTTGTTCCTCGTCGGCATCCTGCTGGCGTTCTGTTCCAACTGTAGCCGGAAGTCATCCACCCCGGTTGGCGCCGATATGTGCACTTTTCGCAGATCAAAGCTACGACCGATGGCAGTCGGTGGAACATCGACAGACAATTTTTCGACGGAGGATGATGGAACCTCCGGTTTGACTGGTCGGTCAGGAATAGGTGAAAGGGAAGGTTTCAGGGAAGGTATAACGGCGTGGCCATTGGATTTAAGCGGAGAAACGGACAAAAGATCGCGGTTCAAGGGCGCTGGGGGGACAATATGCCGCCTTCGTCCACCGTCATCAGAATGTTCTGACAGTGAAGAGGTTGCACTGGGCACCCGGCGATGGAAATTATTATTCGTTGGGGAAACGAGGGGAAGTGAGGACCCGCTAAGGATGCTGCTATAAGCCGATTCCCCGCTCTTTCGAGATTCAATCGATCTCCTTCCTTCGCCCGGAGGTTCAAAGGAAATATGACCTTCATAGGATAACTTTCGTGTAAGAGAAGGACCGAGGTTGAAGTACGAAGAGCCATGAGGTGAAGGAAATTTGGGACGGGATGCAGGATATACTGGGAGAAGAATTTAGGGACGCAAGGCGCTGTTGTATGTCGGTCTTTGAGGTCCCGCGTAGTTGAAGAAGATATTCCTCCATGATCAAAGCGGACAGATCCCTGCATTTCCGCGGTTTGTCGGGTCTTTGAGCCAGGTAAAAGATTCGGCGTGTTCCAAAGATGATTTCACAACCTCTCTTGGCTTGCGAACCAGCGGGCTACTTTGGAAATATTGAAATCGTTCGAGAAAGGGATCATAAATGAGTTTGTACCGTCGGCTTAACTGGTCGCAAGCGACGGACGCCTTTTCTAAAGAACTAGCAGATATCTTTGATCTGATCTGGAGAATTTTTGCTATGGATGACGAATTAAAAGTAAGCCGAGAAACTAACCAAAGTGTCATACCTGCATACATGCTTTCTCGGGTTTCTACAGCATTATTCGATGGGTGCTTCTCCTTTCCTTTCGCTTGGTTATAGACATAGTCCATCGCCTCTCATCTTCTGTACCTATACCTGACCAATCCAGCGTCGTGCCTTCATCGGAAGAAGACGGCACAGGGTGGCCAGCAGCGCGCAGACTAGAAGGACCAGAACTGGACTCGGCTTCCTGGATGGCGGGGACTGGAGGTGGTAACGGAAATGGGATCGGCGGAAAAACCGGGCGCAATGGAGAAGTGTTTGGCTGAGTAGAGGTTGACGCAGCCTCGGACTTGTTCGACGAGGGGCTCGTATTTGAAGATTTCAAACTCAATCTCGCCTCCCGCCTAGCTTTAAGCTTTAGCGCGCGCTGCACGTCTTGGAGAACTCTGGCATCTAAGAATAGTTTAATAATCCCACCAGGAGGGATTTGCGGTGGGGCTTGCCTTGGTGGGCTGGAGCGCAGTATAAGAACCCGAACCAAGAGAAAAAAGTAGACACTCACACAAGTCATACTCGTCGGAGAAGAGGCCAATGCCCGAGTCTTCGAGGACTGAACTCATAGTTTCTCGGTGGGAAGCGGTCTGGGAGGGACCAAAGCTTGAGCTGACGGGCCTCCTTGACCTTGGATGACTGGGCAAGGACGGCCCTGGATTGACGGAGTGGACGCGACGTCGACCGTTTGACATGCCAACGGAACCGTTGGTCGCCAGTGGTGAGCTGCGGCGTGCTGGATGGGCATGAAAGGGCTTCGGGAGCGAGTGGTCTACATCGGGAAAGCGAATTGGGGCGCGGGCTGCAGTCGGGGAGTGTATGCTTGGGCCAGGAGGGTCCCCTTCTGCCATTTACCCTTGAAGCACTGAGCCAGAACAGGTTTGATGGGATTGTCGCTGTCTAATTCACGTGCATTCCTCTCCTCTATACTTACCATCTACTTAACAGCCCTGCCTCATCCGCATGTACTCGCCTCGCGGTTGATTCGCGCAAATAATGCTGATACAGACGCATTCCGTTTCCTCTTTACCGGGTCTTTCTCAGGCGGTTCGTCGTCCATCAACGACGACAACGACTCGGAGCGTGCTCGCACCAACGGATTGAACCGAGGAATCGGCGCCAGACGCTTGTTGGGTGATGGAATCGGAGCGGCGCATCGTTCTGTAACAAAATTTACCGGCCTCGCGTGCGGTTTTGTCTCGAATTGTGGAAATTTGAAGCCGTCGAAGCGACCTACAAAAGGTTAATCACCAGTCGACGCATGGACAGAACCAGGACCTACCCTTTTTAACCGTCTCAACCATCCTGACAGCAGGCTGCTGCGAACCCACCACAATACTTGGGTGGCGAGCGTGCTGCCAACCCACCTGTGCAGCCTGCTCGGCGGCCTTAGATGCTTGGGCGAACTTGCGCGCCTCGTTTCTCCTTCGGGCTCGCATTGTGCGTTCCATGTCTTGTTGGATTCTCTCTTCTGTGGAAATAGAGTCAAAACCGATCACCGACGCAAGATGCAATCCTCACCTTCTGCTTTCTGTGCCCGCACAAAACTGCTGCGGTCGTCAATATATTCGTGAGCGTATTGTTGCTGTTGCGACGCCTTGACCAGTTGTATGATGTTCGGATGTTGCCTCCCACTGGGTTCCATCGTGTTTCGTCTCACGCGAGGTGGATGCCCATGATTGGAGGCGCCGTGTAACGGAGAGTGGCATAGTGCATAGCGGGAGCTTTGGTTGAACGAGTGCGCATCCAGTCCTTATATATGTTTCTCAAAGCGACCGCCTTTCGCATTCCATATTTGGAAAGACAATGAACAAAGGTGGTGGCAATGGCCCGAAGCTCGATGTGGCCTTGAACGGATTGGATCCCATCTGGTGATTTTCGTTGCTTTGTACCCTGCCTCGAGGATGGAACTTTTTTTTTCCCATGTAGCGATGTTACTTTAGCCAGAACGGCATCTGATCCGCCAAACGGAAGCAGATTTTCATGCCAGCACTCAGACTGAGCATTCTGATTGTTCCTCCAGCCAAGCGGCTGAGCATCTTGACAGTGACGAATGTACGTTGCGCCGCATCCAACATTGGTGGCACATGTCTCAGTTTCAATGCTTTCGCATCACCATGTATACATGTCTTTCTATCTCTTCTCCTGGAAAGATAAACATATCTGTTGATTTCAGTCCTTTGCAGCGACAATCACCCAAGTCTTCAACTATCTGTCTTTCTACAACGATAGAATCTGCAACTGTCTTCGCAGAACGAGATATCATGATCTTCAAAATGGGTTATTTTCGGGTCAAATTTATATTCCACCTGTACGTTTTTTCCAGCGGATCGTATAAAGATGGAGAGTTCTCCCAAGATTCCAATTCACCTTCCACCTCATTCTTTCAACAACTTGTGTTTCACTCCTTTAAACTCCACAATGATCAATAAATGTTCTACTCTGCTCTTTTATCTCATTTTCGCAGTCGCCGCCGTTCCCCACCTCAAAGCGCCAGCGCCCAAGGAGGCCGGCGACGGCATATCTATCGCACTCAGGAAGAGGACTGTTCTCACGACCAGCGCCGGCTTATTTGACAAGAACAAGGCGATCGTAGCTTCCGTCTACGTGAATAACAAGCACCGCCGGAATATGATCAACCTCAAAACCAACATTGGGGAGATAGCGTTCAATCCGGTTCATATCCTGCCTTGTCGTAATTTTATCAAGTTGACCTTGGTTGTATAGGGAGCCGCAATTAAACCATTGATTCCCATTCCGACGGACGTTGCGAACCAACTGCTGAAACGCCAAACGGAACAATTGACGGACGAAGACGAGGACGTAGAATGGGCCGGAACCATCTCGATCGGAGGAAATCAAAGTTTCCTCGTCAATTTCGACAGTGAGCGCCGAGCGCATGATGCAATAAACAGTATGCTGAAATTGAACCCGAATCCAGCCGGCTCTTCGGACCTTTGGATCCCTTCCGCATCTTGCAAAAGTTCCATTTGCTCGTCGAAATCCAAATTTAACGCCAATTCCTCGTCTACCTCCGTGCTACAACGAGGCAAAACGTTTTCAATCGAGTATGGCGATGGATCGAAGGTTGGTTTTTCTGCCTATAATTTTTTGATTGTCTCTGGAGCAATGCGATGTTATAGGCTATTGGACCCATTTACAGGGTATAGTGCCTAAACTAATACATGCCTAATTTATTCTCAACCCTGCACATCGTTTTAGGATACAGGTGAGAAATTTTATTTGTTGATAAACACAGCAAGAGACTAACTTACTGCTCATAGTCACTATTGCTGGCGTGAAAGGTTCGACTCTTCCCGTGCATCGCGGCCTGTCCACTCACCTTTTGGCGTAGCCAAGAATCAGACCTTCGCTGCAGTCACCTCTCTTTCCTCCGAATTTGCAGGAGACCCGGTAGATGGGTAAGAACGCCCGCGCTTATTACCAGAGTCGTTGCTGAGGCCTATCTTCAAGTGTCCTTGGCATGGGCTTTCCCAGTATTTCTACCCTGCACCGGAATCCATTCTTCAACACGGCGCAGACCCAAGGATCCGTCCAGTCCAACATGTTCGGCTTCTTCCTTAGCCAGAACGGCTCCCAGCTGTATCTCGGCGGAACAGCGACGAACCTGTACCAAAACGGCACGCTCGAGTTTCACGCTGTTAATCCGGCGTCTGGATATTGGCAAGTTCCTGGCGCCTCAGCGAAAGTCAATTCGAGCGTGGCGGTGTCGGGCTTTGAAACCATTATTGATTCGGGTACGACTATCATGTATGGCCCCACCGACGCAGTGCAAAAGCTCTATTCGATGGTCCCTGGTGCAACTCTGTTCGATTCTGCTAACGGTGCGCAAGGGCCTGGTTATTGAAAACCATTTCTGACATGTATATAGGCTTTTATTCTTTCCCGTGCGACTCTGTACCCAACATAGCATTCAACTGGGGCGGATCTGATTGGGAAATCACGTCTGCTAACTTCAATCTCGGTTTGACAGCTGAAGGGCTCAGACTGTGTTGGCGCTCTCGTCGGAACAGACCTGGGTTTGGGATCCGATGTGTGGCTTCTCGGTGACAGGTGAGGCTCGTTTGCCATTCGGTGCCACGATTGCTTTTAATCGTCTCGTAGTTTCATGAAGAACGTGTACACCGCGTTCGATTTTGACCAGCCCGCAGTCGGTTTTGCTGCCTTGGATACGACCGGATCGTCCACCTAGGATATTTCCGTTGTTGGCTGTTTTGTACCCTTGAAAATTTTGGTTGCTTTACAAAATTCCCTAATTTGGGATGAAGAATGAGTGGTGTTTGTATGTGTTTGCTACCTCTTCTTGGTCTTTTGAGCATGTGGGAACTGCGAAATCAAACGTAATAAAATTTCCAATGAACAAAAATCTGTTGTGAGTCCTCTTCAAACCCACTTGGAAGCGATTTCAACTGGTCTTTCGAGCCAGCAGTCTGTTTCAGGAAGCGGATGATCGGGCCGGAGCTTTAAATGGCCCCAAACAGAGCAGCCCCTGAGTAACCACCACCACCTCGCGCCACCTCCGCGTATTCGCATTACTCATCTCGCCCCGCCATCCTTCTCGCTCCTCTCGCCCATCCCGCCTCTCTTCCTGCGGCATTCCCCGCGGAGCGCCCGCCTTTGACCCGTCTCCTCGCCCGCCCCGCCGCTTCCCCCTGCACCTAAAGAGCACTTCTCTCTACAACACTTGTATCAATGACGACAAGAGTAATACTCGTCACCACGTAAAGCCGATCGTACAATTTTCGTCCCGTCGCCTCAGAGTATTAACGGGGTCCGTCTGGCGATGTCAGCCGCTCCCGAGCTCGACCGCTCATGGGATGTAGGGGTGCTTCAGCCAACGTCCAAAGGTTATATCGCGACCCGGTCCAGGCCAGACGAGCGGCTGGAGCTGCGGAAAACCATGTATGCCGCGGTCTAATTTTTGTGTCTTCGTCCAATCCTCAACTGACCGTGTTCAGACTGGCGCATTATATGGATGGTGCCGCCCAACATTGCAGTATGGTGCAAGATATTTTCACAGACGAACTCCGGAAAGTCGTCGAGGAAATGGGCGTTGAATACCGCCGAGATATCGACCAACTCAGGTTAGATTCCGACCGACTTCGAGCAGATCACAATGAACTCCGGGCGGACTTGAAGAAAAACATTCTCTCGCTTCAAGACCGCCTTGTCAGCCAGACGGAGCGCATCATCTTCTTTGATGATGTAACTGAAGTCTACGAGGCCGTTGGACGTTCTCTTCAAGGCATGGTCTTCGGTTTTCTTTTGTCATTAAACTGAACGCGGAATTAGGACTGAGTGACTGGATTTTTGATGTTGAACGGCCACGAAGAAGCCCAGAAGAGGTGGTATTGACTGTGACGGAAAAGAAAAGTCTTAAATCCCACGGTCTTGGATATCGTGCGTGATCTGTCTCCACTGTTTCCCTTCCGCGCTCAATGTTTTCCAGTCTCTCGACTGTTAGATCCCCCGCAGGACTTACCAAATCATATAAATGCACTTCGTCTGAAGGCACTTGGTATCCTTAGTCCGCAGCAGCAGCATCTATGCCGAGTGCTAGTGGACGTACAGGAGTCGAACGGCGAGAGACATTTTCTTCATCATCCTCGCCCAGACCGCGACACCGCGATGGATCGGGTCGGAGAGTACCTCGACGAAGAGTCCAAACACACCCTCCACGATTTCCTCGACACAGACCCTAAACGACTGCCCTCCCGCCGTGAACGAACTCAGGTCGTGGATGCGGATTTATTTCTTTTTGCGGAGTCAGGCAAATACAAGAACGTTGCAACTCAAAAGAGCGATCTGGAAGACCTCAAAACAGAGAGAGCGGATACAAAGGCATATCTGGAGGCGCTAGAGCGAGAAACGGTGTAAATGTATGAGGACATTTTCTTTTTTCATTCATGGATTTTCTTGCCAACTTATCTTATAATAATTATCCAATTAAATGTAGCTTAACTCTATTTTACAGCCTTCTTTGACCCGATGTTTTGTAGCACCGCTGCCAGTTCGGCGACACGAATGATGAGAACCATCGTTATTTTCGCTATTATGTTGACCGAGATACACGGATTTACGCCGAACAGCGACCACCTCCATGTGCCGAATTCTTTTTCATTTATTTCAACTGAGATATATCACATTTTCTGAGGGGAGTCCGCTGCCGCGCTTATGCCGATACAATAGCGCTGTTCATCTTTCCTCGACTCTTCAAATTAGGGTGGGCAATTAATATTGGGTTGTGTATCTACAATATAATATTATCGGGGCATTTGGCGTCCTCGAATTTTTTTCTTGTTAAATAGAAGGCGAACGAACATCACAGCTGTGAAAAGAGACAGAGTATACCTAGTCGACGCTTTGAGTGTTGTTCAACAAAGAGAAAACAAGTGCGTACCAAGTGATAACATACGACAAGTGTGCATTCCGCAAATCAACTTTGGCATAACGACCAACAGGTATTCCTTTGATAATTCGCGTAGATGCTTCACCTTCGTGACCCTCTGCAAAGATGAGTTGCGTGCTTAGGGAAGAGGGTTTGCAACACACCGAAAATTTCCTCTACCAACACAGGTTGAACATTTGCACTGGTACCTCCAGCGTACTCCGCCATGGCATCGACATCTTTCCAATACCATTCACCTCGCTCTGGATGGTTGTCCGGAGTGAATGTATTTCGCACTTGCGATGTTCGCAGCATGCCGAGAAATTCCACTTCGCCGTTATCTTGGGGTATGGACTGAAGGTCAAACTCTTTGGAGATGAATCCGCGGTCGACGATTATTGTAGAACCGTCTTCGCGGATCAGCGGCGTGAGTACATTTGCGCCGTGGACGCCGTCGCGCGTGCGTGGGCCCACCAGCATCGAGTGAGCGTGATCCCATTTACCCCGAAGAAAGACTTTGCGAAAGACGAATTCTGGGATTACTGAAAGACTTGCGGCGGAAGCCAGCTTCAGATCCAATGAACAAGTGCATTGAGGGATGACCGCACTTTATTCGCTTGGGAAGGACAACGGCTGAAGCTGCAATTTCTCCTCAAGTTCGTCGATGAGTGCGACCTTCCACTGTAGTCGCTGCAGCTGCCAGGTGCCCAAGGCGAAGGTGAAAATGGGACGAAACCAATGAGAAGCATAGTTGGCGTGACCCATGGCTCGCGACGCGGAGTGTAGCTCGACGCGTCAGAAGTATTGCGGCGCAGGAATTGACGCTGCGCAAACAGCCGCGGCCGCAGATGGACGAGCGGCGGAGGTCGACGCAGTAAGGAAAACATCGAAGTGTCACGGTCAAAGCGGTGCACAGCCGCAGCTCGCAGTCTTGCATTCATTCATAACAACATGTATGCCCCTCGCTCTCTTGCAATCCTTCGCTCATGTCGGACAGGTTCGGAAACAGTGGCCGCAGAGGACAGGGGTTCGACGTCGACGAGGAGGTCCACTACCCAACCCGCCCCGTCGACAAGGACAAGGCTGAGCAGGAGCTGGTCGTCAACATCAAGAAGGCGACCAGCCCAGAGGAGACCGCACCAAAGCAGAAGCACGTTCGGAGTATGTTGCATCTGCTATCTACTCGCCGCAAGTTCAAGTTTGATTCTAACCGTTTACAGAGGCTATCGTATTTACGTGGGATTACACTCCTCCATTTCTTTCTGGAGTGGCTTCGGGTTCAGCCCATCTTGGCGGATGAGATCCAGACTTCAAGGCGCTCATTACCGTGCACAAAGTCTTGCAAGAAGGACATCCCATCGTGAGCATTGTCGAAATCCCGCAATTTGCGTATTTAGTGTCCCGCAGACCATCAAGGAGGCCCATGGGCAGACGGCTTGGTTAGAAACGTGTGCAAGAACTCTCGGTTCTGACGGTCAACGAGGTTGGCAATATTCGCCTTCTCAGTCACTCCTCGTTGACATGCACCGACAGGATATGCCCCATTGATTCGGACCTATGTGCAGTTTATTCTGGCCAAACTCAGGTTCATCGTTTGCGACCAGAATTCAACGGTCTCTTCGAATATGAAGAGTATGTGACCCTCAAGGGGATTGATGACCCAAATGAAGGGTACGTGCCTATAACACTTTTGTGGTGCACTTTCTGACCTTCCGCAGCTATGAAACTATTTCCGACCTCATGGGCTTGCAAGATCAAATCGAATCTTTCCAAAAGATGGTATTTTCGCATTTCAGCCATACGTCCAACAACGAATGCCGCATATCGGCGTTGGTTCCTCTGGTGAAGGAGAGTTGGGGAATATACAGGTTCATTACCAGCATGATGAGGGCCATGTTTAGAAGTCCGTCGCACTGAATTTCCTTCTGTCTCCAACTCACAATACCTATAGGAACGAACGACGCTGACGCGTTGGAGCCCCTGCGTCAACGGTATACGTCTCAACACTACAGCCTGCGGAAGTTCTACTATGAATGCTCTAATCTCAAGTACCTGACGGGCCTGATAAACGTACCGAAGTTAGCCCAAGTAAGAGCCTAAAATCTTCCCACTAACGTCACTTTTTAATATTTTGCACAGGAACCCCCCAATTTGCTGGATACTGGCGACGCGCCAGACCTGCCACCTCGTCCGAAGACGGCAGCATCACCTCCCCCTGCACCCTCCCCCGACGCCGCCACTGTCAATGAACAGGCACGCATGCTCAGGGAATATGAAGATCAGCAGGCAGCGCTAGCGGCATCCAGGGAGACGGAAGAGCGTCGACGACTTGAGCAGGAGGCGCACCAGGCCAGGGAGTTTGAAGAAATGCAACGAAGGCAGGCAGAGGCTCAGAGACTTGCTCAAGAGCAGTTGGTGCAACAGCAACAGCAGCAGCAGTATAATATGCAGGCCTCGCAGCAAGCTGAGCTTGAACGTGAGCTCCTTGCTCTTCGGGGCCAGTGGGAACGAGATCAGATGTTTTTGGAGCGGTACGACCGGGTACGTGTTTCCTTCCCGTCTCTTCATTGCTGACTCCATTTAAATCTACCAGAGAGTCAGAGCTTTGGAGGCGGAGCTCGGTGCCGTCAACGCCAATGTTAACTCGCAGATGACTTCCAAAGACGATTTGATCAAACAACTTCAAGATCAAGTCACTTTATGGCGGAACAAGTACGAGGCTCTCGCCAAGCTTTATAGCCAGCTTCGGACAGAGCATTTGGATATGCTTTCCAAGTTCAAAGCGATGCAGCTCAAGGCAAACTCTGCCCAAGAGGCTGTTGATCGCATGGAGAGAATGGAGCGCGATCTTAAATCGAAGAACTTGGAGCTAGCTGACATGCTCCGGGAACGCGACCGAGCTCGATTGACATCGACCGTCAAAAATCCAGCCATAAGGATGAGATTGATCGTCTGCGTCGGGACCTCAACTTTGCAAATGAGCGTGCAGAGGATGCATCACACTCCAAAAATTCCGAAGTGTCTAGTGTATTGAACAAATATAACAGGCAAATACAGGAGTTGGAGGACTCTCTTCGGGTATGCCCCTCTGTCCTCTTACTGTGTTCAGTGCTCAAGATGTACTGTAGGCCAAACAAATCCAGATCGACGACTTGCTCTTCAAGGTGAACAATGCAGAGGGCGACCTGGAGCGGCTCCGCGAAGAGAAAGATCAAGAAATCCTGGTGCTCGACGAGAGCATGACGGACACTATCCAGCGGCTGCAGGAGGCTCAGCAGGTGATAACTTTCGCATCTCGTCATTTATTGCAGTCCTTGACAACCTTTCGAAGGCGCTCAAAGACCTTGGCGGGGCGAATGACACCGAGATCGACACCCTGATTCTCGATAATCAGAAGAAGCTTAACCAGATCATCGGTCTGTACTTCTCGGAGCCTATTTATTACTAGATTTCGAAGTTGACACCTGTTCCTAGATTCCATTTTGCAAGCCTGCATGCAAAAAGTGGAGGACGCGATCTATGAGCTGGAATCTCCGACACAAGCGGGAAACACGAACGCGACGCCGGAATACACGCTGTCGATGATCGAGAAAGCCGTCAACAACGCCAACGAGTTTGCCACCGTATACCATCTTTACCTGGGTGGGGAAAAGGGCGGCGAGCACGTCGAAGTCATCAAAGCCGCGAACGAATTTGCGCAGACCCTCAGCGAGGTTTTAATCAACACGAAGGGCATCACCCGCCTCGCCAAGGATGATGATGCTTCGGACAAGATAATAAATGTCGCGAAAACCGCCGGCGACGTCGGCACTCGGCTGTTCTTCAACCTCCAGTCCTTCAACCTGAGCGGCATGCAGGTCGACCGGAAACGGGAGGCTGCGATGCGCAATGGTGCAGAGGCTCGCGGGGCGCTCACCAAACTGTCGGATGTCGTCGACGGCCTCGTCCCCAAGGGCACCAAGGCCGGTCTGGACCGTGCCAACGGCGACATTGGCGACATCGTCGAGCAAGAAATGTCTAGCGCCGCGCGCGCGATTGAGCTGGCCACGCAGCGTCTGCAGGAGCTCATGTCCCGCCCACGGGATTCCTCTCGCTTCAGCGCCGTCGATCTGCAGGTGCACGACTCGATCCTGGCGGCGGCGATGGCGATCACGAGCGCGATCGCGCGGCTGATCAAGGCGGCGACGGACTCGCAGCAGGAGATCGTTAAGGAGGGCCGGGGGTCGAGCTCGAGTCAGCAATTCTACAAGCGGAACAACCGGTGGACGGAGGGGCTGATCTCCGCGGCCAAGTCGGTCGCGTTCTCGACGAACTTGCTTATCGAGAGTGCGGACGGCGTGCTGTCGGGGACGCACTCGCTCGAGCAGCTCATCGTCGCGTCGAACGAGGTCGCGGCGGCCACGGCACAGCTCGTCGCCGCGTCACGCGTCAAGGCGAGCCTGATGTCCAAGACGCAGGAGCGGCTCGAGCTGGCGGCCAAGGCGGTGACGAGGCGTGTCGCGCGCTGGTGCGCCAGGTCAAGGCGGTGTCTGCGAAGCAGTCGCAGGAGGACGAGCCGAACTGGAAAAACATGGAGGTGTTTGAGTTTAAGAAGCAGGAGATGGAGCAGCAGGTGGAATTCTCAAGCTGGAGAAGGAGCTCGGCGCTGCTCGTCACCGCCTCGGCGCAATGCGGCGCGCAGGATACCACACGAACGAAACGGACTAGGAATGGAGATGATGAGGCATTGCGGAGGATATTCTTACATGTAATTTTAGTACTAGTACTATTTCACGGTCTAGCTCATCCGACGACGGAACCAGTGCGGAAACGAATGGTGTAAATGAACAGTGAATGATGTGGATCGATGAGTGGGTCTCGCGATCGAAAGGATATATAACGCGGCGGTATATATGGACGAATAAATTTTTAGAAATAAAGAAAACCGGTATTTGTCAGTATGTAAAGGGGAAGGAGCGCGTTAGTTGTAGTCGAGCGAGTCGATACTCCGTACAGATTCGAACGATCCTCGCGTCAGGTCTAGGAAGCTCGCCTGGCGCGGTAGCGCGGCGGCGGGTCCTTGTCCATCTCGTCCTCGATGTCCAGGAACGACGGCTTCCGCATGATCGACTGCCGGTGCATCCGCTCCTCGACAGAGACCTTGGGGCGCAGATTCCTGCGCGGCGCGGGCGACAGGGGCGTCACGAGCTCAGAGTGTGAGCGTAAGAGCGACGACGGGCGCGACGCTGTCCGCCGCGGCGGGGGCGGTAGGCTCATCAGGATCGGCGGCGATGGCGGCTGCGGCGCCAGCGGCTGGTGGTAGTACATGTCCTGCTCGGACGGCGCGGCACTCCGCAGCGAAGCCCCGTGTTCGACCGCTTGCGCACGGTGCCCCCGCCCCCGCCGAAGGACGCGCCAGCCAGCGACAGCCCAAAGTCGTTCAAGTCAAAGTCGGACATGCCCGTTGACGCAGAGAGGACGGAGTCTGCACGCGGGCGTTTGTACGCCGCCTCGACGCTCGCCTCGACCTGCAGCATCTCCGCGGGCGACATAATCTGCTGCGGAGTGTACTCGTGTGTTGTGGATGTCGGGCTCCGCGGAGGCTGGAGGTCAGTGTCGATCCAACAGGACGCCAAATTTGACGCGGTCTGCTCTGGTTCGGGTGCAGTATTTAGCGACCGCGCATCATCGTTGAGCGCTAGCGTCGACTGCGACGGCCGCCGACTGCTGGACGTCGAGAACAAGCGCTTTCTAGCGGATAATATGGGATCAGATGCGCGCTGCTCGGACAGCGGCAGTTGCAGGGGAATTGCAGGAACAGGGACTCGGTGCTGCTGGAACGAACGCTGTTTGCGGGGTACTTTGAGCGGCGCCGGTCAGGCAACGGGGCATTATTAGAAGATATCGACTGTCCCCGTCTGAGGGACTGGTGCGATACGGACTTTTTCAGCGTCCGCCGCGTAGTATCGGGCTCCCAGCCGCTTTCCACTGGCTTTGGCGGGAGCTCGTACGCTTGCTGTTTCCCCTAGTCCGCGGGCTGATGGGGCTGAACTCTGCCGAGAATGTGAGACTGGAGGTCGAGGCAGAGCCCGCCGAGTGACCACCAAGAGCTCGATCGTCGGTCGAGTTCGGTGGCAGCGGGAGCTCGCTACTAGGGGGCGGAGGACGCGACACGGGAATCTGCCGCGCGGTCGGCGAATGCGATTTGGGTGACGGGGCGGGGCGAGAGCCGAATGAGTCGTTGCGCAGAAAATTGGTGCGCTCAATGCCGCTCTCGGTCATGCCCCGGGCACGCATGATAGGTCGCGGGTTTGGAGGAGCGTCGGGTTGGCTCAGACGGTTGTCTCCGCCGAACCAGGAGTCGCCGGAGACATCCCTTCTGCGCAGACTCGGACCCGATAACCTGTAGCAAAACAGCATGAGAGGGTGAAGGGAAGCAAGGTCGAGACGCACTTGTTGGAGAGCTTCATATAGGACAATGATCCGGACTCGGAAACAGGCGACACGATGCTGCGAGGCGAGAGATCGCCACCCAGACGAAACGAATGGGAAAGGGAAGACGAGGAAGCATAGGACACGCGGTTGGCACTCTCGTCTGATTTGGTGTCTTTCACCGAGGAGTTGGAGAAGGCAGAGAGCCGATTTGGATCGGTTGGACTGTGCACCGACACTACGCGGGCAGCGAATGGATCTGCGTCGGAAAGGGTCAACAACGAGCCGCGGCGGATCTGGGCAGGGTCCTCTGGTGTTTTCGGGGATTTCGGAGTGTTGGGCTCTATGGAGTCTGCGCGGGAGCGGGAAGAAGACACGGAATTGGATGGGGCTCTGCCGATTGCGACGGAGGGAGCGGTGTATGGACGGCGCGGAGCTGGGTCTGTACGAGGCACAAGATGAACTACTGGAGGGGTTACGACTGTGCGGACTGGGGGATAAGGGTCGTGGATGGTAAGCGGGGGAGGATGGGGTTTTTCGACTTGAAGCCGATGGCGGTAGCCAGCGTATTGAATTTGATGCCAGAGGACTTGGAATGAGAGGGGGGTTTCTCGTGAAAAACCTGGGACGAGGAGGGGGATTTCTGGGACAAGGACCACCAGCTGCGCTGGGACTCCTGGGGGGAAAGAGCGGAGGGCATAGGGAGAGAGAAAGAGACGCAACGCGCGGAGGAATTGATGATGATCAGACAGAGAAGCGCGATAGATAGTTGAGTTGGTGTACAACGAGCTCGCGACGAGCTCAGTCCATAAGTTATCTGCAAAGTATCGACAAGGCTAAAAGGAAAAGAGTGGAGCAATTTTCACGTTGTCAAGCAAATCATTTGTCGCCCCTAGCCTTGATCGATTCTTTCATTAGACTATTAAGCGAGTGTGCCTTATATCCTTTCTTCCTTTCTACCCCCACATACCCTCTATTATTCTCATTTTACAGTCCAAATTCACCACCAAGAATGTACATCTTCCACCTTGACAACCCATCTACAACCATTGCATCCTTGTCCTCCTCCCACATCCAGCCCTGATCCTTGAACACACAAATTACTATCCAATTATGTACTGGCTATAAGGCGGAACCGTAACCTCCGTGAACCCACGTCAAAAAAATCTAATCCTGGACTGTTGGTAGCATGGTTGCACGTCCCGATCCCCGGATCAGCTCCCCTGCAGATCATCCCGCTGCTCTCGATTTCCATGTGCAGTCCCCGAGGATGACCACGTAAGTACTAGGACAAGACCTGAACAATACCATCCTGGAAATTCCGAGAACACTGTCAAAGTTCCTGAGCGGATGCATGGGCAACAACCGATTAACTATTGCAACCGACGCATCTCGTATGCTCAAACTAGACGGATTCCAGATATGGCGCAACCCTGCAAGCTCAGGGGTCAAACGAGTTGTTGCGTCTCGCCGCGTTGGAGGTAAATGACTCGGGATTCAATATTATTTGCGTTCCGTCGGAGGAGTGGTGAGGTCTCCCAGCGCGGAGCGTTCTGCGCTGCGTTCTCGGACAAAAGCTAGATGGGTCGGATGCATTTGGAATTTTCGTTCCTGTAGGGTTGCTGTTGGGTATTTCCAAATACCGTAATGCGTGTTCAGTCTGCGCGCTGCGTCCGAAGGCAAAGGTCCGAGTGCAATTAGTCTGTTTATATTTTACCTATCCTGGTCTGGCAATCCATTATCCCATCTCCGCCCATACGTCCTCGGCGTCCCGGTCGTGGACCGCCTGCTCAGCCAGCGGCATAGCTGATAACCGGGGAGGGGCACCGGCGTCGAATAGGACAGGGTCCCGAATCAGCGGCCGCTGCAACTCCTCCTCCTCCTCCTCGCTCTCAATCTCCAGGTCCAGGAAGCCCGCTCGCCGCGCAGCGTTGATGTCGATAGGCTTTGGCCGCGAGAATATCGACTGCCCAGACCTGCATATAAATGAGCAAAAGCATGGAATGACATAACGAGCTGCGCACTGTCTCATCACCGCTGCGAGCCGGCCAAACTGCAGCACGTTCCGTGCAATGAGCAGGAACGTGTCGAGCAGCTCCTCCTCCTTGCTCGTCGAGCCACACTTGGCGAACGCGAGCACGAGCAGCGTCAGCGCGCAGAACACCGTCAGAATGAGATCGACGACGTTAAATGGGGACTTCCAGAATTGCTGTAGCGAAGAGTTCAGACACACGTAAACGCAGGAAAGAAGCAGGAATGGGACGGACCCGGCCGAAGGCGACAAAACGGATCCCAACCTCCAGTATCATAGAGGTGTTGATAACTACTTCGAGAATATAAAATGCGAGTCCCGGACAGCCGTCCGTCAGACTGAGTATGACGGTCGTGACCGAGAGTGCGGCCATCCCGAGGTACAGAAAGATATATGTCCGCGAGTGCACGAAGCGGTTCGCGAGGCCCTTTGTGATTTCGCTGCGCGTGAGTGCATAGATGGAACGTGTCGCTCTGGGGAATGGTCAGTGGAGCGATGGGGTGCGCCAACCAGAGGACTGACTGTGGCTGGCCTGGCGTGTCCGAGTCGGGGCCATCGCGATTTAGGGCATCCGTTTCGCCGTATTCAGGATCCATAACATTCGGGTAATTGATTGAGAGGAATTTGTTTGCATCTGTGTAGCTGCGACTTCCACCACCACTTTACTGTAAGTTTCTCCGCTCAACCCAAGCTCAACCTCGGTCCGTGGTCGCTCATCCACAGAACAGAAGCTTCATAGAGCAGAATAACCCGTTATAACTCTATTTACAGTCATAGACTGTTTTGATCTTTTGTGACCAGGAGGACCCGGCATGGAAGTCCTACATGAGTTCACCGTGCGCGACTTGTTTATGAGACATGACAGGGAGCTGTTGGACGCCGTGGCAGGTAGGCAGGTATATTCCGGCGCGGTCCCGTTAAGAAACAGCCGGGACCCGTACTACATACATCGCGTCAAATGTATGGATACTCAATTATCAACCACTTGATATCCTGTGTAACCCTTCCATGCCTCTGCCGACATCAAGTTCAAAAAATCGACAAAAATATTGGCCGAGGCTTTGAGGCACAGAACAACTCCCAGGATCGCATGGCGTCCAAAATCAAATATGTGTACTTGGCCATTCTTTGCACTACGTCGAAATTTAGACATTAGGGTTGTTCACAGTAGCCCTCCTTGCTCCCTGTTTGCGCCGTTTTTCATCCCTGGCAGATAATGTGCTATAAAATCCAGAAGAATTCACACCAGTCCTTGAGGTGGTATGCGACCTTTGAAGACTCAGGCACCAGGGCCTGAGGCTTGGAGTCAGGCTGCATTAAATGGAGAAAGGGAGCCAAAAGGGCCGAAAAAGGGTGGAAAAAGGGAGCCCCAGCTGGGGGTTTCACAGTAGCCCTTTTTTGCACCCTTTTCGCGCCTTTCCCCGTTTCGTGCAGAATTGCATATAGAACCCCGTTTTGTCGTTTCTACCCTTTTTGTACTTCTAATTGAAAAGGGGGGAAAAACAGGGCAAAAAACGAAGAAAATGGTAAAAGGGCGAGACAGGGCAAGAAAAAGGGCAACTGTGAACAACCCTATTTTGCTAGAGCCAGCTGGAACATATCCAACGAGTTCCAGAATCGAGGGAGATCAGGCACGAATTCATGTACTGTACATGACGCAAGAATTCTTTTCGCATCGTTACCAGCAAGTTACCAGCGTAGCGTCCCTCATGCACCCTAACGTGGTATGACTTTCGTTTTCAACTGCTAAACGGCATGAGGAAGGAGATTGAACATGTGCCAAAGGGGATCGCGTACCCACCGCACAAATACCAGTTTCCGCCGATACGTCAGTAGAACGAGCCATTTCATTCACAAAATGGTACAGGAATGGTATATACAGTAAACCTCAGTAAACCCATGCTTTTTGAACGTTTAAATTTAAACCCTCACTGCAGATATTGCTCGAGTATAGGATTGACACGGAACCACTCGCTTCCTGCCAATCCATAGCTGCGTTTCTCTATGTTTCTACTTTGCGCTCATCTGTGAATCGGTAGCTGAGGCCTGCTGGCAAATATGTGTCTTGCCACGTTTCTTGCCATTTCATTTCAGAAGGTTCAGAGGACTGCCAGTACCTCTGCTGATGACACTCTCATCTCTTTCGTGGCTTTGGAAAGTGTTACACGGCACAGCCACCAACACAGCCACTCCTGCTCACGGATCGGGCCGGGATTCTGTGTCTCGTCTTGCGTCTTCCAACCTCTTCCAACCTCCTCCTCCTCCTCACTCTTGCGACCACTTTCTTACCTCTTTTTCAGAGCAGAAAACCCTTTATAACCCGTTTAACCTCTTTCGGGTCAAAATGGGCGGCGGAGACCTTAACATGAAGAAATCTGGCATCCGCTGCTCTTGAAAAATCAGGAGCAGGTCTGGATCAAGGAGAAGGAAGCTGTAAGCCACTCGGTGAACTCTTTCGTCGGAACTCAACTAACCTGACAATACAATGCCATTAGCTCGAGGAGAAGAAGAAACTCGACCAGCTTCGCAAGGAGAAGGAGGAGGAGCGGCAGTTGCAAGAGCTGCAACGACTGCAGGAAGAGAAACAGGGAAAAAACGGACAGAGAAACTAGAATGGATGTATACGACTCCGGCGACCGGCTCCAGCCAGAATCCCAACGACCTGGAGGACTACCTGCTTGGAAAGAAGCGGGTCGATAAGATCCTCACGGCCGACGAGAATGCCAAGGTTCGCACAAAATGCATCCAAGATTTTCGATCATCGTACTAACTAGCTTGTTCATAGGTCGGAGCCGCCCACAAGAACTTCATCGCCGTCCAGAACGCCAACAGCGCCCGCGACATTGCTGCCAAAATCCGAGAAGACCCGCTACTCGCGATCAAACAGCAGGAGCAGGCTGCGTTCCAGGCTCTCATGTCCAACCCCCTGCGCCTGCGGGAGATGCAGGAGCGCAACGGAATCAAGCCAAAGAAAGACAAGAAGGCGAAGAAGGAGGAGCGGAAGCGGCTCAAGTACGAGCGCAAGCACGGCAAGGAGCGATTTTCTCGCTCCCTCAGCCCTGCCGACGATCGTCACCGTAGCTCCCGCTCAGACGAGCGTTATTCCCGTTCGCGCCGCTCACCGAGCTATGGCGACCGACGGTCCCGTTCCCGTTCCCCTCTTCCCTCCCGCTCCCGGCACAGCGACTACCCCGTCAAACGTGAACCGAGTTACACCCCCCCGCCCGACTCCTACCGCCGGCGCCGCGACAGCCGCAGCCGTAGCCCCGTCCGCGACTCGCACGTCAAAGCCGAAGAACGGCATGTGCGCGTCTATCCGCGCTCCGACGAGTCAGACGACGCAGGACCGCCGCGGAGCCGCAGCCCTAACTACCGTGAGGGTAACGGCAAGCGGGCCCGCAGCACTAGCCCCGCGCGGTATGAACGAAGCTCGTACTCGAAGCGTCCTCGCATGAGCCCGCCGCCGCCTCCGCGCGCGGCGCGGCCTGAACCGCCGCGCACTATGGCAAGCAAGGCTGCCGAGGACCGCGCCGCGCGTTTGGCTGCCATGTCGTCGAATGCAACGAGCATGAGCGTCGAGCGGCAGGAGCGGCTTGCGCGCATGCTCGAGAAGGAGAAGGCGGACCTCGCACGCGACGAAGAGGCGAGGATCAAGTCCAAGGGTATGGGCGGATTCCTTAGCCAGGAACAGAAGAAAGTCTTCGGTGGCTCCATAGGGCTTGAGGATCGGATACGGCGAGGCCGTGGTGGGATGGTTGTTGATGCGGACTAGTTCTCAAGTGCTGTAGCTGTATTTGTGTAATTGATACAATTTTTGACCCTTGAATAACACTGTAACAAGATTCTATTCAATACATCCGTGTAATTTATTTGGTCAAGCCCTGCGAAGACGAACGCCAGCTGATGGGTATACCAAGTCGGAGCCATCCCACAGAAGAAGGTCAAGGGGAGCCCCACGAGCCATCGGATAGTCCAGGCTGATCCAGTACGGTTCGCACCCGGCATCTGGAACGTCATTCAGTTCAGCACGTCCAAATGCCATCCTGTATAAATGTTAGATGCATTCGCAAGCAATTATTCATATTCTGTCGCTCACCTGAACTCGTGCGGTCTTCCCGTCGACCAGAGCGCTACCGCTTTGGAACCCCCGGGTGGGTTGCGCTGCAATATACTCAGGACATCCTGGTCGCCGACAATGAGGGCTTGAAGATATAATGCTTGATCCTCGATTGTCACAACGGCCACGCTGTCGTCGCCAACCCACACGCCGCCATAGGTGTACAAGACCTGCAGCAACAACAAGTTCTCGAAAGCTGGTTGGAAGCGAGCTATTGCCTCCCGGGTCAACGTGACCGTATCAGTGTAATTTCCAGACACCAGAACTATGACCCCATACGACCATTGTGGTACCATTGCGAATTGGGAGTGGTAACCCGCTAGATTACCGCCTTGTCGTTGTTCGAATCAGCTTCCAAATGCTGGACTTATGAGAATTATGGGAGAAATACCTTTCGAATATACCCGAGCTTCTCTTCCTACTTTTGAAATTTCCCATGGTGCACCGACTTCTTGAAAGCCGTCGCTCCAAGGGTGCAATGGACGAAGCCACTCTCTCATCACGTATGGGCTGAGAAGACCAGTGCCTTTAGGCGAGAGGAAACTCTGCATAACTGTGGTGAGATCGGCCAACGAGCTATATTGACCCCCGCCCGCGTCAAGTGAGGGAGGAAATGTAAAATCCTAGCGGTACATCAACCAATACATCGACAAAAGAGAAATTTCGCTTACCGCCATGTACGAATTAGAAGCTGGAACAGCTATCTGAGCTGCCAGTCGACCATTAGGAACCTCATAAAAACTACTGTTCAAGCCCAAAGGGTCAAAAACATGGTCTTGCATCAGTTCCCGAAAGGTTCTTTCTTTTCCGGTAGCTAATTTATCAGCAGCGACATTGCAGAGACCGAGGACGTCGAATCCAGTGTTGGAATATATCGGAAAAGTGTATTGAGGTGCCACGAGCGGATATTTTGCTACAGCATCCAATAGTCCCTCCAAGGTTTCATCCACGAGCCCTTTAAATCCATGATCCTGGATTTCCATGAGAAGAGGGGCAGGCCAGGTTTCGCCAACATCCTCAG
Source organism: Mycena leptocephala (assembly GCA_029378395.1). Lineage (NCBI taxonomy): Eukaryota > Fungi > Basidiomycota > Agaricomycetes > Agaricales > Mycenaceae > Mycena > Mycena leptocephala. Next base: position 347,465 of record JARJLF010000084.1, on the reverse strand, counting down.
GAGGATAATCCCTGCCGAGACCTGATAGGTGGCTTGCAAGTTGGCGCAAGGTGATCGGTGAATTGTCCGAGGCATACTTGTTTCCACTAAGAAAATCCGACCATCCATAGGATGGGTGAGTCAAGTTCGGGAGAATTTCGTGACAGGATCATCCCTGGAAAAAAAAGCAGCTGAATATCGGGCCTTTCCATCAACGACAAACCAGACAGACCAATTGAGAATTCCGCGTTCGCGTAGGATCAGTGTCTCTAAAACCGTAAACATTTTCGTGATGCTCGCAATTCGATAGATTGAATCTCGTGTTACTGAACCAAAGTTTTCTGGGTCAGATTCGTTGGCTCTGAGAATGCCATATCCACGTTCAAAAATTGGACCATCGGGAGTAACGACGGCGATCGAAAGACTATCAATATCACTGGCCGCCGTGCGCATCGAGAGGAATTGGTGCAAAGAATCCGCGGCTTCTTTAAAACCAGGAGCATTAGGTCCAGGGGGATGCGACGCAAGAAGAGTTGGGAGCGGTGCACTACAGGTTAACTGCACCAATTTTGATTAGGCTTCGACAGAGGAAATTGGGTAGTCCAACCTTCTCCCGGTCACTTTTTGGTTTAATCTTGCCCTCGTCGCGAACGATATTGACCTCGATTCGGACATTTAACAAACGAAGGGCACAGGAAGTGACATGGCAAGGGCAACGCAGATAAAAATCGTAAGGGAGACGCAGCGTCCATGGCGTAATTTTGAGGGCGCTGCCAGTTGAGATCCTCTAGCTTCGACATGGGTGTTCAGGCAGAGGTTAGTATTAAACTCGACTCGCGGAGACGCCGCGCAATGGAAGCAAGGACGCGGCCGCGGCCGTGGCTACTTTTCGGCCCGATTTCCGGACTCGCCGCGGCACCGCAAGTTGATCCCTAACCATCGACTCGCTCGGCGCGTCGCGTCGCCTACATGGCCACTTCTCCACCGCTAACTTTTAACCGTGAGCACACACAAAGCTCCCGTCACGGAAGAATCTAATCTGCACAGAGGCCGTTCGCGGTATTACGGAGTTCAGTATGTGTTCAATGGCCGACTCTCGAGCCGTTTTAACGGGAATTTGTAGTCGAAGTCGCCATCCACACAATATTATACGTCCGCCAGATATACCCTGCAGAGCTGTTTATCCGCCGCAAAAAATACGATACCCCTGTGTTCCAATCGCGACATCCGGCCCTGAACGACTATGTTTCTGGTGCTGTCAAGGCCATCGGAGAGCAGCTGCTGACAGTGCGACGACTGTTTTCATTGTTGTCCAACCCTGAATTGTCTGGTTAGGGCAACGTTGAAAAAGTTGTTGTTGTCATCAAAGACAAAGAGGAAGTTGCTCTTGAACGATTCTTATTTTCTGTCGAGAATATGATTCAAGTTGAGGCATTCAATAAAGACACCAGGTTTGTTCAACTCTCGGCTCAGTAATCCATGGCTTTATTTCTTTCAGCGTGGAGGATGCCATTTCGTCCGTTGCTCTGGGCCAATACTTTCGTGGATTCCTGGTTAAACTGAACATGATTGAATCACAATTGGGACAAATGTATCTCGGCGGTAGAGATCCACGCTATCTCAGCTGAGCAGTATATAACGGCCGGCTTCTAGACGACGTTTCATTTAGCATTGCAATCGAGCTCAAAGCAGAGAACGTTCCGGCGACGAAAGACAAGGTTGATTTCTCTGGTCGTGTACAATCGCTCCCTAACGCCTTCGATAGAATCCGCCGCCGTGGATACCGGCTTATACTCAGCACACCACCTCTGGAGCATCTGAAGACGCGGAACTCCACATGTGGGTGTATTTAACACAGAAAATGCTCACCATTCTAACCTTAGAAGGATTCGAGCTGTTAATACGGGAATTATAAACGCAAGTCCCCTTGACAGGCGTTCTAGCTCGCGCTGCTAATGATTACTCTAGCTTTCATTAGCTGTTCAAGAATCCGATGTGAAACTCCAGCGCGAACGTGAGGCACTTAACAAAGGGAAACTCGGGATAGCAAAATCTTCGGAACCTGCTCCGATTCCGAAAGGCGGAAACGCGTCAGAGACGGATGCGAACCAAGAACCGACGGTCCCTCACCAACAAGAATCGAATGTCAAGCCGCAAGAGTCAGGAGAAAAACCGACGTCGCCCGTCGAGGCGGCACAAAGTATGAAATAGTAAACGTATTGGTGTATTTGACACAATAATTTGACTGTATTAAATTCCGCAAATAAAATATCAAGGATGTACACGAATCCGCTGAACCAACGGAATGATTCTTTCCCATTCTTCCATGGCCTGTAATGGGCGTGCGTTAGAAATGAATCAAAAAATAGATATAATTCAACTTGCCGTCTTGTAGAACTCGATTTGACCGTCTGCAAGGTTGCCCAACATCTCCTTCATCTCCGCTTCTTTGGCGTATTGGAAAATAGTCTGTTCACGAAGTGTCTCGTCGCTGAACGCATCGGAAGTTTCGTGAGCTGTTGTCACGGCATCTTGGAGCTAGGCACGTAATGAGTAAAAAACAATGTCGAGAGAAGGATTGAAGATAGGGATTACCTCCTTGATTTTGATGTCCAACTTCCGCATCTTTTCGACACGACTTCTGTCGTCGTCTGCACCTCGCAAAGCATCGACCCTGTCCTTCAAGTAGGATCCTAGACCGAGACCGGTGCTACCAGCATGTCCGCCAATGACTGCCGCAAGCCTGTCTCGCTCAGAGGTAACACCCGAAAGATAATCAGAGAGTTCTTCAAAATCCAGTTGCTTCTGGTCTCGCAGTTTGAGAACAGCACGATTGGCATGAGAGTATGTCAAAAGGGAGTGAAGATGGACCAAAAATGGGTCAGTCGTTGTTTGGGTCTGATAAAATGATAAGCTGTAGACGTGTCAACGGCACCGTGGACCTACTGTGTGCCGCAGAAGGGCCGAAAACTCGAGCAGGGTGTTTGAGAAATGATTGAGCGGATCCGTGATACCTGACTCCAGAAATCCGAGACCCTGGACAGCGACCGCAAGGTCGTGATAATCCGCGGTCAGGTCTTCTCCGGATTCCGGGTTCCCATCTCATTTAGCCTTAGACATTCGACTACGGAGAAAAGAGACAAGGATACGATGGAGATCAACTCACCGCTTGTCCTGGATCTCAACCGACTCCACAACCGTTCCGAGATGACGAGGCCCTCTTCGAATTGATCTACATTCTCCCGCATGGAAAGGAAACGCTCATCCGGCTTCCGGACCCGGGCAAAAGCATTGAGCAGCGTGTCAGATATGTTGTCAATGATGCCCGGAGTCGGCTCCAAGCCTGGCGGGTGGGCTATGTGTTGGTGCATGTGGACGTGCTATTGAAATGCTCAGAATTACGCATGCAAATTGGAGGGAAGACTCACCCATTCAGTTGATTCAAAAAATGCCCGCACAAGCGTGCTTCTCTGAAGTGTTGGATGGCGAGCTAGTCGTTGTAGAAATCGGTGCAGACTTGTCGTATACTTTGAGATTATGTACGTGCGCGTTTTAAAATGCGTGACTTACTCCAGGCGTCGACGCTCCATGAACTCCGGGCTGAATCGGTCCCCAGTGATGTATTCTGGGAAGAATTCAGAACGAACGCCACGAAACTGCTATAAAATATACCTAGCCGATGTTTGTCAGGCAGAGCGGGAACAACGCAGGCCGGAAAGTCTCGGACAAGATTCTCTCTCAAAAACACGAAATCCTGGAAACGCCGGCGAGAGGAGGGATTTCCGGTTGAGAATATTCGCAAGTTGGTCTGAAAGTCTAAGTACAATGCAGTTACGACAGCAGCATTCATGAACACACCTGAGCCGAGACAAGATAGGACACATAGGCATCTTTGGTTTCTGCAAGCTCCTTGACAGGATCTGCGACGCTGGTAATGAGGTACCCCTCCCACTTGGGGTCGTTTGGTCCATCACTGTCTGAGGTGCTTTGTCGAAAGCCTGGGCCGGATGGACCGTCCCGAGGAGTATCATAGGATGGCGCCGACGGAGACTCCCAAGTTACGCTGTCGAAGACATCCTCGTCGTCGCCGAGCATTGCAGAGGCTGGACGTCTTCTAAGCAGACAGACTGCTTATTCGAGCTGCGGCGTCACGGTCACAGTGTGACATTACACTCTCGATCACACTCAGCCCTTCGTGTCGGCAAAATGTACCTTCGCATTTTACCACTCGTTCTTTCCTTTTCTCTCTCGTGTCTTGCGTACCAGGTAAATGAATCCGTCTTCAACTACAGCTCGTAGGAACCCGTTCAAACCAAGAATTAAAAGGTTACTGTCCTGGACACAGACTATTCCAGACAAACATGCTCAGGTGTGTCGAGTCGCTAGACAACCCTTCAATGATAACGAGCGTATACTTCCTAGGCATGTGGGCAAACCAAAATACCTACATCAACATAACCTTCGATGCCGCCTCTCAGGGCCAGCTAGCAATGCAGTCCGCTCAGTTGGCAAGGTCCTTGACTTACCATTCGATGATAGGGTGGTCTATGAGTGGTCAGACGTCCAATATCTGGGAAAAATCACTTCGATGACGGACGACCAATTACCTGTGGGTTTCTCTCGTACCCTCTCAGAAAACCTAGCATGTACTATGGCACATGTCGATAGCACGCAGTGCTACGCATTGTCGTAACTATGCATGGTTTTCCGATGATACGCACGAATGCTGCTCATCCTATTGGTAGCAGAAGACATACGTCTGCACCTCGAATGCTATGGCAGGAGGATTTTGCACTCAATCAGAGGTCTTTCTTCACTGTATCACTGCAATATTACCGTTAACCTGAAATTCAGATGGGCAAATTCATCATTGATCTTCCGAGTGGGAAATCCCTCAACTCTACCTCGTTCTGGACGGCGCGTGTAGAGCTTCCCGCCAACCGAACGTCGCGTAGCGGCCCCGTAGGCGAAGCTAGCAGCAGCGGTTTCTGGAATAATCCAGAGGGAAATCCCACCCCGCCATCTAGCAACTACTCATCTCCCTTCAGACGTAGTTTTACTTCCCGAGCAGTTCAAGACAATCTCAATCCAAGTCCAGACGGACTATACTCGTATTCCGATCCGATTCATTACCTCGTGCGGAAAACGGGATATTATTGTGTTGGTGAGTCGCCATTCTTCCTTGGTATCGCTGTTTGAAACTTTTATCTAGCCATGGTGCCTGTGACGCTTCAAAGCGATGAAGGGCATGCCACGTATAAGGGTCTCGTATTTTTCCAGAACGAGTTCCACGGGATGTTACCTGCCACAGATTATCCTAAAGTCAACGTAAGTGTCATTTAGGGTACAGGCCCGTTTCTGACGACCTTTCAGTTTTATTTCGCAATGTTTCTGGTGTACGCTGTTTTCGGTGCAGCCTGGGGATGGCTATGCTACCAACACGTCCACGAACTACTGCCCATCCAGGTATGTAGGTATTTTGTGACTCCTTCCCAAGACTCATCGGTCATGTAGTATTATCTTTCCGGTCTTGTCGGACTGGTTATTATCGAGATGGTGGCAAATTGGGGCAAGTTCATCACATGTTGTTGTGTCCATAATAATGATGTCCTTCTAGCCTATTACAGGTACCTCAATGCACACGGAAGAAGCGCAACTTCAACCGTCTTTCTCATTGTTGGTGCGTTTTAAATTAAGATTGAACACCTCGGCTTTCGCTGATTCGTTTCCAGTGGCCATTCTCGATGCCGGACGCAATTCTATGTCGTTTTTTATGCTGCTCGTCGTGTCTTTGGGCAAGTCTCTGTTACATGTATTTTTTTGGCCGTCATTTACACTTTGTTTAGGTTTGAGCGTTGTTCGAGAAACCCTCGGGCGAACGATGTTAAAATGTCAAATCCTTGCTGGCGCTCATTTCATCTTCGGAAGTACGTGGTTCATTTCCTTTGTCATCGAGGCTGAACGCGAAATGGTCAGTTCTTTACGCCGTTGGCATCGTCGAGCTTGAGCTGGAGTCTACATCCGCTCTGGTGCTCTTGATGTTTGTTATTCCACTAGCTTTTACTCTCAGCGGATTCCTTTTATGGATCCTGTATTCCTTGAATGGTAGGCCTCCACTCAATCTAAGCTACAGACGGGTCTGATCATGTGTTCAGCGACGATTGCACAACTGCGAGCCCGCAAGCAACGGTACAAACTCTCCATGTTCGAGAACTTGTACCGCATCCTTTTGTTCACGGTTGTGGTGATCGCTGTTTTCTTCGTGGTTTCCACGCTGTCGTTTTCCGGGCGTCTCGCCGAAGGTGTGTTCTCCTCTCAGGTCGCTATTACGTGATGAAGACATGGCCCTTCAGACTATTCCGCAAAGTCATGGCGCGTGCGATGGTGGTTACTCGATGGCTGGCTGGCTCTGTTGTATCTCGTTGCATTCTCTGCCATCTCATATCTCTGGCGACCATCTGCTAACAACAGAAGATATGTCGCACTCGCATTCTTCTGTTTATAGTCTTGCTTATTTTTGTTTGATATCCACATTAGCGATGTCCGACGAAATTGCCCAAGATGAAGAGGACGCTGAAGACTACGACCTCGAGTCTATGGGGCCGCGAGATAGAATACCAGACGACGACGACGACGACGCTGCTACCCTGGTCGGTTCCCGTCGCGGGGGCCGTGACGTGGTTGCGGAGGATAACGTCGTCTTCGAGATCGGTGACGAGGACGGTGCAAGTGATGACGAAGAAGAAATGAAGAAGCGCCGTCGTCGACTCTCTGGGGAACAACCACGCACTGGTGAGGAAGAAAGACGGGGTCTCATGAACGACGGAGACGGGAGAGATGATTAGAAACTAGTCCACATCGAAAAGCTATCTTATTTTTGGAGTACTCAAAATATATATAATGTACATCAGTCTCTGATACGTCCCGTAGATGTGGTGAATAGTCGAGCAGCTATGTTCATGCTTTGCAATTCCTGTGTTTTTGTAAGTCAAAGCAACAGGTAAACAACGGACAACAAACCTGGAAAAGGAGCTTGGCAGCATACGGAATGTACAGTTGGGAGCAAGCCGTTTTATTCCGGCAAGCACGACACTGCGAGAAAGGTTAGAGGAAGAAAGAAAACAATTTTGTTAGACGAACCTCGAAGCTTTGCTTTTTCTGCGGTGGTAAGGGAGGTTAGTAGGGAAAAAATTGTGAGCGTTACACTGAACGCACGAGATTGGCTATTGCGGTTAGTCCACATCTGAGACACTTTAAGCATCAATTATGAGGACGTAGATGGAGACTCACATATCACAAACATGCAGGCGATATGCATCGCTAGCTTCGAACAGGCGCTCCTTCAAGAAGCCGGCAATACCATGCGATATCATACAATCCCGCTCCATCTCTCCGAAACGGAGACCTCCATCACGACTGCGACCTTCGACCGGCTGTCTAGTCAAAATCTGAACAGGACCTCTGGCGCGAGAGTGGATTTTATCATCCACCATATGCTTGAGACGCTGATAATATGTTGGTCCAAGGTAAACCTGGGCCTGCAGTTTGCGCCCCGTGTGGCCGTGATACATGACTTCGAGGCCACGCGATTGGTAGCCCTTCTGTCGCAGGAATGCCGACACCGACTCGACAGTCAGGTCAGTAAAAGGCGTTGCGTCGCCTTCATTGCCGATTAGTGTTGCCACTTTGGACAGTAAACACTCGACAAGATGTCCGATTGTCATGCGGGATGGAATAGCGTGGGGATTGATGATGATATCGGGGACGATTCCCTCGGCAGTAAAAGGCATGTCCTCCTGTCGATATGTGATTCCGATTGTACCTTTCTGCCCATGACGAGACGCAAATTTATCGCCAGTTTGAGGAATACGGGTCGCCCGAACGCGGACTTTGACGAATTTCTGCCCTTCGGAATTCGTGGTGATCAAAACCTGGTCGACGATACCGCTCTCGGTACTTTTCAGCGGTGTAGACACGTCGCGTCGAGTGTGTACCCGCGTCCTTTGGCCAAGCTCTTCACTATCGGGAGGAATCGGCGCTGTCTTCCCAATGATGATATCCTCTCCTGCCACCCCAGTGCCTGGTGCGATCAGACCGTCGTCCTCCAATTTGTCGTACGTTCCGTGCTTCATCCGCAGGGTGTTCTCGCGTGTTGGTTTCTCGAACTCCTCGAGCTGCTGGATACCACTTTTCTTCTCCAGATCCATGTAACTGCGGTAATAGATACTCCGGAACAAGCCGCGATCAATTGAACTTTGGTTCATGATGACGGAATCTTCCTGGTTGTATCCACTGTAGCATAGAATGGCGACGATGGCATTTTGCCCGGCGGGAAGTTCTCGGAACTTCAAGTATTCCATAGAACGTGTTGTGGCAAGAGGTTTTGTGGATAATAAAGAATGTTGGCCATCGTATCCATACGAATGAGAAAGTTGGTTAAAAAGATCCCCATAGCTTGTTTACCCATGGCGGATTGGTAGGTGTTACGAGGGACTGGAACCTATTTTAGCATTTGCTGTCTTGCGCGGAAAACTAACTTACCTGATTGTGATCTGGGAACGGGATGATACTGGCGCATATGCCGAGGATCATACTTGGGTGAATTTCACAGTGCGTCCAGGTATGTGAGTTGATTCCCGCCTTCAGCCGAGCAGCAGGATCGAACTCGGTGTCGTTTGCATGAGGATCGATTCCGCTTTGCTGCAACCGGGAGTTTTCTAGATCTTCGGGGGTCATCGAGATCATAACGGTCTCCTCCTCCTCCGCATCTAGTAGCTCAATGATACCGCCCTTGACTAGTTGCTCCCATTTGAATTCGTCTCCATCGTCATTGTACCCTTGGTTAAGCCACTTGACATGCTTCTTCTGGAGAGCCAGCTGCTGGTTCTCGACGATAAAAAGCGGTCGGCAGACACGTCCAGCGTCTGTATACAATCGAAGTTCCTTCTCGCGAACATCCCGCACTACCGACACCTCGGGACTAATGTCGTCCTTCCTTCGTAACTTTTTGATTGTTTTCACCAAGTTTGCCGGATCGCGGTGAACACCCATCCATACTCCATTTACGAAAACTTTCGTGCATGGAATAGATGAGTGTGCGTTCTCCTCGAGAGACTCGAGGCCCCACTCCTCGAGGAATTCGATTACTGGTGCGGAGTAGGAACCGACAGAAATGCATGCCATGAGAGCGAGATTTTTCACCAATCCGCAAGCCTGCCCTTCGGGTGTTTCAGCCGGGCACACCATTCCCCAGTGCGTATTGTGCAACTGCCGAGGCTTGGCAATTTTACCCTCCCGTCCCAAGGGGGTATTGCACCGACGCAAATGAGACAACGTTGAAGCATAGGTATATCTGTTCAGCACTTGGGAGACACCGGCGCTCCCGGACATGGACTTCTTCTGGTCACCCCAATTGCCTGTGGCTAAGGAGTACTTTAGTCCGTTGGTGATCGTCTGGTGCTTGACCGCCATGGCTAGAACAAACTCCTTATGCGTTTCAACGCACTGAAACTAGTCAGAAAAAGTTGAAGGAGGTGGGAGATGACGGTGCCAACCTTTTGTAGATATCGGTATACATCCTTGGTCAGTTTCCTAAACAATATGCGGAAAAGCTTAGCAAGCAACGGGCCCGCCAAATCTAGACGCTTTTTGCCAAAGTGATCACGATCATCCAGCTCTCGCCGTTCGAGGGCAGCAAGAAGCAGACGATGGATCATGTATCCGAAGAAATAGGCCTTATTCGATTCTGACCCTTCAGCCATCGACACGTGAGGTAGCATCTCTTTCTGCAGGATTTCCTGCGCATATCGAATTCGACGCTCACGAGAGAGACCAGTCGTCGTTCCACGGTTACCGATGAAATCAAGTGCGACCTCGCGGTCTTGGATGACAAAACCGTCATCAATGCATGGCTTCAACATTTCGAGCATTTGTGCATCCTGCATGTCGTAGCAGATATGCTCGAGAATATCACGATCGGAGATGACACCCAAGCCACGGAAAACGACCCAAATTGGGATGTCGACTTTGATGTATGGGATTGTGGCTTTCATCACATTACCGCTCTGCGGTTGAAGGTCAGAAACCTTTCGCCTTTCGCCAGCTGAACACTCACCGAACGCTCCTGATTTCGGTGGAACATCTTCACCTGAAATTGACTGATGGTTTTGCCACCCTTTTCCACTGCACTACGAATCTCCGCCAGGAAATTTATTGGAGAAGGCTGTGCTTTGGCGAACACATAGACATGGTTGGTGGCCATCCGCTCTTGCGCAATCAAGACCTTCTCGGATCCATTGATAATAAAGTAACCTCCTGAATCATATGGGCACTCGTTCAAATCGTACAGATCCTGATCTTGCAGCCCTCGGAGAATACAGAAAGTTGAGCGCAGCATGATGGGTACCTGTCCGAGGTTGGGCAGCTGGAAGGCACTGATGAATACAACGCACCTTTCCAATCCACACTTTCGTGGTATCCTCTGGATTATCATCTTGTTCCGTTTCCCATGCAATATCCCCTGGCATCCCTTCCGGATCTTCGCGTCCAACGAGCACTCGTTTTTTCATCTCAATGTATAATGGCGCGGAGTACGTGAGATTCCGAAGGCGCGCTTCTTGCGGAAACACTGGAACCACTGTACCATCCGCCTCCGTCACGGTGGGTCGCGAGAGATAGATCTGTCCGAACTTGATCTCGTATCGACGAGTCATGTCGGAGTCGTGTCCGGTGTGCTGGTCTGCCTGGTCGAGGATGAGATCCGAGTTCTCGTCGACAAGTTCCTGCATCGTATTTTGCACAAACTCATCGAAAGAGTCCAGCTGCTGCCGCACGAGACCTTTTTGGTCGAAAAAGCTGGATATAACGGTCCAGCAATCCTCTTGCGTTATTTCTTCATAGTCATCTTCGTCGTCGTCATAGTTCGGTTCATCATAGGAATATGGGTCTTGTGTTTCATATTCTGACGGGTTTCAGAGGAAGGAGAGGTGATCAAGCGCAATGAATACCTTGGCTCATGCTCTGAAGCTGACCCAATAAAACCTAATAGGACCAGTTTAAAATATACAAATACACGTTTCTGGCTTGTAATCCGGAGTGTACGACACGCCAGTTGGTGCGAGGACGCGTCAGATGGCGGCGACGAGAATCCGAGATGATGAACAAGCCAAAAGGTTGTATGCAACTGCTTGCGCAGAAGTCGTAATCTTTGAGGTCTAACTCGAGCAAACAAAGCTCCTTCTTGGCTCTCTCCATGTCCGGAGCGAAGCAGGCATCCAACATTTGGTCTTTTAGCCTCAGGTCCACAAAAACTAACCACGATTCAGACTCAGATTCAGATTCTAACAATGATGACCCGACTAACTCTGTATCCGAGGAGACTCGATTGCTTCAGGAGATGGATATATCTCATAGGGAGGAAACTGTCATATACAAACCCAATCCGTTCAGTATTGCCAAGATCAATGCCGCTGCTCGTCGTCCCGTTGCTCCTGGGCCTGATCGTCTGCCCGCTAAGCTAGCCTCCAAAAAAAAACCGACAGGAAGGATAGTCGACAGTTTCAAGAAAGCGGAGCAGAAATCGTTGAACCCAAAGGCACAGGAAATGTCTAACACCGCTAATGCTATTTCCCCACCATCATCTAAAGCCTCTATCGTTCTCTTCCCCCAAACTACTCCAGCTTTAGACTCTATATCGCAAATGAACGATCCTGGCATCCCCAGTATTCCTCCCCAGCCATCGCACGTTGTTATCCCGAAAATATCATCTCCTTCAGATGCTGATTCTGAAGAGGTTTTGCTGGAGACTGCTGACGAAACATATGCGCATATATCCACTGCTTTACCTCACTCATCTCGTGTTAGAGCCCACAAGATCTCGTCTCCTTCAGACATGGATCCCAGATACGTTTTGCCGCAGCCTGTTAAGGAAATACCTATGCCTACTGCTTTCCGTCACCCATCTCCCAAAAAGTTTGTTTCGAAGAAATTCCAAACACTTCTTCCAAATTCGTTTTCGTCCCCTCTAAAGCCCCCTTCCCTCGAACTGCGCGGCACTGCTATATCTGACTCACTTTCTTTTTCTTCTCCTCGTCCAACACAATTCGCTTTTTCCTCAAAATCCTCTCTGGCCCGAGCTACAGCCTATCGACCTCACTCTACGACCAGACCGAGTATGTATAATTTCATGACGATTTCCCCCGAAACTTACAGTTCAATAAGAAGGCGAACCTACGCCTGCCCTCACAATCGAACCGAATCCGCCCTTTGCTCGTAAATCCCACCAGATGCTTACCCCTTCCAGCTCGACCTTACGTCCCGAGGCTCTTCCAACAGCTAAATTCGCTACTGGCTCTGCTCGTCGCCTGCCACCTGATTTCCGGCCAACCAATAAATCTGCAAAGGTTTCTTCGAACCAGTTCAGCGCCATGGCAGCATCGGCCCATCGGCCTTCGCAGTCGAGAGATGTGTGCCGTCAACATAATCTCAATCTGCCTCCCTCCAGTCCCATCCATTCGCCTATTCCTACCCCTACCCCATCGCCGCCCCGAAAAAACGAAACCACTCGCAAATTTCTCCCGCCAAAGAAATCAAACCGAACGCTCAAGCGGCAGACCAGCGATGCCTACGACTATTTTCGCTCGGACCCAGACGATGAGTGGTCGACGCTGCCGGCCCGCAAGAAGGTCAAGGCAGTAGAAACAGCCAAACCCAAAATAAATGGCATCAAAACGACGGCTGCCTTCCGTCTGCCAGGCACATCGGCCAAAGGCAAGATGTCTGGTATGTGCGCTAATTCGGAAAGACGGGTCGTTACTTTTTTGCCGCCGCCTCTTAAAGCCGGCAAGGTGGATGTCCTCGTTGAGGATGTGGAGGGAGAAGTGAGGATAAATTTGATGTAGATGAAGCGCCTCCCCGGGCTCCCAAGCATTCTCGCGGAAACCCTGATCCAGCCCTTGGAAAGGAACGCCAAAACGTCGCCGCATCTCTGAAAATCCGTATCCTTCTCCTACCAGTTCCCGCCTGACCCCTGGCGATGTCAATACTACCGTTAATGCGGATCCTTCCCACATCCCGTCTTCACCCTCTCCCATTCAGTCGCCGGAATATCGTTTCCCGTCGCCACCCACATCCGATCCCGTGCCAGCCCATGATTCGGAGATACATGCGACGGTTGCTGTGGATGATTTCTCGCAGAGGTATCCCAGGACCAAATCTTTAATGCGTCAGGTACGTTAACGTTTTGCGCTCCATTGACGCGGCTGAACACTGCTCTCAGTAGCGCAAGCGCGGGGCGGATGGAATATGGGACCTCCTGGAACTGCCTAGTTGTGGAATAGTGCACAAAGATGAAAATCAAGCGCCCAGTAGGGAGCTACCTGTCGCGGTCTGGGAAGGGCAGCAGAAAGTACAAGTATAGGAATGCTACATGGGTTCTGTACATTGGTTCTAATCGTGTATCGGACTATCGCTTTGTGCAGGCGTTTTACTGCAACATAATATTAATTCTCACAACTCGGCTGCGAGGAGGATATCCATCTTCTTTCCGCACTTGAAGCATAGTGGCCCTATGGAGAAATGAGACTCCTGTCAATAGAGCGGTCTGAACGCACTCCAAACAATAGGGTATGGTTCAGGTAATGAAAAAGTTGATACAGATCCCCTCTGAGTTCATATTGTTCCACAGGTTCTGTCTTGGGTAGGTGTTGGTGGTATGTCTCGAAAAAGCTCTGTGGTACACCGCCAAATATTCTGGCAATCGCCAAGCTGATTCCAGAATTTGAATCAATGAAATGAAGAGCGCAATCGGCGGTGCATACTCGGCTTCATTATGACCGAAATACGACGCAGGATCGAAAATTATCGGGTTTCCACTACTTGCTTCGACTCCCATGTTTCCACTCCATAAATCACCGTGCAACAGTACAGGCTGAATCGTCAATGGCCCTGAAAGCCGTGTAAAAAGCCTGGCAATTCGGTATGGAGTGGGACGCGCACCCAAAAGTTTAGGAATGACGCTGAGTGATTTTTGAACGCAGGCTCTCGGTCCAGCAAAAGTTATACGTACATCTTCCTTACATTTTCTCCCTTTGTACAGAGTGAAGCATAGCCACCTTTTTTCGCCAGCTGAGCCAATAAATCACCTATCAAGGCGCTGAAGCACGCGTCCCAGCTGTCGAACCAACCGTTCTCGAGCCTGGTCGCCCCGCAATATGTCGGCACGGCGAATCCAAACCCATTCAAACCCTTGTAACCATGTAGTTCTGTGGCCAATCGCTCTCCGAGACGCCTCGCCGCCGCGTCACTGAGCGATTTCAAGTCTTTGTATTCAGTGATCATGTACGGCCGCTTTCCGTCGGAGCCAGAGGCTATTACGCGAGGGGCCAGACCAGGCGCAGCAATAGCGATATGTTTGAGAGATTCTGCCTCTCCGACATACTGTTCTTCCTCTTTCTCAACGCCGATTTTGGCGAAATACTGGTTTCCATTGGACGAAACAAGGCGAGGAAGAGAGCCTGTGAATTCTGCATCTACTTCCACCTTCTGCAGCTGTTCCAGGAGGACGGGAGGAATCGTTGATTTCATGGAAGTTGTGCGGAAACCTGAGAATACCGCGAACAAATGACATCATCCGATGTAATTCAGCGGCATTCGGATGGCTATAAATCGCTGAAAGGAAGAACTCAAGACGAGCCGCTGACGGTGTACTGCGCTCCGTTGTCGTGTCTGCAGCATGGTGTGTTCACTGCTCGCATTTCCGTAGAGCGACATGTTTTCTCAAAATTGGGATTCATCATCTCGGATGAATTCCCAACTTTCTCCAAATTATTGGGGAAATTATTTGCTCCTGAACAGAATTCCTTAAGAGCCTCACAGATTCACAATGTTGAAACTCTGTTTCGGCTCAATCCGTGAGTGTTGAGATGAGGGGGATCGCGCGAAATATAGAAAGCAAACCATTAAAGGTTTTGGAAAGATCGAAACAATCCAATAAGCTACTTTCTACCACACTCGGCTTCCCACCGCTGATTGTAGATGGCCCACTCCATCGACTCCTGAGCAGTATCGCCGTCGCGAACGAACGAGAAGATTCCCGTCGCGCGTCCGATGGTGACGTCGGTAGCGTTGCCGTTCTTGATGACGAGCAAGCAGGCCTCGTTGTCGTGATCGAGCATGTCGGGCTCGCGCATGCGCTCTTCGGTGATCATGTCGCGGAGTGGAAGGAGACGATCGTCGGGGTACTTGAAGGTCGCCTTGCCGTCGTCGCGGGGATACATCTTCCAGGTGAACTGGTCGGGTGTGATCTCCGTACCTGAGTGACCGTTAGACTAGACGACCTGGAGTGAGATAAATCGAAATGCACCAAGATCGATGAAATTGCCTTTGAACGCGTCCTTGAACTTGAGACCGTCGAGCTCAAACGCGCCCCAGTCGTCGGCGAAGCCTTCGGGACCGACGTTGAAGGCGATGGCGGGGGAGGAGCGGATGTAGCCGATGGTGCGCTGGCTGGGCTTGCCCCACTCCTTCTTGACCTTCTCGTAGAACTTCTCGAGGTCCTTGATCGCCTCGTTCGCGTGGCCACGAGTCTGCTTCAGCTCCTTCTTCGCCTCCGCAACGTCCTCCTCCTCGTCACCACCCACCGTCGCCTCAAACCTCTTGATCTGCCGCTCGTAAATCTCGACCATGATACCGTGACGAGCGATACGCGTCTTGATGGAGTCGAGAAGCTTGTCGAAGGCGCCAGTCCCGAGCAGCTGGACGTCCTGGCGATGCGCACCGACGCCTGCGAAGACGTAGTCGTCGTTGGTTGTCCCGTCTTGAAGAGGATGTGGTGACAGGTGAGACTCAACACCTTGTCACTGTTGCCGCCCTCGGCGAAGTAGAGGACTATGGTGCCCTGGGCGTCGGGCCTGTCAGAGGGAGCAATGGGGAGCCCGAGAGCGGGATTAAGGGGACCGCGAACGTCCACGGTGGTGTTGAGGTTGGAAACGGAGCGAAGAAGCGCTGGCCGACCGCTTGTAGATGGACTCGCGGTATTCGACGCGCCTGCTTGAGCTTGCGATAGGATTCCAGTCCCGTAGGCTTGACCCACGGCGTCTTCGAGCTCCCCGTACGGTAGACGAGCTTCGGGGGAGTCGGAGAGATGCCCGAATAGTAGAACATCGCCTCGAGCTCGGAGACCATCCGCAGAGTTGAAGACGAGGGCAGAACAACAGGCGTTTATTTCGGTGGCCCCTAACCGGTGTGACGCTTTACATTCATGATTCACCCACATCACTTGAAATTAACAGTTCCTCAAGCCCTCCTGGAACAGCTGCAGAAGGTGGCAGTATGCAGACAGGATTCACGGCCTCTCTTCCTCGTTCATTGGAAACGAAAGGAGTGAAGTTTGACGTGCGACCTGGCGAGAAGGTATGAAGGCGCTCCCTTCTGGTTGTGCCTCGCTGACTTGGGCTCCGTCGGCATCGCTGGGAGAACAGCAGCAGGTGTAGGTGCATATTACATCCCAATCAGACATGCCAGTGGGGTTTCCTGTGTGCCCCGTGCAATGCCGCGATGGTTCGGGGATGGTGTGATTTCAACCTGGGCGGAACCCAACATAGTGCGGTTTCCTTAGCCATGCTGAGAATCCGCTACGGGCATGTGAGTATAGCACCTAGGACCTCGTTCACGTCGGCGAGTGCAATGAAATGCAAGTATCGTTGGTTATGCGGAAACGGAATACCCAAGGGAATACCGAAGCGAAATCGCGAACAAATGACATCACCCGCTTTGTAAGTCGACTTCTTCTGGCTCGGCTGACTGGCATCCGAATCAATCCCGGTTGGCTATAAATCGCTGAAAGAAAGAAGTGCGTCCTTCGTTCATCTCCTACATCTTTAGACCCGCCATGTCTCTTATAAACATCGGTGTTCCAGGAGCGCGCGAATATTATCCACTCAATGAACCCGCGATTGGGACCTATATGGTTGGTTCAAGTTCCCCGCGCATTCTCAGTGCTAAGCGCTCACGCGTAACTGTAGGGTGGCGAGCAGCCAGAGTTGTTCAAACCATTGGAAATCAAGGGTGTAACTTTTAAGAACCGGATTTTCACGGTAAGTGATTTGCGCAACTTCTCCAGGATTTGGTCGAATTAACGCGCTTTAAAATGTAGTCTCCGATGTGCCAGTACAGGTAATTCCAAAGACTATGGTCTTTGCATTCTTTCTTAACGCGCCGCAAGCTCGTCCAATGGCCATGCTACCGACTGGCATTTCGTTCACATCGGGGCAAGTGTGCACCTCAGTGTGAATGTCAATTTCGCTGACGCTCGTTTCGCCAACAAAACAGGGCTTCGCCACTCGCGGTGTAGGCGCAGTTTGCATAGAAGCGACGAGCGTCGTGCCCGAAGGCCGTATATCTCCCGAGGACGCGGTTAGTTTATCCATTTGCAATTTTTTGATTGGAAGCTATAATATAATTCCTCTCTAGGGTCTCTGGCAAGACAGTCAAATAGCGCCCTTGAAGAGGATTGTCGAATTTTGTCATAGCCAAGGAACCAAGATCGGTATCCAACTCGCCCATGCAGGCCGCAAAGCGTCGACGTACGCTCCGTGGATTAAAGACAAGGCGGGTCACGGAACTTCTTGGGTCGCGAAAGAGGATGAAAATGGCTGGCCCAACAATGGTTTGTTGCGGATTCTTCAAGATGAATTATGAATCTCAAATTTCTGGTAGTTTATGGTCCTAGCGCGATACCTTTTTCCGAGACCTATCCGCACCCAAAGGAGATGACAGAAGAAGACATGCAGTACGTCGAGGACGCATTCGTCGCGGCCGTCAAACGATGCAAGGAAATTGGATGCATGTGCCTTTCGTTTTGATTTACATGTTAATTTGTTAACCTTTGGACGCAGTTGATTTTATCGAAGTTCACGGGCTCATGGCTATCTTATACATGAATTCGTCTCTCCGCTGTCGAACACCCGAACTGATCAGTACGGCGGCTCTCTTGAAAACCGTTTGAGGTTCCCTACGCGAGTACTCCAGCGCATCCGCGAACAATGGACGGATAAACCTCTGTTCGTCCGTATCAGCGCTACCGAGTGGGCAGAAGGGCCCGAGAAATCCGAGGATGGCACTTGGCTGCAATGGGGCGTTGAACAGAGCATTCTATGGGTGGACAAGATGCTCAGCTGGGCGTCATCGATCTCCTCGACGTCAGCTCGGGCGGGAACTGGTTCAAACAGAAGATTAGCCCAGTCGCCGGCGGCAATATAGAACATGGATATCAGGTATCAAGCTGGCATGCCCTTAGATTCCGGTGTATAATATTGACCTTTATTCTGTTCAACCCAGGTTCCGTTTGCAGCGGCGATCAAGAAAGCTCACCCATCTCTCATTGTTGGCGCCGTCGGAGGCATCACCGATCCTGAAATTGCGGAATCTTACCTCAAGGACGGGAAAGTCGATCTCATATTTTGGCGAGGGGACTTTTACGCAACCCACATTGGGCCTTGGCGGCAGCGAAGAAATTGGGATGCAAGGTCAAACCCGCAATCAGTACGACAGGGCGTGGTAGAAAGATCTCGAAACACTAGAAGATTTTCGAAGATTTTCGCAAGTGGCTATGGGGTTTTAGGTAGAAATCGAAGTTGTACAGTAGAAGTCTGTAAATAAGAGATAGCTTTAGGATCGTCTTTGGAGCGCTATTAGTTCAACGACCACTGAGTTACAATATTGAAGCCCATCCAAGGCTAGAAGATATTTTTCATAGAATGACATTTCTTCCAAGACCCAATTAAAAATCCTTGATTACGACGACGAATAAAACAGAGCAGAAAATCGAGGGAGGTATACGTACTCTAAGCTAAAAAAAACAGAAGAAAGGAAGGTACAGCTAGATGTTTCTAATAGCCCATAGCGCCACGGGACATAGGAACGAGCAGGGTTTTGGACTTTGCCATTCTCGCGAACCAAGCACCCAGCGTGATTCCCCACAGAAAGCCCAGATACGCCTTCCCTCCACCCTTTACCAAGCGTGAGTATATTTCAGCTGGCTTATATCAACGAGATAAACTCACCTTGCCGTTCGTGACGACGATCATTTCGGTAGATCCCTTGTACGGCTTCAGAGTACCACCTGAGAGATATGCGACGATGTTTGCTGTAACGATTCCGCCGTGGGCAATGGCTTTCATGACCTGCTTTTGCTCGACGGTGTTGATAGCGTCGCCCACTGCGAAGATATCGGGGTGGTCGATCAGCTGCAGGGTCGGGGTGACTTTGATCTGGTTCCGCTCGTCGAGAGTGTTAGCGCCGAGAGACTTTGCAACGAATTCAGTGCGGGGGCGGGGGCCTCTGGTGGGGATCTGAATAGTAAATATTAATATTGGCAATGAAACGTGGAGGTTAATGAATACCACGCACAACGAGGTCGGCATCAATGACATGTCCGTTGCGAGTCTTAACAGAGGTGGGCCCAGGAGCAGGAATTTCGTCGACAAAGTCGTTGAGGATGATGTTGATACCCCGAGCGTGCAGATCCTTCGCGAGCCCAGCCCGGAAGCGGGCAGGATATGTCGAATTCATGATTTGGCTGTCCCCGTGAACAATTGTGACTTCCTTCTCCTAAATAGAAATATGAGGACTTCGTTCAAGTGATAAAAGCAAGTAAACCCACCGGCCACACATCCTTGATCTCCCCGGAAAATTCTTTTTGAAAGGGTAAGCGGCAGACGCGACACGACCACATATAAAGCACTTGCCTACACCGACAGCGCCTCCGCCGACCAAGACGATTTTCTGCGCTTTCTTGAATTTGGCGCGGTCCTCGGCGATGAACGCGGCTACTTCCTTGCTGTCGGTCGGAATATTTAAGGGACCCTCCCAAATTGAACCAGGCGCGAGGACAAGGACGTCGTAGGGCAGCTTTTGACCATCTTCGAGGACGACGGAGCCGCCTTTTTTGTCGGGCTGGATGCTCTCCACAACACCCTCAACAAAGGTGCCGTTGGGGGTAGTGAAGAGTTTGTCGAATGGAACCAAAGCGGTATCGAACAAATCATTTCCTGAGTTAGCAGTTAGCCGTAGTTGGTCATGTTGACCGTAAATTTCGTACCGTCGGACACAGTCATTCTCGGGAGTGTTGGTAGTGAAATGGCCTGGGGGAGGGGTTAGTGTGGGAGGGGGAGGGGAGAGAAGAGAGGTGTACATATGGGCGTGGGTTGATTAGGGTGATTTTTGCATCGGGGAGTTTGGCAGACAGGGCGCGAGCAACGGCCGAACCTCCTCCAATCCCGGCGCCGACGATGACAACGTTTTTGGACATGGTTTGGGTTTGAGAACAAGAAAAACGAGAGGATGAGAAGACTAGTACTGATATTGTGTGTGCGAGATGTTTCGCAATTTTATAGAAAGGATCTGCTTCACGTCATCCACATGAAATTTTGCTGACATTGATTGTTGTGTCATTTGAGGTGACCGAGAGCTGAGTAATACCGGAAGAAGAAGAAAAATAGGGCCTTTTCCCTTGGCTGTCAGACACGGATGGAATACGCACACGGACCGATTCCGTGGTCGAGTGAGAGCGAACCGGCTTGTCAGCTCGTATTGTGTTTGTCGAACAAACAATCCTTTCCTTCTTCCTCCACCAGCCTCTACCACATCCCGCTGTCTTCCTCAGCGCTTTTCAAGGTCGCTGAGAAATATAATCCCCTCTGAGACCGCTATCGTTGATGGGGCGGAGTTCCGTATAGGTCAGCGGAGGTATGCTGCCAAAAGTCAAAGTGGCTGTGTGCCATCAGCCCCGATAAAGCAGGTTACTCTCACTGCGGCCACGCGAAATCAGATTAGATTACCATGTGGCATCGTACCGTCGTCCCTCGCCAGCCAATACCGCGTTTTTGTGCCCCACCCTACGCGTGGATGTTTCGGTCGCATCCCCTTCAAGACCCGAAGCACCGTTGCGTACTGGAGTTGGCCCCGCTCCCGGCTCGGCGAATTGGCCGCGAAGCGTCGGCCTCCCTCCTCCCCCTTTGAGACCAAAGCAATTGTTTATAGCAGTCGCGGGACGCCCATATGACTAAGACTCTATGGTATTTTCATGCTCTGTAGATGTGGTAATCGCACGTCTCCCTTCTAAGGACAATATTTGAGGCGTACAGTATTTATCGAAATAAATATCTAATCAGACACTGGGCACGAGCCTGGAATCGGTGTCAGTGGCCGCACTGAAGTATTGTAAATGTTCTTACCATCCATACTTCACCGACTCATCCGCGTTTACAATCGAAGCAGAAATAAGCTGACGGGCCTCGAGCCACACCCACATCTGAAATGCAATGAATAAAAAAAGGTGGCGAAAGGTTCCAAGGCGCACCTTCAACATGGCCCCCAGGTTGCCAGTCTGCCTCTCAGATTCTATCGTCGCCGACGCAGCCATCTGCCCGCCCAGCTGCCTCAAGATGGGCAGCGCGCTCTTAAACAAGTCAAGTCCGGGATCGAGTTGTCGCCCGATGCCCTCCAACAGGAGAATGCTGATGACAGTATTCACAAAGTCGCCCTCCATTTTTACGTGATGATCCCGGACGGCTTTGAGCACCTCCGTGAGGATGTCCGAAATCTTGATCTGCCCGAGTGAGAAGGTCTTCCGCTTGACGCTGAGCACTAGATGCTGCATCTTCAGTGCAAAGGTCTCGGTTTCGATCGCGAGCTCCGGGGATCGGCACCGTTCGACCATGAGCTGGCCGTCCGGTACCGTCGAATTGTGCCATCGCGCGGAAGAGGTCGAGGAAGTTTTTGCGGTTGACTTCGGACAATGTGGTGACCAGTCCTGCGTCGATGAAGACGATTTCTGGAATATACCCTTGCGTGCCGAGTTCGTTTAGTTTGGCACGCCAAGCTGGCGGGTCGTCAATGAGCTTGCTGAGATCGGAAACGATTTGGTCGGATTCAGAGTCGCAGAATGCAACTCCGGTGTATGCCCGATTTCACCCTTGTGGAACAGCGAATGGAATATGCTACCTAAAGGAAACGGGTCGTGGGTGGTTTACTAAACTTGATCATGATATTTCCTGGATGGAGGTCTGAATGGACGAAATTATCCAGTAGCAGCATGTTCTAATCCAGAAAAGAAAAATGAGACATGGACGGGAGGAAAGGATACAGACTTGCCAGAAACGCGTCGAGTCCTACTGTAGCGACCTGATCTCAAACGGTCCTCCTCCGTTCTTTAGGAACGCCTCAAGGGGTAGAGCATTCTCAAATTCTTCCAGCAGCAAGTCGGTGGTCGACCACGATACCAGGGGTCGCGGGAACGTGACCGGGACTTTCCTCGAAGCGAAATTCGTTTCGAATCCAGCAGGTTCTCAGCTTCGTGACGCAGATCCAACTGCTGGAACATCATCTTGCCAAAGACGTCTACTTCTTCCGGCAGTGAAAGCCACTGCATCCCAGGGAATAGCGTAATGAAAGTGCAAAGAACGACATGATAGAAAGATCCCTTGAAATCGTCTTCTTAACATGGGGATGAAGGACCTTGATCGCGACGGACGCGGTTGGAACTGAAGGTGGTGGGTCCTGGAGGATAACCGGAGCTAATGCACCAGCGGGGCCCTTGCGTTGTCGTCGAGGCCTAAATACGAGGGCGGGATCAAATCTTGCTTAAGAGTAGCTCGATAGACCTGAAAAATTTAAAGTTAAAATTGCGGGGAAATACTGACAACGACATACCTGCGCAATGGCACCCGTCCCAATAGGTGCTCGTCAAATTCCTCAAAGATATCCTCAAACCGTCGTTGGAACACTTTTTCGATCTGCTTTCTTGTATGTGACATGGAGTGCGGATTCCACTAGAATGCAATCTACTAACCTGTCGCACAGCAGGGAGGGGAACAGATCGGCGCGCGATCCCGCCCATTGTGCCAACTAATTCACGTAAGGCCGACAGACAAGGACTGCGGGCTGGTCTCACCTTGATGAACGCTGGGCCGGCGGTCTCCATTTGCTAACAAGAAAGTTGTACCACCATACTGCACCCCATCTGTCACCGCGGTACCGTTTTTCTGGTTTTCCGACGAGGAGCATTGGACTGCAAATGATGACCGGCATGAAGAGCGCGAATAGATACACAAAGCGTTTGGCGGTGAGGAGAGGTTCCCATATCCGGTCATGGAAGAAGACCAATATTCGAGCCCCAATTGTTAGCTCGTAATCGGAAGACGAAGCGATGATGGGATTGCGGTTTAGCGGAGGTTGACAGGGAATTATGGCGGGGAGGCAATTATGGAGGTATGAGGGACTTTTGCTCTGGTCTACAGTACAGGGCCAGTCCTCCTGCTATGGGCACAAGCCAAAACGCCGTTCGACGAAAAGAAAAGCGTTGAACTGGCGTTCGGGTAAAAAACCTGGCAAGAACGATGCATGGCGGCGACTCCAGAGGGGCAAAAAAGGTGGTGGGGTCGTACGGGTGCAAGAAGGAAACACGGAGTGAAGGCGGCAGCGAGGAAAGTCTGCGCGTCCAAGACATGAAGGACGACGATATTCACGATCGCCGCATGACGTCGGGGACGCGGTGTGTGGTCGTGTGTCAACTCGAAGGTATCGGCATCTGAACTTGAAGGTCAACCTTGAGCCAAAGGATCGCGGATCCCCTCCAGTTGGTCGGATAAGGTTCCCAAGCGAGTTAAACTGCACGGACAAGCCCGTCCTCCGCAAATTCTAATTTCAAATTAGTCTCTTTACTGGACCCTCGTTCTGCCTGTGTCTCGGCGATAAATCCGGAGTGCTACCAGAAGTCCAAGTTGGTGGACTGGCCAGGCGAAACAAGCTACTTATTGTAATAGCTCGTATACGAAATTACGGACAGCATGCGTGGAAGCAATCAAACAAGAACGGTGCCGACTCTTTCGCACACATATTGCGGCCTTAGCTGGCCTTAGACGAATGGAAGGCAAATGAGGGTCGATTCTTTGTAGAATCCATGAGGTTGGATAGGAACAGAAGACGATGGCGCGCCAACAATTGAGTACGTTCAAAAGTCTGGGAGCAGACTCGGAGCACGGTCCGGTAGTACGTTTGCAGCTCCGTCACGGTTTGCTGTCACACGCTCTGGGTTTCTTCCAATTTCCTCCATGGCGGCTCCCGCGCCTCCCTTTGCGTTCGCGACTCTCTTGACGTCCGACGCCTATCTTCCTGGCGCACTCGCACTCGCGGGTGCACTCAAAGATATCCACACCACTCCCGCCGTTCCCCCAGAGGTTGACTTTCAGACCGTCTGTCTCGTCACTCCAGAGTCTGTCGACGTATCCACAATAAAACAGCTCCGAAGAGCGTACAACGTCGTGGTGGGCGTGGAAATCATTGCGCAGGAAGATGATAAGGGCCTCAAACTCCTTGGTATGTTTTTACTACCCGCACTCATCATTCGTCTGTTTCGACGCGTGTATGCCATCCTGCAGGCTCAATAAGCTGCCTTTTCTTCTCCCTTACTTTTGATGTCATTTCCTGGTTGGGGACCGTTTCTGACGCGTCCCCGGGCCCACATGACTTGTTGCTCCATGAATTCCACCTGATGATCCACTTACTCCTCACATCTAGGCCGTCTCGATTTGAACACTGTCCTTACAAAACTACACGTATTTCGTCTTACACAATACTCCAAGATCATATTTCTCGACGCCGACGTTCTTCCCGTTCGACCTCTCTCTCATCTCTTCACGCTTCCGCACGAGTTCTCTGCTGTCCCGACGTCGGTTGGCCAGATATCTTCAATTCCGGCGTTCTTGTGCTATCTCCTGGAGAGGAAAAATTCACCCAACTTAATCAACTGCTGAAATCGAAGGGCACCTGGGACGGTGGTGACCAGGGAATTCTTAATGAATGGCGGGGAGGGGATTGGAATAGACTCAGCTTTACTTACAACACCACGCCAACTGCTGCGTACACGTCAGTGATAATCTGTCCATTTGTCTTTGGCTTCCTTACTGACACCGCTTCCCGTAGTTACGCGCCGGCGTACGAACGATTCGGTTCTCAGATCTCTGCTATCCATTTTATTGGGCCTAACAAGCCATGGAACTCGCTCTCTTACCGTCTGCCCTTCCAGAACCATGGCACGCAGCCCGACTCCGGACCGCTGCAGGCTTACGATTATAACGCACTTGTGGATCGCTGGTTCGCGATATACGACAAGTATTGTCGCGCAGAGCCTGCCGTCTCCGAAAACGAGTTCGAGGTCAAGCGATATATCTCTGCTTGGGACGAGCAGACCGGCACTGGGTCCGAATTGATTTCGGGAAGCATGACGAGCGGCACGGCACTGGGTTTGGAAGATCTTCGTAAGGTTGCTCTTCAAGGTATCCCGACTGGAGGTGCGCCATCCAGCAGTGGGTCCGGAGAAGGGGAATATACGCGCATGCCTTTGGAGGGCCGCGTTGATTTGATGCGTCCCCAGAAACCGGTCGAGAAGGTCGAGGAAGCGGTCAAGAAGGTCGAGGAACGACAGGGTTGGATTGACCCTGGAAATCTGGCCACGCCACGCCCTAGTCATGGTACGCGTAGCGAGTCGCCGCCAAGATGGGAAACACTCCCGACTCCGGGTCCAGACGAAGTGCCGCCCAGTCCCCGGCTTCCGACAATTTCTCTGCCAGCAACTCCGACTCCCGCCTCGTATGCACACAGGCAACACGATCAACCCCCGCAACACCAACATCACGATCAGCGCCAATCCCACCACCACCAGGAGCAGCAACACCACCACCAAGAACAACAGCAACATGAGCCACCTCGGCCCGCATCTCCTCCTATGCTTATTTGGAATCCAGCGACCGATCCTCCACCAACGACTGCGCCTTCTGCTTCGGCTTTTCCTTCCGAAACGTATTTCCCCAATATCTGGGATCAACCACCAACCCATCATCACCGACAAGGCCCACGCGGACCCTCCCCTCCTCCCGATTCTGGCGCATTTTTCCAACCGCCTCCGCTCTCAGAAATCCCGAGTCTTTACGACGCCAAGGCCACTATCGCCAAGTCACTGGCGAGGAGGAGCTGGGGGCTACACCGAGCCCCGATCGTTCAAAAGTAAAGCCTGTCTTTCCTTGGGAAGACAAGCCGCGTCATATGCCTGGACGAGTTTTCCCTGCCTCGGACGCGCCATCTCCGTCTCTATTTATGAGTCCAGGCACGCCCGAGTCGGTGTCCCAACCGAAATCACAGCCTCTCTCTCCTCTGTACGGATTGCCTTCCACTCTGTCATATGCCAATGCTTGGGATACGTTCCCAGCATCCAAAAATATGCTTCGAGACTTGTTCGCCCGCCCCAGTCACCAGTGCCGCTCGCGCCTGCCTTTGAGGGCGATCGATACCGGAAAGGACGGAGTTGGGAAGACCGGACTGAGGTTAGCAGCATGGACGGAGACGACGAGGACGACGGCGACGACGACGACGATTCATTGGACGATCCCAAACGCGGCCGCGGCGTGCCCGACAGCGACAGCGACAGGGAAACTACGAGGAGCTCCACCACCGCACGCTCTCGGGGGTCGTCGATATCAGCTAGCTATCATATTAAAGGCAAGAAAAAGGAGTACACCGTACGTGGTGTTCAAACTATCTCTCCGAAATATAGCAGCCAGGGCACTCAAGTCGATCCGCCCAAGGTTTCGACACACGAAAAACGGTCATCTCGTCAGGACGGCCGCCGCCAGTGGGCACCAAGCGCGGCAGAGGTTCTATCGCCTGTTACGGTGCATGCTGGACCGGACCTTTCGATGACGACGGCGTCGCCGTCGCCGGCCTTGCAGCAGCCTGGCTCACCGCGCGAATTTCTCTTCGATTCGCCTACAACCGCGCAGCCGTCGATGCATATGTCGACGCCCCCGCCGCGACCGGCTGCCGCTCCGGTCGAGCCCAACACATCGAACGACGGATCGCTGACGTCGCCGCCGTCGTCTATTGGCCCGATCTCGCCACCCGATGCGCCGCTCGCCGTCTCGCCTATCCGCAAGGGCAGCCGCGTGTGGGATCCCGCGCGCGGCGTGGAGCTCTTCAAGCGCGGTTCCGAGGAGGTGCTGGCGCGATTCTTGAAGATGGGCTCGTGGGAGGACGAGAGCGCGCAGTGACATTGCATTCAACCAAGACTCCTCGCGACTTTGCAGCTGTGCCCCATCGCCGTTGAACTGTTTTGCATGTGCCATGATTTCTCTCGTTTGCAATGCGTTATGCATACCTCTCCCCCATCACTTCTTGTACATGTTTTTATGGTTCTTGCTCAGCCCAGCCCAGCATACCCCGCACACTGTCCATGCATGTAGCTATTGCGCATTCACATAGAAGAAGATTTGCAGAATGGACTTGCAGTTGGAAAGGACCTGCTGTGTATACTTGTTGACAGCATTCGAAGTCGAAGACGCGATCGGGGGATTACGTCACAAGCCCCTATTCCGCCGATCGCGTCGACGCGTCAACGGTGACGTACTTGCACTCCAACTTCAATCCACGGGACTATATAAAGCTCGGGACTTGCGACGTTTCATTATCTACAAACCCAACCACCAAACCACTAAATCATCTAAACGAACATGTCCGGACAAATTTTCAACGTTGAAGAGACCTCGCACCCTTCCGAGTGAGCTTTATTTTTCTTCATTCGACTATAGTTTCTTACAGTTACATAGGTTCCAAACTACTGCTGCTCAAGCTCAGGCAGAGGCGAAGACTGCCTCGATTGCCCGTGAAGTTGGTTAGTCGTTTTCCTTATAATTTACAGACCAAGGCTCACAGAACGTTTCAGAGGCAAATGCGGACCAAGCAAAGGACGTCGCCGAGAATGCCGCCTTTGTGGCCCAAGTACGGTGTAGTCTTGTGGCATAGCGCTCCAACTGACACCTTTTCCAGTCTAAAGGCTCTGAGCTGACGGGACAAACTGCCACTGACCGTCTCCAAAATGAGGCATCAATCAAAACGGGTGCCGCCGTCGAGCAGGGACAGCAAGACATAGCAGCCGCCAAGGCCGCTGGGACTGGCTACGTCGAGCAAGCCAAGAACCTCGCTTCTAGTGCTGTCGCATCAGCGCAGGTGCGTTAGACCAGAACTCGATACCCAATCTGTCGCTGATTATATTTTACTAGTCGTACATCCCTCCCGGCTCTGGCCCGAACGGCGCACACACCACGGGCGATGTAGTATCCGGGCTTCAAGCCGGCGCGAACGCCGCCTTCCAGACTGGGAAACAGATCCTAGCCACTGCGCAGGAGACTGCTCAGCCATACCTCGCCGCTGCACAGGAGACTGCGCAGCCGCATCTGGTGAAAGCGAAGGACGTTGCGGCGAGCTACCTACCCGGGTCCACGACGACGCAAACGGCGCCAGTTGAAGGGAAGGATGTCAATGTCTGAGCGGGGCAGTCGCGTTACTTTATAGCATTATACCACCAATTATTTGTACCACTAGCAATGTCTTTGAATGCATCAGAACCGAACCATGGATCATTAGTGCTGTATGTAGGATGAGTCTTGGATGAGTCTTGGATGAATCGAAAGTCGACGCCCGATGTCATTGACGTCACTGATGCAGCTGAGATATAAATGAAAGCACTAACAACGGCCGTTGCAACTTAACCCTCTCTTTAAACTCTCATCTCATTACAATGGTGCATCCATATCGTCCAGACTCGGATTCCAGTACTTACCTTCCTGCAGGATCAACTCCTTGGCCTGGCAACAAAGTTCCTGAGTGCGTCCATTCATTCCCTATTCTCAATCCCAATCGCTCATCATCTACACTTTCGTCTCAGATGGCAAGTCTCAGTCTCCTACCGCCTACCCCACCACTGCTGATACCGGATTTAGACAAACAGGAGGAGGGACACGATGATGCGCCCCACTACGCCGCGGCCATCCAGCACGCCCAGAATCACCCTGTACGCTTTCCCCCACATCCCCAATCTATGTATGCGTAGTTAACACGGTATATAGGGAGCCGTCGCAGCCCAAGATGTGAACGTCGACCATGCGGCGCACAGGGAATACTACGACGAGAACGACCAGCCGAAAAAGCGCAAGGTGGAGAGCGGCGAGGAGGACACTGCCGGCACTGCCATTTTCACCCAGGTCCGCTTGTCGTTATCTTGTCATTGAATGTGTCATAGACTCATTGTATTGTGATTATTCTACCAGGTGATGAAGACGATGGGCGGAGGCGACTCGCAGGGCGGGCTGGCGAAGGTCATGAGCGGAGGCGGCGGTTCCGACCAGCTCATGTCCATGGTCTTGTCCGAGGCGAGTCAGATGATGGGCGGCGAGACCGACGGGGGTGTCAAGTCCGCCGTCATGCAAAAGGTCGCTATGATGGCGTTGAAGTCTCAGCTTAGCGGCGGCGGAGGTGGAGGGGGCATGGGGACCCTTATGGGAATGGTACGTTCTTTCTTACTCTTCAAGTCAACGTTGATCGTTATGTCCTTTCAGGCGTCAAAGTTCATGTAAAGCGTTGTAGAATAAGACGGACACATAAAATGTTGTACAAGTTGGAAAGAATTTGAATTATTGGTGTCGTCGATTGGACTTGATCATTTTGCTTTCGTCTTGATGTCTTGAAAGCTTGACGTGTTTGCGTACACTGAAAGAATCATCCGAAAACTATCAATACAATTCCAATGATACAGTATGTGCGTGGAGAGACAGAGAAAATAGAGATGTAAAGCAGAGCAAGAAACGATAGCGAGATGGAGCAAGGAAAGCGAAAGCGAAAAATAAAAATACATCAGGGCATAACCGCTCGTCAGATGCACTATCACGACGGCGAACCACAGGCGATGGCAGGACGTGCCATCGGTATACACACGCTGGCCGCAATCAACGCCGACGCATCATTGAAGCCCAGAGTCCCCGAGCGCCAAATGCGCTCATCAGAACAATGGGACAAACACGTCCCCACACGGAGAGAACAATGCCCGTCCGCGTTCTAGCGCGTCGCATAGCGCGCAAAGCCGAACTGCCGCTGCTGTTTCCCGCTCGTCGGGAGATGCATGTCTGCGGGTGTGTCGACGGGCGAGGAGTACTGCTCGCCGAAGAAGTCGTGGAACGCAGAGTCGGCGATCTCGAGCGGCAGTGCGGAGGGGGAGCCAGAGGGCGTTGTGGGACCGCTGGACGAGGAAGACGAAGAACGACTGGAGAAGCCGCTCGAGCCGAAGGACGGCGTGCGCGAGGGGGAGAAGCCGTTCGACTCCAGAGAAGGGGTGCGGGAGATGGAGGAGGCGAAGGAGGAGATGCGCGAGGGCGGGGAGACGGAGCGCAGCGTCGACGTGTCGGACGTCGCGGGGCTCGAGCCGCGGTGGTTCGCAGCACGCTTCGGTGTGCGACGCGGGGGACCGGCGACCTTCTTGCGTCTTGGATGCGCAGGGACCAGCGTCGCGGGCTGCGCGTACGGACTCGGAGAACGGAAGGGGTGCCGCCGTGAGCGGGGAGCGGCGACGGTGTTAAGAGACCTCGTGGCAAGGACGGCGGATGGGGGGAACCTGCTGCGCACGAGCGCGGGAATGGGTGCGGCGGAAGGAATGACGGTGGTGGCAATCTGGAAAGGCGGCGACAGGACAGGTCGCATATCGTGAACGTTGAGTAACGCGAAGGCACCCATTAATTCTTCGATCGTAACAGTCGGCCGCTCGAGGGCTTTCACCGCAGCTTTCCTTCGCCAGACGGGGGCAGGAAACGAAAACTCTTGGGTCGGCAATATGGTCGAGGAAAAATGACGGCTCTCTTTGAACAAGACAGGAAAAGCGTGTCGTGCGGCTGGAGGATTCAGGACATCTGTAAGATCCACGACCTGAAGAGAAATCAGTATACGTAATTATATAGCTGCAGTGGCAAACATACCTCGGTCTTTTCGTCGTAAAAGTCGTCATCATCCTCCTCCTCGTCCTCCGACCCTGCCTCCGAAACTTCAGAATCGACGGACTGTCGCAGGCCGTCAGGGATCAAGTACGGCTCCATCTTTTCCTCCATCGACTTTAAGCACAGCTCGAGCGGGGCAGGGTCGGCTGGGCCGAGTTTCTTCACGGACTTGCCTTCTTGCTTGGCGCGTCGACGGTGGTTTTGGAACTGCGGGGAGTAATTAGACGGTGGCTGAAAGGGAAGGGGACCGCGTACCCAGACTTCGATCTGCCGCGGCTCCATCATCGACTTTTTGGCCATTTCCACTCGGTCTGCGGCGGATGGGAAGGCGTTGTACTCGAAGTATTTTTGGAGAAAGGGGGTGAATTCCTGAAAGGCATCAGTTAAAACATAAGGTCTAAGAGAAAGCGCAAACATGATTGAAAGAGGGCCGCTCGGCGGAGGGCTTTACTTTGCGTTGATGTGCGACGGGGTTCAATCTGGTGGCAATGCTGAGGGCACGTTGTTCCAGGTCTCTAATGGCCCTCGAGTAGCTGGCGGTATGCGCGGCTACAACTCCCTCTAAGAAGCGAGACAACGGTATAAGCCCGGAGTGTCGAGGGACACTGGCCAACTCCAGGCATGTGCGATTGAGAATGTTCTGTGCGGCGAATTGGAGTTGGTTGCACCGATCGGTATACCGCAACGACAACTTTTGGGCAACAATAGGGTCTAAGTCAAGTTCCAGAAGTTTGTCGTAGATGGACGGAGGGGTTTGTAACTTGAATGAGGCGGGGGAAGAGTCAGACAGCAGGACAACGGGTGTAGGTGGTTGTGGGCATAAGCTTTTAATAGCATTTCCCGTCTTGAGGATTTGGCGGAGGGATTGGATAGTTATGGACTCGGAGGGTGCAGTGCAGGCCATAATGAAGGTGGGCCCGGGGCTGATCTGACCGGGTTTTCTAAGTGTGATGTTATTGATTGCTTGGTCGAAGGACAATGCGGAGTTTGAATCGGTTCCATTCAAAGACGCTGAGCGCCTTTTGCGCATCTACTCTTCTCCCTATGGCTCTCTCTATCCGCCAACGCCTCCTTACAATTGAAAGCCAGTTCTTGTCCGTCCTTCCTATGGACAACCTGGATCACGCCAATTCATTCGCCCAGAAATGGGCAGAGCTCGACGTGGATGTTAAAGCTGCACTGAATACCAATAATCTCGATCAGGACACGATAAATCTAGCGCACAATGTTGCTTCCAAGGTCGCTATCTTTGCCGATGTCTTCCTGGCCTTGGGGCGGGATTCAGAGAACATCTCCACCGCGCTGGTGAACCAACTCGAGACAGTATTCGATGACCTGACAATAGATGGTCATATTGTCGACACCCCCAGTCCTGGCCACATCTTCCCGCCTTCGACCTCAAACGTAACTACCCGCACCGACCCCTCCCTGCCACCCTACATCGAGCCCGCCTACAAATGGCTGCTCAAACACCTCCACAACCCATACCCAAAGAAAGAGATCAAAGAAAGGATCGCCGATGAGACGGGCTCCTCCATGGAACGGATATCCGACTGGTTCGTCGATGTCCGGCGCCGAATGGGGTGGACTCGTCTCTTGCGAGAGGAATTCGGTCGGAAGCGCGTCGACCTGATCGACGCTGCGACGCGTTACTACGTACACCCGAATCGCAAATACCCTCTTCCCACCGACATCCACGGGCGGTTTGTGGAGATGGAGGCATTTGCCAGGGAGATGTATGCCGCCAAGTTCGTCCCGAGCGCGCTCTCGAACAAGCTCACGGCGGCGGTCAAAGAAATCACCCCGGAGCTGCAGGAGAAGGCGCGCTTGGAGCGACGGCAAAAGCTGCAGGCCGAAAGGGAAGCTGCCAAGTTGGGATTCTATCCATCGCCAGCGCCGTCTGGCTCCTCTTCTCCCATTTCGGATCCAGGCGCGTCGACGTCGTTCGCCGGTCGCAAGCGTTCGAGTTCCGAAGTGTCAGATGCCGACGACTCTTTCACTAAACGCTCCAGGTACGTACCTTGCACGGATATCGTGATTGCTACTTACCACCGTTATAGGACTGACGACTTTGGTCTGCCTTCCCCTCCCCTCTCTGGCTATTCGTCCCCCGCCACCCGTAAGCGCCGATTATCCGACGCCGATGGTCCTGGCGCTAAACGCCCTCGCAACCGAGCTACATCTGCCCCCATTCCCGTCAGCGTCACTCTTACGGGAACCCCCGATATCTTGGCCGACTGGTTCTCCAGTGATCGTGAGGGCGACACGAATCTATTTGAGCCCGGACAGCTGTTGGACATCAAGTTCTTCGACCCGTCGGAATATAACTTCCCCGAAGAGGAGGCTCCCGCTCCAGTCGAGCCTGTCGTCAAAAGTAATAATTTAATTATTCGCGCTTTCGCTCTTGTTGACTTGGTCTCAAAAGCAACGACATTGCCACCAACATTTGAGCCAGATACAGTCACCTTTGAGGTCCCTGCCGAACAGATCTTCGACTTTGACGCAATGTTCCGTGGTCCGTTTGTTTCTTTTGGGTTTCCTTTTTCTGCTAATGTTGCGGTTACAGACGGTTTCTGCCAGCGCAACCTCCGAATTTGGATCCGTTCGTGTCTTAGACCCGTTCCCCGCTGGCCCAATTGTTTATGAAGCTCCCTTTCTGGAGCCTTTCACTGGTCGTAGCTATGATCATAGCTATATCACTCGGGACAGTGTCGCTGAATCCTTCGCCTTTGAGTCAGTGCCGTCTCACAACGACCCTCTGGTTTATTCTGCGTTCCCGGACGGAAAGGCTTCGGGGCAGCTCATCAGCGGATTACTCGAGCAGCAAAATAAAATTCAAAACGAGTACGCCTTGTATCAGCCATAAGCTATTAGACTGTAAGATTCTCCCTGAAACCAATCCTCACGCGACTCATTTTCTTCCGCGCAGTCTCATTTCCCTTTCTTGCATCCTATCCACTGTATCAACCAGTCACTGCATTAACATTGCTGTATTTTTACTGTTGCATTTTTCACTCATGCACATACATGCTATGCCACCGCTATCATTATCTCGCTATTTCATATCCACTTTCTTCTATGCTATACTCATGCTGTCTGGAATACACATTACTTTTCCTCTTCATTGCTAATCTACCGCCATACAACAGGCTGCAA
Organism: Mycena leptocephala; assembly: GCA_029378395.1. Classification (NCBI taxonomy): domain Eukaryota; kingdom Fungi; phylum Basidiomycota; class Agaricomycetes; order Agaricales; family Mycenaceae; genus Mycena; species Mycena leptocephala. The sequence goes on along the minus strand of JARJLF010000084.1, from coordinate 313,461 downwards.
CAGGACTCGAAGACCTCGGAAGCCCAACCTCCTCGAAGACTCAATGCCGCCCAGGAAGACCAACCTCGTCCTCAATTCTCCAACGCCCAACCTCCCGCATCGCCTCAGCATCCCCACTCTCCAGCTGTGGCGCCGAAAGCAGCGTGCTGACCATCTTCCATGGGTCTTTGCCTCCGCCGTAGCTTAGCACTTCGCGTTTATATTTCTCGCCCGTCTCCCGGCTAAGAGGGTCCTCCGAGAACACGTTCCGCCACACCCGTGACGCAATCGCGCGATCGAAGAGATAAGAGTAGTATGTCGCGGCGTAGCCGACGAGATGAGAGAAGTGGTTTGGAAGGATGTGCCGGGGACATGGGGGATGAGTCCGCGGGTGTTGTGCAGTCGTGCCAGCTCGGCCGTAGAGTCGAAGCTGGCATCCAAGACTGTAGGTGAGTGATAGACTTGGTCGATGGCTGCGAGGAGGATCTGCGAGTAAGTGTCGATCGAGTGACAAGGGTCTTCGTGGTGATTTCCGCTCTGTCGGATTATGGACGTTCCTTCCGCAGCGAAGAGAGAGAGGACCGTCGGGGAATTCAAGAAATGTTCCATGAGTATCGACGGGAGCTCCACAAATCAGTCGCACATCGAGTGCCAGACACATTTTGGTATTCGGTCCTCCCGATCATAGCTGCAGCAGTGGGTCAAAGACGATAAGATGCGTGCTGTAAATTCCTACTCACAGTGCATCGCATGACCCATTTCGTGAAACAGGGTCATTACTTCGTGCCATTGTAACACGGTAGGTCCTTGTGCAAGTGTTGGTCGAGCAAACTCACACACCAGAACGACAAGCGGTAGTTGGTAGACGCCATCTTGACCCGGCAGCTTATGCCGCTTTACAGCTTCAAACTGGCGGGACTGGGTTACGAGCTGCTCAGTTTCAGGATTAATATGATCACCCGCTTCGTCGTCGTCGTCTGTTCTTCGCGAGCACCGAACGGTGTAGTGCGCCGCGCCACCGGGTTTGCCCCGCCTCGCAAAGAGGTCGGCGTATACCCACCCAATAACACCCTTTTCCTCGTCTACAACTTCGAGTTTGGTGACATCTGAATGCCATACCTCCCCGGACATCACGCCCACGGGTCGTAGTGATATTCCGTACAAGTGCCGCAACAATCGTGAAAGCCCCATAAATACAGTGCCGAGCGTGAGAGGAGGGAGGGCGATTGGAGGTGCTGGCGGTTCCGGCGGACAGTAAAAGTCCCGATCCCAAGCTTGGATCATGGGGAACGGCTTCGTGTTAAGATGGGCTTGTTTTCGTATGCTCAGAGCGCGTAAAGCGCTGCGGGCAGCCGGTCGTGTGTGGTCCATCAGTGCATCAAGGAAGTGGCCAACATTCCCTGCGTTTTTGTAAGCATACCGTTGAGGTGAAAAATTGGCCGACGAACCTGGTGATTTTGCCATCTTGTCATCGAGGGCCATGTGAGCGAAACTTGGTTTCCCAACTAATTGGGCCAGTTCTGCTCTTGCGCGTAATAACCTATCTAGCGCATCTATTTGCTCCGGCGTACTCGAGTTGGACGCGATATAAACGCGCCGCCGAGGCTCCTCGGCTGGCGCAGAGCGCATAATCATTTGCGCTTGCAGCGAACCGGGATAAACAAGTAGATCACGCTGAGTGAATCGAGCTTGTAATTGCAGTCTGACCCCCATTCCCTGGTCTTTGAGCCCCGCGAGCTCTGAGGCTTTATTGCAGCTGGTGGACCAGGAGACGAGACTCCCTGCAAGAATTTTCTACCCAGCACCAAAAGGTCAGAAGACAAAGAGACAAATTTGTCTCGTTGTTCGGGTGGTAGATCTATTGCCGAGTTTTCAAAGTCTCGCCAAAATATAAGGGCGGTTGCATGAGCTTCCGGGGTAAGAGTCTCGACAATGCTTGGGTCGGTCAATACGGCTTTTAATACCTGAACAAACGGTGTGAATTGGGACCACACAAACGGCTTATCTACGCACTGCGTAAAGTCCAGTATGCGTGTTCAAGACATTCATAAAATTGCACAATTTTTCGTGGGCAAAATTAGCTGCGTCTATCCATAGCCGCTCTGGGTGTGCATTCTGCACGAGCTCTGCCAAATCGATGACCCCGCACAACAGGTCGCTCAGCCTATCCAAGTTTTTGACGACCAAATGTAGCTCCTGACGCGATTCCCGGGCGCGCAAAATACGATCTGTAAGCAGCTGCGCGCGGATTAGAGTTGCATCCGTGAGCGCTACGAGAGCGCCGGGATGCGTCAGTGAACGATGCCCGAAGAGTCCTGTAGTCGAAAAAGAGGATGACCCGAACGTGGATTTCGGGTGGTCGAATATCGTGACGAGCGCCCTATCCTCGGCCGAGGCGGGAATGGTACGAGTCGAAGGGCTCGAGTACGTTCGAGGTCGTGTCAGCTCCTTCGCGAAAAGACAGCCTCGGAATCGAAAGACGCGGTTGGCGGGGTTGGAGAGGACATTTCGCGAGAGCATGAGACGAATGAGGGCCGTCCGTAGCGAGATGAGCGCGCTTCCCCACTATTTATTGACCTGGAAGAAGGCGAGACCCGGGCCATTTTTGCATACGTCGATCACTTACGTAACCTTTCTCAGCAATCGCGAATGCTCTGATTCGTCGAACCCAAAAAGTGAAAAAAAAATGCCCAACGAATGAAAGTGTGTAGGTTTTACTTGTGCATACATTGTGTGTCAGTGAACGTATAATAGCGTCTAATAATATGCAGAGACGATGCAGGAGATGGGAATTGGATGCCAGAAAAGATCATGCTGAATTTAATGGGGACAGGCTCCCATCTAGACCCCGGTCGAATTCCCGGCCATTTCCATTTCCAGGCCCCGGTGGCGGGCTATCAATTTCCATGTCTGAGTTTTGCCCGTTCGATTCCGACATGTGAGAGTCGCCCGCTGATGATGCGCCGCCGTTGTGCGCAGGTCCGAATCAGGTGCGGCTCCGTCTGCGCCCAGGATGGGCTCAACGGCGTAGACCCAGAATTTGGACCGCTTTTCCCTGCGATCTGTTCCAGTGCGATTTCGGTGGGTTTCAAAGCGCGGCTCCCGACGTCTTTAGCTTGAGGCCATTCTTCGCACTGTGTGAAGCGGTTGAAGCGGCATCAACGGAACCTGTGCTCATCGTGCTATCCTCCGTGCGCGCGCGCTTGTTTCGTGGCTCTGGATCGAGCTGCGTATCTGGAGGTGCGCCAAGTCGGGTAGAACGTCGCTCCCCACGCCACTGCCACGATTCTTCTTGGGCTGCTTCACGTTTGCCGTTGGCATTCAGAACAACCGTCCTAGTAGAACGTCGACGCCCGGTCGAAGACGAAGCCCGACGGTTGCTGGGTCCCTCAGATCGTCTCGGAAGTTGAGGTAATCATCGTCGAGTTCATCGTCGTAGGCTTCCGGCGCCTGATAGGTGTATTCATCTGCATCTTCCTGTACATTCCATAAATAATACAGTCAGCTGAGATCGGCCCCCCAAGCGGCGACAACTTGCCTCATCATCAAAGTCGGTATTGGTATAAACGTAATCTGGTTTCCGCGTTTGGCGCCGGGTCCGTGTTTCTCGAATTTCACCCTGCGCTGCGCGGGCAAGAGCTGCTTGTCGTAGTGCTTGTCGTTGCTCAAGCTTTTTCCGTGCCTTTTCCACACGCTGACAACGAATGTCAGCAAACTCGGGAGGAACAATATAATTAGCTCGAGTGCCAGAACGGAATTGTTTCAGTCGTTACGACACAAGGAGCTGCGGGAAAGATCAACAGAAAACTCACTGTTAGTTCAGCATCAATAGCTTCAACGCGACCCTCTAGCGTGCCAATGAGAGTTATATGGGATTGTTCCAATTTCGACCTCTTCTCTCCTTTCTTCAGTTCGGGAGGTGCAGAAGCCTTCAACTCCTCGATGACTGCTAGGTATTCCTCGCGCGTGGATGAAATGGTTTGGAAAGTTGCGGACATCTTCCATGGATTGGTCGACACGTACAGCCGCGGCGAATCTGTGTAGCAAAAGAAGATAGGGTGAGTATAAATGAGCGTACGGGACACATAAGCCCGACGAATGAAGCCGAAAATGGGACCCAGGAAATAATTCAGATATGATCTTTCGGCAAATACACGCAAATATGGTGTCGGGCCACAAGAAGAAAGTGCACGGACCATCGGCGCCCAAAATCGTTTTCGCCGGGAGTCCTGGCCCATGGGTACAAGTTGCAGCTGTCCCTGACTTTGGGGGTCGGACGGCTCCGGTGGGGCCGACGCGGCATCTTTTTTCTTGTGCTTGTTCTGCGACACGCCCCAAGCGCGATCAATCGTGCTTTTTATCTCGGGAGTATGACAGAGTTGCAGTTCCACGAGTTGCCGCAGTATTTTGAGCTGGTGTACGCGAAAAATGACGATCTGAGGCCGGAAGTGGCATGAGTGATGTAGGGCTACTTGCCTTGAAATCCCAGTTCGCAGTGAAGAAACCGCCCTCTAGACCTTCGAATGGATCCTTATTCTTATTCGTTTCGCTGTCCCAGAAAATGGTTCTCTCTGGAGACTTGAGATATTCGGAAAGCACAGTCGCCACAGTCGTCGATATTTGATCAATGCTGACGAAGCAGCAACGACCATCAGAGACACGTACCGAGGAGGTGGTGCGCCCGAACATGCACTTACCTCAAGTTACGCGTCTGTGGCCGAAGATTCAGAATGAACCGTGCAAGCAATTGTGTTAGGATAGTGTTGGGTTCCTGGGACAGTAAGGCCTCTTCGAAACTGATTCCCACAGCCCAATGAGCCAGGAATTCATATTTGAGGTGGCAAACGGACACCTACTCCATCGGCGTCTCAAGACCTTCAACCTTCGCCCGGAGATTTGTGAATTTACAGATGAAGGAGTATACGAATAGAGATTCCCAGCGGCCTGAAGGGTGTGTCGCGTTCGACGGCGGGCATACATGGCCCTTCTTGTCAGCATTTGTGTGGGCCGACATTTGTCGCCGCAGAAAGCGAAATGGAAGTGGGGAAAGGAGACAGAAGAAGTGACTTCGCCACACAACAATATACAACACTAATTTAGGCGCACGCTTATGGATTAATCGTACAGAAACATCCCTTCAGCGCTCCACGAGCGTGATTCCATCGCGAAAATAGGTACAGAGTCACAAAGAGCAACATGAAGTCAAGACGCGTAAAGATCGGACAGAAACCAAGGAACAACGGCATACAACGTCTTATCCTGGGCCAACCTGAAGCAACCAACTGTCAGTAAAAAGTATGGAAAGAAAGTAAAGAATTGCATACCTTCGGAATGTCGTGGTGCTCGCTGAGAGACTCGAGATGTGCATTAAACTCGCTGACACGGTCCTTGTGGGTCTTGTTAGCCAATTTCGCCACACGCTCCGCAAGCTGTTACGCGTCCTGTCAACCGAAGAACGGAAGGAGAGGCCAGACACGGCCTCGAGGCGCTAAACGTACCCGCCGTCTCTGCACCTCCTCAAATCGTCTCTCCGCGTCCGTCTTCCTGTCGGAGCTTCCACTTGGAGCAGGGGAGTTGCTTCCGCTACCTGGTAGACTGCTCTTTGACGCTGCTGCCTCCTCCCTGAGACGAAGTTCCTTGACTCGTTCACGCTCTAGTTCCGATTCCTTTTGCTTAGACTTTTTCTTTTTCCTGGAGTAAAGCGAGATCAGTAGGACGCATGTAAAAGACACAGTACACATACTTCTTGACGATGCCGCCCTCAGCCACACCCTTCAGTTTGAGGGAGCCGCCAGGGCGAAGGTCGTAGTCGCTCATCAAGCCTGTGACCAGAGTGACCAAACGTGACGAGGCTCGCCGCGCCAACTTTGACCTCTGACTTTGACTCTGCCCTCGCCTGCGTTTCCTTGGGCATATTCTGTGACTCTGCACATACAGTTTTGGGAGTGCATTGAACGTCGCTCAATTAGTCCGGACAATGGCGGTCCTGCCATCTCCCCTTCTTTTTATCGCCTCCATACCACCTGTAACGCGTGGTTTCACGGCAGCGACCATCGTATCCTCTTTGTTTTATGCATGGTTACGCTGGAATGGGACGGTGACACCCCTTATCTTACTGTGGTCCCCGGATCGAGCCTGTTCTATCCGTGGACGTTTGTTACCTCTGTCCTGGTTGAGACCAGCATATTCGAGGTCAGTCTGCCGTCCAAACCTTCGTTGTGGGCTATTCTGACATGATGCCGTGCAGTTAATTGGCTCTCTCATTTTTGTGCCTCCGTCACTCAGATATCTGGAACGAGTGTGGGGAAGTGTCGAGACTCTCAAATTCATCGCCGTTTCTGTCGGCTTCTCGAATATCATTGCGTTCGGCTTCAACTGGATAGAGTTTATGTTCACAAAAATACGGAACTTTTCCTGTGAGTCTGCTAAGCTCAATGCCCGTCTCTAACCCTCATTCCTTACCAAGTTATGGCATGCAATATCATGGTCAAATGGCCCTTCAGATCGCCATTTTAGTGGCGTTCACCCAGCTCATCCCAGAACACCAAGTTCAAGTCTTCGGCGTTCTTAAAGCGCGTGTGAAGGTATCTCTAGCTAAATATATTTGTGGCGTGACATCTAAACACCCCATAGACGCTGCCAATGGCCTATCTGACGCTTTCAACTGTGATGACCTTCCTTGGGTTCCAGTGCCCATGGATTATCATCCAGTTCGGCTGGTTTGTTAGTTGGATCTACCTTCGTTTCTACAAGAAGAACACTGGCGATTCTGTCGGTGGTGTTGACTCGTATGGCGACCGAAGCGAAACGTTCTCGTTGATTTCATGGTTCCCTCCCTTCGTGCAGTGCGTATACTTGAAATCGGGTCTCCTCTATCTAACTCTATGCGCACAGTTATCCGCTCTCTCTCCTTGCGAATTTTGTGCATTCCATCGCCACCCGTCTTCATCTTATCCCAACATCTGGGTCGGACATTGAAAGCGGGCTCTACAGCCAGGTTCCGGGGAGTGCGCGCGCCGAAGCAGAACGGAGACGGTAAATTTTTTATACTCACATTTCCGGGTGGTTGTTGATCGTCCCCTGCAGAGCCATGGCTTTGAAGGCCCTCGACCAACGCCTTGCCAATACGGCTGCGCCACCTGCGACCACCGGCGGCACTTCCCCTCCGAAGGCACCCCGAGCCCCTCCGCCTGCTGCTGCTGCGCGGTCGGATAGCACTGCGATGCCTTCCTCGCCCCCTGCTGGTCCGCGTTCGGAGCGGACCAAGAGTGTGGGTGAAATAGATATTGGGGTTCAATCGGACAGTCGGTAATAAACGGCGCTCTGTAAATCTCTAAAAGTTTTCCTAACGTATTACATATTGTCTCATTTTTCTGGTAATTCACTACTTTCTCAAGAACATCCATCGTCATTGCCCGATGATCCTTTTATGCTAAACGTTGTACTCCGAACGCACCACGCTCAATCACACTAGGCGCTTATTGGGCGCTTATAGCGCTTAGCGGTCTTTCCGTTTCGGCGGATTACATAAGAAATTCGAGGACACCGTCGACGTTCAGACTTATGTCTCGGCGGCCTTCAGCCCTCTCATTTTCTCTACCCGGACCTCTAGCAAATGGCCCGGTCAAGGTCGTGCAATCTCCCACTGCTCCCGAGGTCCCTGCCCCGTTGCGTCGACCCTCGGTTTCAAAATTTCCGGCAGACGTTTCTGAACTGGACCCAGACGAATTATTCACCAAGTACACTGTTGCTGAAGTGAAATTCGCGCAACAGCGCCTGAGGTGCTTGGTATTCTACCTTCAATTTCTTGGAAGCTCACTGGAGGCAGAGCCGATGCGGACGCGAAACAAGAGGAACTGCGGCTTATGGTGGGGTGCGTGTTTCAGTGTTCGCATGTATGAGATGTCGGAATAATATGGAAACATAGAGAGCGTTACCGCGATCTCCTACAAGCCTCTACGTCAATCATCTCCATTGCGCGCTCCTCCAAACGTGTCATCGAGGCGCTTCAGGAAACGAAAGATGCGATATTTTCGCAAGACGAGCCCCCATGCCCCAGCGAGCCTCCAGTCTCGGTGGCGGCGGTGCGTGCTGTTGGAATTCTGTGGCGAATAAATCGCTAACTGCGAAACAGATACACATTTGCACACGTTACAGCTGCTTTCCGCGCACCTGAAGCTGCTCTTGGACGCGCCAGAATACCTGTGGCGACTTATCGAACGTAAAAAATATTTTACAGCTGCTTGGCTGTTTTTATTGGCGCGTGTGGTTCATCGTGCCCTGGTTAGGGACGACGAACAGGATGAGGAGACCTGGAGCGCGCAGGGTTTGGATGTATTGGTGCGTGCTTCATTCTTCTTTTTGACCCTTGCTCATTCTTGCTCTAGGAGCAATTTCCACTTGCTCAGCGGCAATGGGAGGCGGTTTCTCAATTTCGTTCTCAAATCATTCACAAGGCGACACTGTCCTTACGGGAGTACACAACATCAGCAGAGGTATATACCCTCAGTCGTATACGCGTTATGATATTGAATTTTAATTCTTAAGGATGCCTGTGCCGCTCTTCTCACTCTGCATCTCCTCGACTCCCGTCCGCTGACAGAAGCGCTTTCCGTATTTCTTAGTCAACGATCAAAAACCCTCCTCGCGATGCTCTCGCGTACCACTGAACACCCCGCCCATTCACCACTCTCTCCCTCGTTTATACGGCGCGCCAATGGTCACGTCCCCGAAAAGCGACCTGCTCCTTCAACTACTCGCAAAGCATCTGTCCGGGAGGTCAAAGAAGCCACGCAAGCGGCATTGGAAGCGATGGTCAAGACGTTGACGACGTCCCGCAGTATATTCGAAGAGGCAGATTCAAAACAATCATGATTGGAGCTGTCTTGGAATATATTCAATCCGATTCCGCAGGTCCTGACCCGAACGCCAAGTCCCTTCCGTCCGAGCTTCAGTTGACTACTCAGAGCTTGCTGGCAACATTACCGTCGTCCACTCACTTTCTCCTCCTCCCACCTAGTTTGCGTTCGTACAAGCCATACGTGGATCTCAGCTCTTCCTCGTCGCTCATTGAACAGGCTCACTTCAGCCGGGTTCTTGACGAATGGTTCCAGATCTCGAACCGAAGTCTACAAGTCGCAGCCTCAAAATGGTTCTCGGATCTCCACACCGTGGCGGAGGTGTGGACACTGCGGGCGTCAATACGACAGTGGATAGATGCCTCGGATCTGAAGTCGGACGAGACGGTGACTCTCAAGTCGATATTCGGCGACGCTGCGCAGCAACGAGTTCTCAATATCTGGAAGCTGGCGCTATCCGACGCCGAGGACGCCTTCCAACTACACTAGCTGCAGCCACAGCATCACTACGCGACATCCCCAAGGAGCAACGCAAGGGTTCGCTCCTGTCTTTTCTTACGATTTATCGTATTAATTCTTGCGCAGACACTTCCCCTGTCGAATTCCTATTTAATGCCCCTCCCCTCCCTGTTTTCCCTGGCCTGGGACCTGTAGATTCGTCCTTCCAGAAATACAAAGCCTCTCTACGTCGGCAATTATTAGGTCGGACATCCCTATTAGACAGTGTTTTGGCCATCCTAGAAAGCTGTGCGAGGTCGATACAGCGGGACCTTTCTGTCGTGCTGGGCGGAGAAGATGAGGAGGCACGGTATGCTTGAATCTACCCAGTTTAGGTCGCGGTGCTGATTTACGGTTTTTCAGTGGGGTCGTTGCCCAGCTCTCAGAACAGTATCGACCCAACGCGGAGGCGCTCTGTACTGGCGTTCTGGATACACTATCTGCCGCTGAGAAGCAAGATGCTGACGACTCTGGTTAGTCATGTGTGCTCATACGCACTTGGTACCCTGCTAATTAAGCACTTGCAGAGCTCACAATAGACAGTCTCGTCTTCGTCGGTCACATTGCTGATGAACTAGGCTCCTCGTCGCCGTTTGTTTCAGGTATCGGCGGCAGCGCAGAAGTGGTTCAAGGTGAGCTTTAAGGCACCTTCGTGATACAAAATATTTAGGTCTCCTCCAGACTTCAAAAAGAGAACAAAAGCTCTCCACGACCGAATAATCGACCGCTGGAGAACGCATACGGTCTCGCGTATAGTTGGCCAATACCGTGCAGGCTTCCGACCAAAGTCAAAAACTCTGCCGCTGGTCTGCGCTTTCTCATTCATTTGTAAAGTTAGACTTACAATTCTTTGTAGAATCGGCATCAACCCCCTCATCCGGTCTCGTGGAATCGTTGCTGACCCTATCCAGTTCCGTTCAAGAGCTCGGAATTTCGCGGAGTAGAGGGCGACAAGACATCGAGGCTGACAAAACCCTCCGTCTTTTCATTACCGAGTGGGTGGAAGATGGATGGAAGCAGAATGGCATGCAAGCCCTGTGCGATATTGCTTTCCTGCGCCGTCTCGCGGATCTTCGCGCTCCTGATGGGAAGACGTGTCTCAACTCCTCGATTCCAAAGCGCAGCAATATCGAGAGCAGGTATGTCTCGACTCTCACGCTGTATATGTATTTAATGCATCTCCAGCTCCAACAGGACAGTTCAACACCCATTGCAAACGGATGGAACGATGGGGCGGCCGACTATCTAGCACGCACGCAGACGCTTTTTGCGGCGCTGCTTCCGCTGCAATCCCCCATGCGGACACTGAATAGCTCTGCTGACAAGTTTGCCCCGCTATTACCGTTTGGTTCGCCGGCGATGGACCAGCAGTTCCAACCAGCGGTCGAGCTTGCGAACCGTCGTCGCGATTCGGGTTGCTACTTGTAGGGACATCTGCTCGTTAATTTATTTCGACGCATAAGCACCGTGGAATCTTGGCCGTCACCAGTGAATTCATTAGAGCCCACAGGTTGGAGTCGTATAATATACGCGGAAGAGGAATCCACGATAATTTTAAAATACATGCAAAGTAACCGCCTCGACCCTATGCCCCTCCACTGTTTGGGGAATGAGGAATGGCTATGAGCGGAAGAGTGGTGCACGTACACTAGAATGTTGTTTCTAGGAAAGGATCAGCATAGGGCGAAGAACGAGGGGATACGACGCACATTGGGATGTGGATGAGTTTGACGAAGTAACCAATGAATCCCATGACGGCGAAACCGACGCCGACGGCCTTGCAGATCTGAGCAAACTCTGGGACGGGATAAGAGAAAGTAGAAAGGGTCGAGGCGAAAAGAACCTTTGTCCGAAGGTTTTGTGCAACGTGTCAGAAACTTGACGAAAAGTCAGTCCTGAACAGAGAGACGAGGTATAAACACAGCGCACTTGACTTCCTTCGCGGACGAATTGCTGGGGTATCTCGACGAACTCGCGTACTTTGTCAGACATGGTGGAAGGAGCGAAGGAGTTGGAGGAGAGAGAAAGAGGAATCGCGTGCACGTGCTGCCCGAAGAAAATCCTACCGAGTGCTCAGTGCACCGACCATTGGCGCTTGGGCCTGCAACTCTACAGGTAAAGGCGGCCTTTATTAGCGTGTATATATTCCTGACACGATGCAGAGTGGTGTACGCGCATGAATGTCCTTGCGCACTGGCCTGGTTCGAGCAGCACGTCTTGCCCGCATCCCTCATCCTCGTCTCCCGCCCACCCTCTTCATCCGCGCGTCTCATGACGCGTACACGGACAGCAGACTAGAGCACTTTTTACTTCCCCTCAGATACCCCGAAGAGCCAAATGCCGTCCGCCGCCATTATCTCCCTCTCGTTGCTGAACTCCAGCGAATCAAGGCCGAGCCCTCGTCTCCGCCGTTACCACCGCTGCTCACTCGCACACAGCTCATCACCATCATAGACCTCCTAGCGACGTCCGGCCGCCCTCCAGACCTCGAGTGCATCCGCGCCATGTTCACCCATCTCCCCACCTACTTCGACGTCGCGATCACCCCAGAGCTACACTCCGTCGTAATAAAGGCTCTACTTAGACAAGGATGGGACTTCCTCGCCCAGAAATGGATCAGCGAAATCCCACAGCTTCCGCCTCATGTGGAACCCACCCTCGACCACTTCCATACGTTCTTGAAGGAGTGTCCCAATCATGTATCGAACACGGCGCTGCGGGACATGGTCGCCCGAAAGATGCGTCGGGCAGGTGTCCGGCCTACAACCGAGACATTTTCTATCCTCATTCGATCCATTATCAACAAGGCGACGCAGGCTAAAACTTCAATTAGCCCCGACACGTTCAACATGATAATCTCGGATATGAAGATGCACCGACTCGCGCTGACCCTGCCATTCTTGAGCTCATGTTGAACCATTTCATCGAGCATGGCTCACTAGTCGGTGCCGATACTATCCGCCAGAATTATGTTGCTCAATTTCCAAATGTGTTGACGCCGGAGGAGGAACTAAGGGATGCGTGGAAGAAGCAGCTAGCGGCAGCCTCTCATGAATCCGGGGTTGAGCATTCACTGAAAGTATTCCGTGGGTTAGCAGCTGAAGGCTGCACTACAACCCCAGATACGGTCCGAGCATCCTGGATGCCAGCAAAAACATCCAGGACCTTCGGACGGTGGAAGAGGCGCTTGGCGTCCGAGCAGACGCTTCTGAATATGCGGTTTTAGTCCACAACAATATCCGGGTGGGGCAGGTTCAGGATGCATTGGCGGTGTACGAGGAAGCCAAAAAATCGGGGGTAGTTCCTGTTGCAGGGCTCGTCGCGCCCATCATTCGATCCCTGGCTGCGGCCGAAAAGAAACTTGCTGCGGTCCACAACGCTAACCTCGACACTGCCCTTGCTCTATACTCCGATATCGAAGAGGCCTTTGCAATTCCGGCGCCGGATTCCGCTGAAGCTTTAGCCGCTAACAGCCATTCCGAGCACTCGCAGGGTCCGGACATCGACGTCTACACTTCGCTTTTCCGTGGGCTAGCCCTGTCCTCCAACGTTAAATCAGCCTATCCCATCGCAGAAGCGCTGTCCGTCGACATGAAATCGCGTGGCATCACTGTGACCTCCGCGATCAAGGCATCTCAGCTCATATTAAACATGCGCAGCGCGGAAAATCTCGATGAGGCCTTCATCCGCTACCGGAAGTCCCGCGCCGACCTCGCGGAGTCAGGATACCACGCCGTTTTGCACGCCTTCAGCCGAATATCGCGCAGCCTGGGCCACCCCGACATGCTCGAGTATTACCTCCTAATCGTGGGCGATATGCGGCTGGCAGGGTTCACGATCACGGACAGGGTCTACACGGAATCCTCCAGCAATTCGCCGAGATCGGCAACATGCGAAGGTATGAGTGGCGCAAGCGGCAACGGAATCCTCTACTCCCTAGGCCTGCAAACATGTTTGATGACCTCTTGGACGCGGTGCGCCAAATCCACGACCTCATCACGGTCGACCCCTCGATTAAGCCCGAGCGGATTGCGTGGAACCAGCTGATTGACACGTACCAGCGGCTTGGGAGCTTCCCCGAGGCATACCGTGTGTGGGAGACGATGTATTTTTCAGGCAAATATGGGCCATCGCGGTGAGCATCATCCTCGATGGCTGCGGCTTCGCCGGCGAGCACGCGATTGCGAAACAAATCGTCGGCAACCTCCAGGCGGCCAACTACGTGTTCAACTTGCACAACTGGAACAGCTACATAGAATGCCTCTGCCGCCTAAATGATATGTCGGAGGCGTTGAAGGTGATTTGCACGGTGATGGGCACTGTCGCCCAGCCCTTAAACCAGAGCCCTCGACGATCGCGATAATGATCAAGTTCGCCGACACCCGCCTTCAAACTAATACAGTATTAACGCAGGTCCGGCGGCATCTGCCGGACTTGTGGGAGGTTCTTCCTCAAAATCCTCAAAATATGGAGCCGCCTCCAGATGTCGACCAACCACCATGACAATGTATTATGTACGATAAAGGGAACTAATGCTATACAATGCTGTGTGACGCCGGCGGTTGAGCGCAGGGCGTGTTCTAAAAAGTCCGTGGAGGGATGAATACAAGGATTATGCGGATTCGAGTTCTTCTACAGAGGGACAGTCGCACTGCAGGACCAGATTAGCACAAGAAGGGCATGGTAGATGTTCACGCACAATAAGGTTAAGGTCTCCAAATGCTGATGAAGGCGCGTCAGTTGGGAAAGTGGACGGGTAGGATGGGAACTTACCATCATCTATGCGGGAGACTGTGGGCCAGAACTTTTCTCTTCAAGCCACGGTAGAGGATACGCCGCACTCTTCCGGGAATACGGACTGCAGCAATTTAGTGAGCATGGAATAGATCTTTAAAAGCATAGACAAACCGGTTCCATTCATCTTCGGAAAGCGCGATCACGGTCTGTGGGTGCGGAGCGTTTTTAAGTAGGTTGTTGTCTTTTGGTTGTTGGCCGGTGATGATGTCCTCAGCCTCCTTGCGAATATGTATCATCGCATCGCAGAATCTGCTGGGGAATGAGGTACAAGAATGGAAGAGATTATGGTCCTACCTATCCACTTCCTCCAGGGTTTCTGACTCGGTAGGCTCAATCAGCATACACGTTGAGATGGGCCAAGAGCATGTCGGTGGGTGGAAACCATAGTCCTAAGTACTCGTCAACAAAGATTCATCGAAGGGGAGTCCTGGTTTTTACCTGGAGCCTCTTTGCAAAGTCGGTGACCTTGAGGCCGTGCTTCTCGAACTCGGCGAGATCAATCAGGAGCTCGTGCGCGACCTTTCCGTTCTCGTTTTTGTATCGTAAAGTGTAGTGGCCAGATAGTCTGCTGGCCATGTAGTTGGCACTGAGGAGTGCGAGTTTTGAAGAATTTGTTAGGCCCTCGCCACCGAGCATCTTGATGTACGCCCAAGAGATGAGTAAGATCGAGGCACTTCCAAAAGGTCCAGCAGATACAGCGTCGATGGCCTTGTTGCCCACGTCATGCATGAATGGATGGGAGGGAAGGAAGGGAGCCAGATGTTCGGCCACGCAGATTGGCCTAAAAGAAAAATTAGCTGACATTCCGTGCAATATGTCCGACGCCTACCCAACACCAGGTCCACCGCCGCCGTGAGGTCTATACAGAAAATAAGAAAAAGCCTCTATGAGCAAAAACAAATACATACATTGCGAAAGTCTTATGGAGATTCATATGACAAACATCACCTCCGCATGTCGCCGGATTGGTTAATCCAATTTGGGCATTGAGGTTCGCACCATCCAAGTACACTTGCCCGCCGTTGTCGTGAATGATTTTGCAAGCATCTTGGACGCCGTGTTCGAAGACCCCGAAGGTCGATGGGTACGTGATCTACACGGCTCAGTTCATTCCTGTATCGTAAAAATTGACGCGACATAGACCCACCATGAAAGCCGCAAGTTTGTCCTTGTGCTTCTCCGCTTTGGCCTTGAGATCTACCAGATCAAGGTTCCGTCTGCCAAAACCTTAACCGAAACAACCTTCAAGCCAGCCATAACAGCCGACTACATGACTGTTAGTTTATAGTGGCGTATCAGAACAAGACTCCCGCAGGGTTGGTTCCGTGGGCGCTCAAGGGAATCAGACAGATGTCGCGATCAGCCTCGCCGCGAGACTCGTGGTATGCACGGATAACGCAGAGTCCAGCATACTCCCCTGCAGCGCCGGAGTTGGGCTGGAGTGACGCGGAGTGGAAGCCCGTAATTTTGCATAAATCCTCTTCGAGTTCCTGGAAATAAGGTCAACAACAGAAAAATAGTACAATCGTTAATTTCACCTTGATAACAACGTGGTATCCTTTCACTTGGTCGTACGGAGCAAAGGGATGCACCGCGCTGAATTCAGGCCATGTGAGGGGGATCATGCTCGATGTGCTGTTAAGCTTCATCGTGCAGCTTCCGAGCGGAATCATGGAGTGTACGAGGCCGATATCCTTTGAAGCAAGGTGATGAATATAGCGTAACATCTCCGTCTCCGAGTGGTGCTTGTTGAAAACAGGATGCGGGAGATATCCGGAAGTACGTTGCAGAGTTGAAGGGATCGCGGGCGAGTCGGGTGCAGAGAGACTGGATAATGAAAGGGGGCCTTGGAGGCAGCGGATGCGAACACATTAATGAGCGCGACAAGGTCAGTGGGTGTAACACTTTCGTCCAGAGTGACCCCGACACAATTTTCATTGACATGACGAAGGTTGATGCTGGCGGCTGTGGAGACGGAGTGAACAGCGCTTGCACTTCCAGCGGCAGTTGTGACATCAATGGTCAATGTATCGAAGAACGCGTCGTTCGTAGCCTTGTAACCGAAGGTCTCGATAGATTTCAAAAGACTTGCGTAAATGCATGAACCTTGTCCGCAATTTGCTTCAAACCGACCGGACCGTGATATACCGCATACATGGCCGCCATGTTGGCAAGCAGCGCCTGACTTGTGCAGATATTGCTGGTAGCCTTCTCTCTTCGAATATGCTGTTCGCGTGCTATGGATATAGAATTAGTCCGCAGCAAAATCCATGTGAAAGGATCGACCGACTCTGCAATGCCAACCTATAAGCCGGTTTGCCAGTAGCATCGCGGCTACGGCCAATCAAACGACCTGGCATTTTCCTCTTAAGCTTATCTGTGACCGCGAAAAACGCTCCGTGCGGCCCTCCATATCCCGCTGGGACACCGAATCGCGCTGAATTCCCAAGGACAATATCGGCACCCCACTCGCCTGGAGGCTTGAGCGTTGTTAAAGCCAGAAGATCAGTGGCACAGACAACGAGCCCGCCGAGGGAGTGAACGGATGGGCCAAATCTCCAAAGTCTTTGATACGTCCGTCGACATCTGGATATTGAACGAGGACACCGCAGAGATCGGATTGGACGGATGGGTCTGAGAGCGCCGCCATGGCATCACGGACAACGATGTGGATCCCAAAGCCTTTGGCGCGGGTACGTAAGACGGCGAGAGTCTGAGGGAGGGCCCCCGAGTCAACGAGGAAGGTCTTTTTCTTTTGTGCGGTGGAAACAAATGCCATGACCATGCCTCTGCCGCCGCCGTTGCCTCATCTAGGAGAGAGGCGTTCGCAATGTCCATAGATGTTAGAGAGGTGACCATGGTTTGATAATTTACAAGAGACTCCAGACGACCTGCACGACATGAATGATTAATTCAGAGCGAGACGGAGAACCGACCTTGAGCAATCTCTGGTTGATATGGCGTATACGGGGTGTACCATTCCGGGTTCTCCATGACCTGAATCTGGCATTGAGCAACAAAAAACAAGAACAGGCCCTGAACGAACGTTGCGCAGAATTACAGGCGGCACCACAGCACAGTGGTATCCCATCCCAATATAACTCTTAAATGGCTTGTTCTGGCCAGCCAACTCCTTTGCCCTGGCATGGAGTTCTGATTCACTCAATGCTGGTATCGAGTCGACTGAGGCCGTCGACACTCGAATCTTGGGCGGAACGGCCTCGCCTATAAACTTGTCCATCGAGTCGAAGCCCAATTTGGCCAGCATCGTCGATGCTTCATGGACATCGGGGCCAATGTGCCGAGAAGAGAAGGTGTCCAAGGGCGAGAAGATGGACGAGGGCTGGCGGTCGCAAAGGGACGACGGCCAGCGAAGGACTTTGAGATCCACCGCACGCCGAAGCGGATGCTAGACATCCGGGATAGAGATGATGACAGCAAAAGAAAAGGGAGTCCAGGCAATGTCATGCAATAGCCTATCTGGCCATACAAAAAAGATTTTGTTTCCACCGAGCCATGGCATTCACCGAGTAAAAAAAGTGTTACCCGCCTTATCGTGCTGATAAGCTCAGGGTCGCGCGTCGCAGAGAATGAGTATAATGGCCAAAGACTGTATTGGTGTTGTTGACGAGTTTAGCATCGAATGCGATGGTCAAGGGAAAAGTCAAGCGTTACAGGCAACCTACTAGCAAAGGCGGGCTCGCCGGGCCGGAGACAAAAAGTTTTTCCAAACAAATTTCTAAATTCGGAGCTCGAAGCTCGGAGCAATATATATTACGGCATGAGCGTTAAGATATCACTGCACGCAAAGCGCGAAAATGTAACCTCTGCTACCTCTCCCGGAGGCTCCGTCTCTCGCGCGTCCTTCATTCCGTGTAACCCATCTCGATCAATCTCTCCCGCGACGACCCGCATTGCAGCCTTCGCCGACAGTGCATGCGCCTCTGTCACCTTGGTCTGATAAAACTGAATCGAAGTGAGCAACCGCGCCAGGAGCACTTCAGCCGGCTGCTCTGTGGTCCACGACGACCGTCGCCCCGTTTGTGGCAGCGCCAATGCTTTAAGGAGGGACAACTGGGCTTCCAAAATCGGCGCTGACCGCACAAGTTCGTACTAGCAAAATGTTCAGTTGAGGAACGTCCACGCGCTTGACATACCACAAATTGATGGATGGCCTGCGGTGTCGGCAAGAACATCTCGCATTTTGCGAGACACAAGTCGAGCAGAAGAATTGTCTGAGGAAAATGTTATATTGAGAAACAAGGGCAGTACCGAAAGCACTCACTGCTCGCGCCAACTGTTCGACACCTCCGGTGGTCATAAGGTTGTCCAGTTTCGACGAGAGAAAAGCTAGTAGTCCGATAAGAGCGCTCCACAGTTCCTGCCATGAGTACTCTGCGACAAGTTTAGGTCCTAAGTTGACCGCTAGAAATAATTTCGCACCCAGCCGGATATGAGCTTTATGTAGAAACCAAATCACTCGATAGCACACCCAGATGCAGGTTCTGAGAGCGATGAGCGAGAGGCATCTGGCTGTAAATGTGCTTACATGTACGACTGCACCTCTAGTCGCTTGTGTAGGTTGTGCCGGAGCCATAATACACAGCAATCCAATAATGCGCAGAGGGGTGGCCGCCGGGATGATGGAACGGGCAGTACAGGTAGCCGCTATCGACATGCTTAAAAAGCAATAAATATAATAATATCGCATACCTGACGGCAAAGCCGAATTGTTCGTCGCTCGGCTGCGAGAACGCGATGAGAACGCCGTCGTTTTGAACCAACGTGAGCAGAGTGTTGAGACAGAGGTTAGCATAGACGATAGCCCGCGGAGACGAAGTCGACGAGGCGTGGGTTAGTAAATACGAAGAGAGGCTCAGAATGGTAGACGATATCGCGCTTGATTTTGAGTCTTCGTCCGACGGGGAAATAAGGACAAGCGGGAACGTCAGATTCGTGCGGAGGAATTCGAATACCGGAAGTATGACGACGCATGCTTCTATGGGTCTGTTCGGGTTAGTAGGCGTCGAGATGGCACGAAGACACTTGCTGGCTTTTAAATAGCTCACGGGGAGGGTCCACAGGAGTAAGAGCACGATCCGGCCTCAGCTTCGACATCATGGATCCGAGAGCCGATGTCAGTGTTTGGGACGTGTCATCGTCCGAGATCTCCCGATACGCCCTAGGAAAAAATTAGCAGAGTCTAAAAACCTAAAAAAAGCTCCCCACTTAACAACAGCATCTAGAGCAAAGTTTGAAGCCCAGCAAATTTTACGCATTAAGTCTTTGTCGTCCGTCTCTTGAATGCGTTGTATGTATGGATTTTGCTTCGATTTGTGGAAGTTGGCCAGTAAAGATAACCTGCGATCAAATGAAGGTTTCGAAAGGGAAAAGAGCACCCAGCTTACAATAAGATTGCCTCGAAGGTAAATATCTCTGTTTCCGGCGCTTTTATGAACTATGTGGGCCAAATAAGATAAGGGTTTGCCCTGGATAGAGAGACGCACCGAAACAATCGAAGGGAAGAGATCGCGTCGCAGAAAATATGCACCGGGGCTAAGCTTGTGTTATTAAGTCAGTGTGACGAATCCACGGCCTTGTTTTTACCTACCTGACCCACACCGCACATGAATATTCTGTGATTGAAATTGAGTCCGTAACGGCTTCCTCTGAGAAAAGGATCTTACAATGCAAACTGAAGAACCTGGTGACGTAGGTCGACTTTCGAATAACATGAGTAAAATGAGGTAGATTCAATAGAAGAGACACACCTGGCATATCAGGGTCCGGCAGGGAGTCGTTGATAATCCCTGTTAGATTCTAGCCATAAAATATGAGAAGTGCAGGATACACAAAACGGATGCAACGTACCGTGAAGACGGTGTCGCTTTGGGTCACACCACCAGCCATTATTTCCATTACTTCCCAGCCAGTGGGCGTCTTGGCAAATATACATCGTACCTGACAACGGATGGTCAGAGCGAGGTCTAGCAAGGTTCGTTATACATACTAGAATTGAAAGCGTGTCTAACGCATTCTTCTTCCTGTCGGTGTTTGACGCACTGCTGCTGGCATGTTGCAGGCAGACACGGAATAATGTATTGAAACTAGGCTACTAGAGGCCGATGTAAGTTTGGAAGGAGCATAATACGAGAGAAGGTGCAGACCTTGAGCGGGCCGAGGAGTGCTTCGGTGGGAAGCTTGTCCAGTTCGCCCATCAAGAATTCGCGGTCGACGGCAAGGGTGAGCAAGTCGGCATAGAAGGCGGGGTCTTGAATGGGAGGGATTTGCAGAAATTTATTGTAGGTTGTGACTACCTTGGATTGCAGTACCGATGATCGACGTGCATTATTGAGGATCATGGTAGAGGTAAAGCAAACGATGTCCGGACAGTCCGACGATGCCGGCTTCCCCCGCACCGACAGCTGTCCGGGCCGTATCATGTCAGATGGCCCATCGCATCTCCGGTTCCAGATTGGTCCATCTCCCTTGATTCCCCCAGCATCATCTCACATAATTCAGCTCGCCTCGGCGGCCGAAGTCTGCATAGCCACTTGTTCCGTTTAATATTGATGGCATGTGTTACAAAATTCTTTGTCCAATCTGGACTAGGATATACGTTCAGATCAAGCAGTGCCGCGACTCGTTTTAATGGGCCCCAAAAATGGCGGCGTCCACCATTTCTGTAATCCAGCCCATCAATGCTTCGTCCTTGATACGGACGCCTTCCATAAGTCGTCGCACCCCAACGAACGCCTTTCGGCCCCGCAATTCCCCTTCACGTTCCTTGTCCGCCGGCATTTCATCCCGCGATTCCACCTCCTGCTCATCTCCACCTTCAACAAGGCCTGGGAATCCAAAGTGGTCGGCATCGGCCCGAGGGGCTGCCTCTGAAGAGGCAAACGACGCTCTGAACAGGATGCGAATACAAAGCAGCGCCGTAAGGGAAGCAGTTGGTGGATCTACAGTCGGCTGTTGGAAGCTGATCGTAGTGCTGCGGGGCGGAGGCGGTGGCCGACTGGTCGGGTCATTGATGGGATACGGTGAATCTGCAGAGGGTAGTGTGATAGTATCACTTTGAGACGGATGTTTGAGAGGCGGTTGTGGGCTTGAGATATGTGTCAAAATGTGTGGGCGCAGCGCAGCCTTGGGAAGGAGGGGCTGGGTGCACGACGACCAGAGGCACGGGCATTCGGATGCATCCGTATTTGCAATGTGGTCAAGGATGTGGTCAAAAAGATGGCCTGGATCGGCAAAGGCTGGTGCGGGACATTGAGATTTGTTCCACAGGCACTTGAAGCGCTCAGTTGCGACGGACACTCTGCGCCTGTCCACTCCGCGTACGACGAATTTTTGGATTTCTCCTTGAAGAACCATCGCCTGGGCTGAACTGAATACCAGACTGACATTCTTTATAACGTCGGAAGCTACTAGAAGAGGATGTTCGGTGGAGTATGGGGAAAATGCGTCTTTATAGAGATTCCAGAAGTCGACCTGAGTCAGCTCGCCATCTGGTTTCGCTACAAACATGATCTTCATCCTTAAACGTAGCTTCAGCATCCGCTAGATCAACAAGGTGGGCATTACCATTCAAAGCATCGTTGTGGTTCGGGCCGAGTCAGTAGCCCGTCCAATTCCTCCTTCGTCAGCTCATGGGCCCGCATTGTCACCGCGACAGAGGGGGTGGTGTGAATCGTCCCCGTCACATCGATGGTAACCGTTTCCTCAACCTGTTCGCTCAGAATGAGACTTACGAGCAGCCTGAGCACGCTGGACATCTCGGGGTGGAGCAGGAATGTTTTCGCCATTGCAGGGTGCGACAGGTGCGCGTAAAGGTAATTGAGGCACGCGTCAACCAATGGTTTATCGATAAACAGGGGAAGATATCGCAGGGCGGCGGCTAATGCTGGGGAGTCTGGGGATAATTGCGACGTATTGGGTGGATTATTCAAAATGAGGGTTAGCGTCGTTAACGCTGAAAGGATCAGCGACCGATTGGATGACGCTCCTGAGATATAGGCGAGTGGTGGTACTGGATTCCATGAAGTTCGGACCAGATTCGGCGCAAGAATATACCGGGGTGACAGCGAATGGAAAAATTCGACAGTGTTGAGTAGGAATTCTGAGTGTTCATCCAGGTCTGGATTAAGCTTATTCAGAGCATTAAAAATGAGCGGCATGCTATGAGTGTGATATAGCAACTCCTGGGCATTAGTCTCGTGCAGTGCAGCATTCCTCAGCACGAATAACGATTGAGTGCGTGTCGCCGTTTTGCAGCTAGGTCGGGGGAAGGGGAGAACAGCGACTGCATATCGGTCGCTTCCTTGTATCCTTCGCTCAAATACCACTCCGGCCACTCGAACAGCGCGTCTATGAGTCCTGGTACATTCCGCAAAAGAAATTGTTCATTGTGGCAGAGTCGGCAGAGGCGATCCAATGCCCAGTTGACTTCTTGGTTAATCTCTGACCGGAGTGACAGAGTCATGCGATTGTTGGGGACGGTCTCCGTGTACCATCCTGCGAGTACACGCTTAGTAGAAGATTAAGAGGGTAGATACGTCCTACGTTCATAACCGTCTATGATAGTATTTGTCGAGCGCTGGACGGCGGCCTGTGGAGGAACATAGCTACGATAGTAGCTGGTACTGCCGGCGTTTCGATTCGGCGTGTACATTGCATACACTTCGCGAGCTCAAAGTGGACGCGAAAAGGAACGGTCACGTTGTCACGCAGTCACACAACTTAAGAAATAGACTCGGAGAAATAAAATACAGCGTTTCGTCGTTTACAAGCACACTATAGATATGTATGCAATTATATGGTATACTCGTCATAAATTTGGCTGAAATGTTCATCGTCTGGATATGCCCGTTGAAGCTCGGGACTGAGGCGCCACCGCCCACGACGATAATCAGGCTGAGTATATGCATCACCGAAATACCTCGAAAGAACAGGAACCTCGTGGAAGAACTGAAGAGCCAGTTCAGTCGTAAGCGCAATAGGATTGATGTTATCCTCGGCTACGTCTGAGAAGAGTCAACCAACTATTCCGACCGTCGTAGAAAAGCCTACATCTTTGACCTCCGTCAAGAGAAAGGACCTGATAAAAGGGTTGGTTTGCACCGCGAGGGAGGTTTTGGACATTCATTTTCGTCTGCCACTCGTCACTGGCCGAACAAATTGGCTGCGAAAAAATTGATGTATATCAGATTCACTGTTCAGAAATTGACCGTTTCACGTACATCCCAGCCAGTGATGCAACCGACATAATCATACGCGCGGTGAACGAATACCATTCCAACGTAGTGGGCGATTTGCGTCTGTGCTGTACGTGGATGCACGAGAATCGCTTGTTGCTCCTCTAATTCCAGAGCAATTCGACAGGAGTTCTCGAGCAGATGCTGAGACCCGGGGCGTAATAATGGCTGCATATCGGCGAGGAATGTGGAACAATACAGAGGATCTACATCAACATGGGAAAGCATGTGGGCCACGAGATGTGTTTCATTTGTTAGCAGCAAGTGAATGCAAACCGCGGCATAAATAGCAGATTGAGCGGTGGAACGGGATGCATCATTTCTAAAGGATGCGAGGATATTCCGTGCAGCCCTTAATAACATGGGGGAAGCTCCACACGGCGAGATGTATTGAGATAGATTGCTGGGAGGGACGCCCAGTCTCAAGAGCATCGCGGGAATGTCGTTTCGGAGCGATACAATGGCTTTGGTGTCCGCCCCGTACACGTCAACAAGAAAGTCGTCGGACCCAGGAGGTGACGAGATATGAGCCAACACCCGCGTGGGGAATTCGACAGGAGAGGCAGATATACCTAGGTCCCGGGCAAGGGAAACAAATATGTGGACAAGAGAAATGGGGATTGTCCGCTTGTTTGTCGTTAAGTATAGGTGTGGGAAGTGATTCGAAATATCGTAGAATCGGGCAGCTATAGGAGGCAATGAATAGATGTCGTCGCCGCAAGACCGACACGCACGTTCAACAGCACCAAAACCTTGCTCGCGCATAAACTCGCAGATTATGGTGCAGATTTCAGGAAGATAGTACTCTGGCGCGTCTGAATCCAGAGTACATTTTTGCTTGATCAGATATTCCCGGCAAGCTTTACCGAGTGCCAGGAGATGGGACTGCATCTGATTTGGAAGTTTTGTCTCAGGATTTACACTGACTGAGAAACCAAAATCGCACCTCCTGCGGCGGCTTCCCAAAGAAACAAGACAGGGACGAAAATGCATCGACGAAAGATACAGAATTCCGACTGTTGGCCGTGAGACGGCCCCATTGCATTATTGCAAAGCGCCTCGATATCGTGTGAAGGACTGCTTCGGCCCAAAATCGTCGGATTATTGCATACGGTGCCGCCGTAGTCCCTGCACTTCCGCCGAGAACTGTCGGAACAGGGAGAGAGCACTGAATCTCTAAGACGTCCCATATGTCGAAGGAAAACGCAGCTAAAGTAGCAGCGTGTCGATACCGTCCTTCGCGGCGAAAGACCATCTCTTCTAGAAGACCGAGCGCAACCTTATCCTGGCGCCGCCGTTCAGCATACATCAAGCGCCAGTTGGAGTTGTAGCAGGTCTTGAGACGGGATTCAGAATCCTGCTCGCTGTGCAGGTATCGTGCACGATAATGGGACTCCCAGAGCATACCCACTAGCGCCGCTTCTCGGAGTTGGGTGTTGACTTGCAAGCAGTTCACCAACGTCAATACTCCGTCATTCTCCGAGCGATGTGCTGGAATTTGTTCCAGAACCGCGATAAAGAGATCGAGAGGGAGCATTGTCGAGCAGTAGGATCTCCGTGTCAATGGAGATGGTTTCCGCTTTGATGAGATAAGAAGCTTACAATGACCTTATACGCGGTCACGAGATTGATTTACGTAAACACGCGACTCCAATGCTCATCTTTCGACGTACAAGTATCGTAAAATACATCATGTCAACCTCTTGCAATGATCAGGATTTCCAGTTGGATTCAGGGCCCAAGTTGGGAAGTTTGTTGTCCTCCCGCCAGCGCCTCCCACAGCGAAGGAGTACACGAATGTCATGACCTCCGTGCCCCCATCCAGAGCAGCAGACATCCTTGTGTAAAGTTAGTTGCGGGAAGGACTTGAGTATACTGCTTACAGGAAGTTGTATTTGCGGAAAAAGCCGGGACGATATTTGCGTAGCTGTGTTCAAGTTAAAATAGAACGCGAGGAAAGAAATTCACGCAGCGGACTCACGTAGTACTGGGAAAATAAGCACAACAAAAAGGTGCAAAATACAGAACTGTTTATGCCGCCTTGGGAGAATGAGCGAAGAGGAACACGAAAGCGAGGGAAACATACCGGAAAGGTAACCAATTTCAGAGCAGATCATGGGCGTAATCACACCATCGAATTTGGCATTGGGGAAATACCGGTGGAGCAAATAGAATGGAATGGGAACGAAGAGGCCGATAATGATCGAAAGAGGGACAATCTAGACGCAAAGTCGGAAAGGAAGCATTCGAAGGCTTGTGGGCCTACCCCGTACGTGCTGCTTGGAGAGTACAGTTGTTTCGCTAAAGCGCCCCACGCGATTGCGTCGCTCTGGATCGTCGTAAGGTTAGATAAAATGCTGCGCACATATGGCAACGTACATTGAACGATTGGACGCCGGCGCCGCTCCTGTGAAACTGAACAGTGAATCGACAGAAGTTGAAATATTAATTGCACGTACCAAGTGACGGTACCCTGCACGGAAGTGAGGATATCCCTATGTGCCGCTATGATTGATTTCATGACGATGTAATTGATTAGAGCGCCAATGATGGCACCCAGGCATTGCATCGTAAATGTCACTCGAGGAGGAAGTTTGGTGTACTGTCCCATTTTCAGATCCCGGGTCATGGAACGACCTTGCTCCGTCGAGTTAAATGCGTACAAGGAGAAAACCGAAAAATGGTTAAAATGGGTCAAAAAAGAGATGATCTTCGTTCTAGGAAAGCACCAACATGTTGGCTTGCGGTTTCCCGGGGAAAAGCCCGGCGGCAAGCATCTGGGAGAAGGTTAACGAGAATAAAACTGTAGGTAACGTGCAAACAGACCCTCGCAACATCCTCGGTCCCAGGAACATAGCTGAAGGCTGAATAAGACCTATATTATAACAAACAGACCGAAATTTTGCTCACCAGAGAATGGCGTATAGGGTAGAAATGATGGGCAAGAACAAGGCCGCAAAGCCGACCGCGATGAAGAAGCCCCACCTGTGCCATTAAAGATTAGAGAGTATGCAGTTTACGAGGCAATTCGGAGACATGCCAAGGTAGTTGCGAGTGCTACATTTGGGCTCAGTATATATATTTATGCAAACCTGAAGAAATCTGACTTACGGCAGTATAGTTGGTTGCCATTCCCATCGCCAACGAAATCACAAAAATGAGTGTATACCACCTGTAACAATATCCGGATGAACACAGCGGAGAAAGGGGACACAAGATGATCGTACCAGAAAGGCACCTCATCATAGACCTTCATTTTGAGATAATGGGGGTCCTGACACTCGCCACGGCGTCCCTGCTTCAAGGCCTCCCAGACCTGCTTTCCATTCCATAAAACCATGTGCGTAATGGTCGCGCCGAAACTCAAACTTCCGCCGACTTTCGCAATAGCATATGAGGCGCTAAACCACGGAAGACCCTGGATTTCGAGCTTCTCGAGGTTGAGAGTAAAGTCATCATTAAGGATAAGATCTTGCTTGTACTGTGTTCCGTTCTCGTAGAAGAGGACCTATCAAAGAGATCAGAGTCGTGCAGCAGAATTAATTGTTAAACTGGCCTGGGAAAGAAAGGGGAAATTCTGGGCTTTCCAAACTAAAAACAGTGTTATTTAAGAATGGCTCGTTTGCTCCCTTCTTACCGTTCGTGGCATATGCACCGGTGAAGGAGAGACTGGACACAAAAGCAATGATCAACACCTTCCCAGTACTGAAGCAGCAGACTCACACGCAAATCAAGACGCCTGTATAGAGGGAAAGCTGAGTCGATAAAGGCTGGAACAAGGCTCCATAAGCCGAACCACCAGAGCCTGAGGACAAGTCAGTTGACTATAGTGAATGCGAAAATCCACGGAACCGATGTAGTTCCAATCCAGACAGATCGAAAATAGACCCAACCCTGGAGAGTATCAGTCAATTTTGGTGACCTGGATGCTATGCGCCATTGTACTTGCCTTCGTTACCCGCCGCACCACCGAAAATTCTGGTGACCCAGGGACTATCTTGGCGGGCCAGGCAGAAAATCGAGATTCCAGTGAGAGTCGGTGCAATGTACTGAGGCGGTTTAGTCAAATTCTACGAGGATATTGTATGCTTACCTCTGGAAACCACTCCCAGACGAAAATACCGATAAATATCACCCAGAAGAACTTGACGCGCTTGCGCTGCAGAATATTGTCCTGATTCCGATGGAGCACATCGAACCTGAGGCACGAGCATCAGTGAGATACAAGTATTAAGAGTGAAAGAACGACTTGCATTTGAATTGTGGGCATCTGTGGCACGAGGGTCAGCTATACACGCGTAAAATGACTCAAGAAAGATCACCAAGTTCGGGAAAACGCAATACGTAGGATAAACCAATATCGACCTCAGCATGCCTTTTTTTGGTCTTTTAGGTTAGAACTGATGAGAGAGTGCAGGTAGTACCTGCAAGGCCATATCCGAGTAGCTGACTGCCTAGCAGGGTAAAAATTGCGATTGCAGGATTGAGATTGAAGCCGTAGTAAAGGTCATCCGCGGCAAAAATATTGACTTTCTCGAATGAGATTGACACCGAAGTACAAGTAGTTGGACTCACTTGCCAGGGCACCATGCGTTGAAGCAGCGGCCATAATCAAAATGCCGACATTCTCTTTGCTAAATTTACCGTTAACATGATACACCTTATCGCCAAGTATAAGTACTTGCATATTAAATGGCCCAGGATTCATGAAACGCCAGAAAGCATTGTCGGACATCTTGAATCGCTTATTCCCTGGTCCAGGTATGATCTCTTCCAGTATCCTAGTACGCGTCAAAATAAATTATGGAGCGTTGAACTTTGCAAAAGGAACTGACTTTCCCATCGCGAAACTCGCGACTTGAAGAAAGAGCTGGCTCACATAAACGGACTGAGGTCTGAAAGACTAAGAAACTCGTAAGTATCACAATAACCATATCGACAGGAGTAGCCCACAAATATTTCACCCAATACGGCCCCAAAAGCAGAAAGTCCCAAGGCCAAGAACCAAAGTCGAAATGTCCAGACAGGGAGGGTAGGATCATCATGGAGAGAAATCAAACGAGTAGACCAGTCGCTCGCCGTGACTGTGATCGTGTCAGTTACCCGCGTACAATGGTAGATGAACAAGCATGCC
The DNA here is from genome assembly GCA_029378395.1 of Mycena leptocephala. Classification (NCBI taxonomy): domain Eukaryota; kingdom Fungi; phylum Basidiomycota; class Agaricomycetes; order Agaricales; family Mycenaceae; genus Mycena; species Mycena leptocephala. The sequence goes on along the minus strand of JARJLF010000084.1, from coordinate 284,938 downwards.
GATTGGTTTCTCCTTCCCGTCTGCGTCCATGTCGATGGCACGAATGTCCTCGCATACCTCCCCAATATCAGAATCAGTATCCGGGGGGATGCGCTCTTTGGTGTCTGAGGCTTTCTCGTCGACATATTCCACAGTCGGGGGGCCGGCTGCAGGCAAAGCCTCGATTGAATCCATGTCTGCTGAGCGGGTATGGCCAGAAGCTGGTCTCGTGCTCCTGGAGCCCGTTCCTTTATATTTAACATAGTTCGGAAAGATAAGAGCCACAATTTCGTTATGGCTTTAGGTCCCATGGCGGAAACTTTGAAACAAATAGAAGTGCAGCTGCGCCCCAAGATAGTGGCGCGCTGTAGATAACGATGTATGAGCGGTGTGATGCCGGTGGTCCTTGGCACGGACAGAGTTGGAGGTATCAATAAACCTAATTTGTTGTACTTGGCCGCGGTCAAGCCCCTGTTGAACTTTCTTGCTGATTACGCAATGTCTAGGTGTCATCAAATACATTGGCCCTCCAGGCATCCCTGGTACCTTGGTACTGATACTGTTCCAGAACTAGTAAGCCAAAACCTGAAGCTTAAAAGCTCGCTCGCAAGTCTTGTCCGGCCTTGTGCCTCGCCTGACTTGCCTCCCTTGCACACAGCACACCATATGCATTTTGCTAGAAAATTACCCTTGGCAACTTCAGCCTACTTCAGCGCCTTTGATACCCTAATACCTATGTAAAGCAATGCCGGATCACGGACCTATGAAGCGGGATGATCGGTTTTTCACATTATCGAGGTGAGACCTCGAACCTTAGTCGGTGAAAAAATAAAAATTGGCCCTATATCTTTTTTTTTTGAATGCCGGTGCCCCTTTGAATGTCGGGGGTAAGTATACAAGCCGTGACAGTTTACTGCGCGCTTACTCGTGGCTACCCCTGCTTACCTGGGTGACCGGGTCCGGGCATCATAGCAAGCTGCAAAATTGATTGTCTCTTGCAGACGCATGCTAACATCGTTCTTCACATCGGCTTGAAATGGTGTAAGTGTATGGTTAATAGACACACAAAACCTATTGAGACAAACCGGGCCTGAGTTTGATCGCGACGTCGCTGGCCCAGACCTCACCAACGGCTTGACGGTTTCAGGTGCAAACCGCACCTGATTCTCGGGACTCCTGTCGTATTCCTTCGTATTCATCGGTACAGTGATTGGAGCCCGAGTCGAAGAATTGGTGCACAAGGTAGCTGTTCGCACCGTGAACTTCGAATTGACTCATCAGCAAAGAAGGGAGGAGGAAGAAACATTCAACCCCATTGAATCCCACCTGTTTGATAGTGATAGCAGCTTACTTGAATTGCGCGATCAATATGGCGCGGTTGGGGATCTCAGTCGGCCATACAACAATTGAAAATGAAGATTAACACGGAGTTGGACCAACCATAACATAACCCGGGGATCCGAGGTTGAGGAACTTTCCAGCCCGAGCGGAGATTGCGGATAGGGCGTAGACAGGCTGGTTCAATCTGCAAGTGAGTTATGGTTGTATCAAGTAAAAATGCAACTTACCACATTGGCAGCAACCTGCTCCGCGGCGTCAGAGTAGCTGGCGCGACCCACTGATATTTGTCAATTAGTTTCGGTTTTCTGCAGGACGCCGCGTCAGAGAAACTTACCGTGCCCAACATAAAAAATCAACACTCAACCAGTTTCCAAACGATTGGTACGCGAAAAGACGGACCTTAGTGTACATCTTACCCCCAGGGTCATGCACGGCATCCGTAATCTTCCTCCAACCGTCGATTTGGGATTTATTCCAAATACTCTTTCAATGACAGGGCAAGAGAACTAGGTGTGTTCGGGAAACTACATCCAATTATTTCGCTTATTCGTTCCTGTGTGAAGTGGTCGAGTACTGAAGCGGTTACAAGCTAGAGAAATTGGCCGTGTCCCGTACACCACGTCCGGTTAACTCACCTATTTATATCCGGGTGAAACCCCCGAGGTCGGGTCAAAGCGAGCCACTTGTGTAGCCCAGGAACCAGGGAAGGAGATGCTGCATCAAGAAGACCACGAGGAAATTTTTTAAAAAGAATTCGCAACCGAATGCTCAAACTCCGGACTGACGCGTGTCTCGGGGGTTGGGAATTCCAACCCCCGAGACCTCTGTATTGATGAGGAGTGTCCCGCCATTTTTTCGCGCCAGCGGAAAAAATGGCGGGACCGACGACGAGCCTGTCAAGCCACGAGGAGGGTCAGTTTTTTTTCCTGCGGAAAAAAAGCTGGCTCGACGAGGCTCTGTAATTTCGTTCAACACAGAGCACTGAGTTTCGTGCATCCCCTTTGTCCCACAACCTGGAGCTTTAACTTCAGGTGCCCCGAAATTTCCGTAATCCCGGTGTGTGTTGAGTGGTCGAACCTGGTCGAACATTTTGTTGTTCTACTCTTTATAAAATCACGTCTGTCCGAAGCCTTTAAACTCCGCTCGGACGTTTCCGACGGCTCTCGAGGCTCCGCTGCTTGACAGGCCCTGTGAAGCTCCACCAAAGGCTGGTCCAAAAAAGTGGCTTTTTGAGGCCGAGATTTTGGAAATTTCTTGTCCTAAAAGTGGCTTTTTGAGGCTGAAAAGTCGATGAACCTTGTCTGGTAAGTGGCTTTTTGAGGGGCGGGGGCGAAAAAACTACCTAACTGCAGGTTCGAACCGGTGACAGCGCTGACACTGAAGATCAAGGAACCCCTGTACGTAGGCTGTATCAACGGGTTACGGTGTCGAGGGCCAGAGAGACCAAAATCACATTTTTTGCGTGAATTTGGGCGAAAATTTGAAGTCCACATGATGACCTTTGTCCGATAGTGGCTTTTTGAGGTCCCAGGTGCCGCCCCAGAGTGGCTTTTTGAGGCCAGATTTCTGTTTTTTTCTGGACCAGCCTTTGGTGGAGCTTCACGGGGCTTGCTTGACTCAGACTGTGGTGACTCTGATCAACCGAGGCGCTCTTGTAGATGAACTAATGATAGCGGCTTTGCCGTGCGGCGGGCTACGTAGTTTATTAATTTCACCGCGCTCTGGTGCACTGCCTTCCATAAAAGGATTTATCCTCATTATTTAGTTTTTTATTTTAGTTTTTTATGTCATTGATGGCATTTTTTACAATTCGACCTGGTTCCTAACCGGAGGAATGATCCGGGTCTGTCCGTTCCCTTCCGTTTCAAGCTTCAACCACTTATATGATCTCCCAGCTCGCACTTTGGGGCTCCTGGAGCTCACTGGTCAGCGGCACCCGCCAATGCGGTCAAGATCCTTGCGCTTATTTTCTATCCGCCCATGCACTACAGCAGAACCAGTGATCTCATTCGACCGAATCCTAAATCTCGCGAACCGTGAATACAGCTCGATAGTCCTTTGCGCATTGGGCAAATTATGTGACGAGTGTCCCTATTAACTCTACTTTGCTGGCGACATCAAATACCGAGAGACGACTCCGAGTCGACTATCCTCTAGTCTCTGGCAATTGGTTTACTCCGATTCAAGGCCCTGTAGTTTGGGTCGGAACAAGTTCACGGTGACGAGGTTGGGCTCACAATTTCTTGTCGAGTCGATAGGCATTCCAGACTGCTCCTGCAAGGCCCACTTGCAAGGTTGCCCAGAGTAAAAGCGTCTAAAGGAAAGCGCCGACGAGTTCGGTTTCGTTCAAGTTATGCCAGAATAAGTGCGACTCACTCTGCGGCTTGACATTATGAGATTGTACATGGTAAAATTTGGGGGTTATTGAGGTAACGCAAGGTTGGTGCTGTCTTTCCTTGAACGGTGAGACACCATCCTGAGTCTTTTATCTTCTCCGACGCTGTGTCCAGACTTGCAACCAGACTTGCAACAATGGTCTCGACTTGTCCTGCTCTTCCTGTTTCCCCATGGCGTATGGAATTCCGTTCTTTCCGTACTTGCCCGTCGCGTCGGCATCACGCCCAGACGAGATCTAGACCGTGCGGTGGCTGTTCGTGGTCTGCAGTCTATTGCCACCAAGGTCAAGCCTTCGGTTTGAGAGACGGAAAAAGATGCTCAGTCTTGAGTGACGGGTGAATATTAGTGGGAACGTCATTTCAAAGGATACGATTTTTCACGATTTTCTCCGCCACTTCACGGTTCTATTCCGACCATTTTACAAACCAGCTAACCTTACCAATAGTTCCTTCTACAGCTCTATGAATATCGTCTGCTTATCCTCCACGAGTTTGACCTTGTACCTATCGGGTCGGGACAGAAATGTATTGCGAATAAACAACGCTATTAACCCTCTTCGCCGACGTCGTCTTCTGTATTCTCCTTGAATAAAGCATACATCTTTCGCCGACTAGAATCCCTGGTGTCCGGCTCACTCGCTATCTCGAATATCCGGCGAAGGAGTTTTTTCCGTAAAATGGCACCCTCGATTTTACCCTCCAAAGGAGCGTCAAAGCATGCGTTTGACGCGAGACTAGGGTATTGTTGCTGCACCTCGGGATCTAATCGCATTCGCTTCTGGGCAGGCGGCTGGTCTCTGGTGGTTGCGGAGAAGACAGGGCAGAGAACAAGGGAGTAAACACTTCCGACTGAACGCGCTTGTACGTGGTGCTTATAGGTGTCCGAGCGGCCAGCAAGAAAAATGGGGTGAGCAGTGTGGAGAGAGGGGCAGGAAGTATGGTTTCAGGTTCGGGTACTGACACCAAAGCTTTTTCCAGCTCTTCTATAAATATGTCAGACAGGTGGTACGCCAGACTTGTAGGGACGCGTATATCGGTAGGACTATCCAAAGAATCAATAATCATGCCTCGATTGAACACCTAAACGCACCACAATGGTCCCCCTTCACGCGTCAGTATGTCGTTATAGGTATCGCATGCACTTTTGTCCCATTTTGAGCGCCCAAGGAGTCTAAAGGTGGCGTTTACAAATCTGCGCACGAGCATATAATATTTATCGATCCTGTAGAAGATCAGACTTGGATATATACAGGGAGGATCCGCGTACCGCAGTCGATCGATCCCATTCCATTCGCGTACAGTAGCCTCCCAGAATCCACGAAGAAAAGAAAGCGAGGATGAGACGGAGGTCATCGTTAACAACAGTTCCGCCAACTCGGATGCTAATGCTTGCTGGACAAGCGGCTTGTCCGACATCCAAAAGCCTGTACTTCGCCGTGAGGGTGACATTAACGCACGATCTTGGGACACATACAATAGAATATCCCCTTCCATAGTTTATCCATGTCTGGCTTTGAGATGGGTTCTTGTGCATCATCGGCAAGGAATGCGGAAAGAGATTTTATTGCCTTGTCGCGAGTTTTTTTGTCTTCCTGGCCGTCATGTAGATAATTATGGTCCGTGTTGGAGGGTGCACTAACCGTTCGAAGCCAATTGCTTTGCGAATGGCGGAGCGCTCATTGCGGTTGGCTTTACGAGTTAGAACTGATCGTCTGTCGAGGGAGATCCAAGTCGTCGCGCTTCAAAATTTCTGAAAGTGTGACGTCACACGTCACATCTATCTTCGATCGCTCGGCTTGGTTGAGGCTGGTGCAGCCTTCTTCTACCTTCACCTTCATTAGACGACTGCAGCGCGCATGATTCTTCCTTCTCCCAGCGACACGACACCGAGGTCCGGAATCCCCCTGGATTTCCAAGACCGCAAGACATTGTCCCCAGTGTTGGAAAAGGGCGCATCACCGGTGTCTCCTCCGAGGTGAATTCATACCCTCTAATACGATTTTACGCTCACTAGGTCCAGATATCGAAGTATCCGGCGACCGGCCGCTCCCATAACATATACATTTACTCCATTACCTTCAAACTCGATGCTTTTGGCGCCTCCGCCAAATGTCACTGATTCTCAGCGACCATATCACATTTCCGTGAGGTGTGTGTATGTTCTGGGCATATGACGACGCGTCTGTTATGAAACAGTCATCAGTCTCAATTGCTTCTCACCGAGTTCGTATATTACCATCATTCGCAAAAACTCATGGGATGGAGAACTGGTCGGGGATTTTGAGCTTGGGGCCAACGTCCGAAATCCAGGAACGCTATGTCTGCGGGGAAACGAGCATCCCATATCTGAACTCCTCCAATCTCAGTTCAATGTTTTCCGAACTGTCCGTACACTTATTTTCTCATAGTGAAACTAATCACGTCTGAAAGCGACTCCTCTTCAAGACTTGGGAATGGAAAGTGAAGAGCTTCGGGCCTGATATGCCCATGATGCTGTTCTGGGATGACTACAGCGGCGGTGGGGTCCTTACCGTGAGCAGTCAAGCTGCTAACTTTCCTCACGAGCTTGACAAGTTACCAGTGCTATTCATCGAAAGACCGGGATCTCACTAATCTTTTGGCAAAATTCACCCCTAGAACGTCTTTACGACGGCAAGGGCAGCCATTCGAGCCCCCAACATTGCTAGTTACCTCGGTCGGTCACGATTGGTTTGACGACGTTTTAATGTCCGCGTTGGTTATCGAGCGCACACGGACTGCTCCTTCTTAATATATAGGAGTGCACGCTCCGATTGTCTCGGGTTTCCCATTGGTTTTCCAGCAGCATTTCTCGTATCTAAACGAAGGGCATCTGTAGTATATAGTGCATCTTTACGCGTTTTCTTCTATGCGTCCCCCACATTGACCCCACATTCATGAAAAAATACCACGGCACGCCACAGCTTAGCAGTGCGCACAGCTCTTTTGTGCAGTGCCGTACCGGCGCGTCGAATCGTGGCTGTGCTCATCAAGCTTTCTTCGCTTCCTCCACCACACTACTTTTGAGTCAGACACTTTCTTTGCTTCCGCCACCATGATCAAGGTATATACAGATACGACCCCAGAGATGGATTACATTGACCATTCCTATTCCCACAGATATGGAGCATGAAAAAGAACGAGGACGCAGCGGCGAAGAAAAAGCCGAAGACCAGCGCCGCGCAAATCCGGGTACAGAAAGGTGCGCCTCGTTAGCTTCAAATAAGTTGACCGTTGGCCTCAGCTCTAACCGGAACCCAAGATCTGACAGAGCTTGACCTCCCCTCGACAATGAAGACCAACTTCCCCGATCCCGCCGATCTCCTTAACTTCTCGCTGACCATCACACCGGACGAAGGTGCGCACTGTCGCGCGTAGTGTCCTACCTCTCACTGAGACTCTTGAACTGTGTTCCCTGTAGGCATGTACAAGGGTGGCGCGTTTGTATTTTCTTTCGCCATAAACACCAACTACCCACATGACCCCCCGAAGGTCAAGTGCACACAAACGGTACGTCTTGATTTTACCTTGTCTCGCGCGAGCGGGTCCGGCTATGTCGGTATTGCGTGCTAAATCTGATTACAGATTTACCACCCAAATGTAGATTTGGAGGGTAATGTGTGCTTGAATATTCTACGAGAAGACTGGAAACCGGTGTTGAATCTGAATTCGGTCATGGTCGGACTGCAGTACTTGTTCTTGGAACCGAATGCGGATGATCCATTGAACAAAGGTGCGTTATTTTCCGGACGTGAATCTGGCTCTAATGCATGCCGCTATCATGTGCAGAGGCCGCAATAGAGATGAGCAAAAACCGGGACCAATTCTTGGCCAATGTCAAATCATCCATGAGGGGACACAACATCAAGGGTGTCCAATACGCCAATGTCCTCGTTCGATGACTGCGCCAAGTCAGCGCTGCATACACTCATTCCATCTCCCCTCTTTGTCTGTCTCTGCATCTCACCATCCGCACATTTCCTACTCTCATTTACGGTGGCGTAGAAACACACAGTAGACGTGCTGTACCGCTTTCAATTTGTTATGGGAGTCCTTACATACATACATGCTATAATCATCATCCTCGCCTTTTAAACTTCAACTGCCTCTATAAGTTGTAAAAGAGAAAGGGCTGATCAGTAGAGGGATGTGGTAGTGTTCTGTCGGATCATGTATCTCGAATGCGATCTAGGCGAGAGTAATATAAGCATTTGATGCAGAGCAGCACTAAATGCAGAGTAGAATCTACGATTACCTCTACCCATGGATAGAAACACTTGCGACCGGTTCGCTCAAAGTACTCCTTGGTCTTGAACACGATCTTGTAAGTACCTGGGACGAGAGCAACATCGAGTTCCTTGGCCTCTGAAGAGTCGCGTGCAGGAAGGAGATCAAGACATCGGCCGTCCGCATTGGTTACGCTGGCCAGTAGGCGAGGGTTTATGAGTTTGGTTTGCCCGTCATTAGGCCCTAGCCTCTTACCCCGTGGCCAGAAGATTGAAAGTATCATGGCCGCCTTCGGTTGTGGCTGGAGTGAAATCTTGGAGACGAATTTGGACACCTTCTGCAGGCTTTCCTGTGGAAGAGTCGAGGACTATCATCCCATGAGAGGGAGCTGGGTTGTTCAGGCTGTAGCCTACCGTGACAGGTAATCGGCGACTTTGCCATGGTAGAGCGAAGAAAGGTGAAGAAGCGAGATGATCGATGAAGCAAAATTATTTGCTTCCGACACTTTGGACGCGTAAGAAAAATCTGGATCAAAATTGAAGTTGAATTCTATCGCTACAGTGGTATCTATATATATAGTAGTCGTCTACATTTCTCGATCGTTGAGATCGTGGAGGGATAAAATTCTAAACACAAGAAACACCAAACGCACCAACCACACTCTTGAGCTTGACCAACATCTCTTCCCATTCCGCGTCTGGGTCAGACAAGGCAGTGATAGCGCCACCAGCGCCGATATCCCAATGTTCCAAGGAACGGGCTTCACAATCCTCCAATGCGACATTTGAGTGGTCTTCAAACTTGAAGCAGCTTCGGATAGTAACAGACCAGTCAGAGCCGCCGCCGACACACCAATAACCGAATACGCCGGAATAGATACTCCGTTCGTGATCCTCTAACGTCTGAAGAATTTCTACGCTACGCTTTTTGGGAGCTCCAGTCATGCTGCCTGTTACTGCTATTAGCCATGTTCATTGGGTTAAACAAATGACAGACCAGGAGGCAGGCTTTTCTTCAGCATCTCCCACCCCACCTGGCTGTCTGGGTCCGAGGCGCCAGATGTACCCGGTTCGAGCTTGCCCTCGATGACACTAACGAGTTGCCATACGGTTTCGTATTCCTCAACACCACAAAATTGTTTGACTTGAACGTCTTCCCCAACGACGGCATGTAGATCGTGGCGTATGAGATCTACAATCATCAGGTTTTCCGCCACTTCCTTGGTACTTCCAATCAATGCTTTTTCAGCAGCTGCACGCGTCAAGCCAGGAGCCTTTCGTACGGTGCCTTTGATCGGCCGCAACTGAAAGATGGGATGAGGAGGTCGGGAGGTCGATAGAAAACGTTCAGGCGACGACGAGAGCAGTGTGGTGGGATGAAGTCGGATATATGCCGAATATGGAGCAGGATTTTTGGATCGGAGAGCTCGATAACGGCGCCAGGAAGTCGAACCAGAAACAGGCACGATTTTGGGCAAGGATATAGAGGTGCGAGCCGTTAAACATAGTTCATATGAATCCCCGGCAAATATTCTTTCCTTTGCCTCGTGGATACGGGCAATGTAACGCGACTTGTCAGGGAGCGTAACAATAGGAGTGACCTGCGATGCTTGGACGCCAATGGGGACGTCCTGCGTGGTGTGCGAAGATGTCTTGCCGAGGATGGAGGCTGTATCGGAGGTCCAAGAATCGTCCGGAATGAGCGACTGGACGAAAACGCGACCAGTCACAGAATCGACAACCACCGAACGCTCCACAAAAATTAAATTTAGGTCAGGATGCTGCTTCCTGTAACTTTCTCTATTCAAAGAGACGCGGAGTGACTGGACTCCCAGCTCATAGCTGAGCACACCACGAGCCCGCCCCAAAAGGGATATCGGGATGTCCTTCGCGAACTCTTTTGTCGGCCATAAAATCTGCTAGCCAAGTCCAGACATCGCGTCGACCGAGATCTTCCGACTATTATGCCTGCCCCGTCTGAGACTGATGAAACCATCACCCACAAAATAAGTGATTGAAGAGAGGTTTCCATGAGTGATCCGATGATAGAAAACCGGCCAGGCTGAGCAGCGGAGTCGAGCAAGACAAAGGGAGATTCTTCGTCTAGCACACCGAACAATTCGCTCACTGTGGCTGCAGTGATGTTCGGTATCTCCAAAATTTGAGTGGTGACGGTCGGACTTGGTTGTGATGGCGTAGACCGGAGTGGCGTTGCAAGAGGAGAGGATTGCCACGGTTTCCCCAGCACATTTTCAAGATTTCTGTTCCAAGATATAACCTGTCGCCCAGTTTTTCTAGCCCAACTTTGAGCGAGTCGCCAAAAATTCTGGATCACTTCTAATCCACCTCCCCGAGTGCAAACGGATTCGGGATGGTACTGTACCGCCCAAAAAGGCTTGGAGGTATGCCTCGCCGCCATGACGACACGGCCATTTTCCGCCCCATCGTCAGCCCAAGCCAGTTCTTCCACACTGCCTCCCTTGCCTAGCACCACATGAAGAGAGTGGTACCGTACAGCTTCCACCATCCCGACCCCATCAAATAGCTCAACACCTGTATGTTGAATGTGCGAGATTTGGCCGTGTTTCACGACCTCCAATCGCTTTAACTGCGCGCCGAATGCGACGCCCAGGCTTTGAAGGCCGAGACATACGCCGAATATGGGGATTAACGAGCGCTCCGTGAGATTCCACAGATCTTTGATGACGCCTATATCTTGGTCGTTTTCTGGAGAGCCCGGACCTGGGCCAACAACGACAGCGGAAAAGAAGGGGAGGAACGGGAGAAGTTCCGCGATGGTGAAAGTGTCATTCTTGATGATATAGATAGTGCAGTTGGGTATGGACTGCTTGAAGAGGGAAGCGAGGCTGAAAGAGTGTTATATTAGAGCGAGTCGGAAAAAAAAAAAGGAAAGCGCACTTGAAGGTGAAGGAATCGTAGGAATCAATGAGCAAAAGACGTGGATGATCGATGGCCATGGATAATATTGGAGGTGCCGCACGATAGTCAGATTTGGTGGTTGTAAGATTCTGAGTAGCAGCCGAGTCAAAGCGCGGTCACTTTAGGTTATAGGTTAAATAATCTAGAAAATGCGGTTTAGCTGTAAGAAGAACCGTGCATTAAGCGCATACCATTATATATGATCTCACTGTACGCTAATTGAGATAGAGATCAGAGCAGTACTATTGCCAAGAATCGGACATGGAGGTGGAAAGCGAGCAAAAAAACTGTCAGAGGCTCGGGCCGATTGATCCGGCACAACATATTCCCAGCTAAATTCTGCTAAATTACTACGACTCAAATCACATTACGATGTGTTTGAACTGGCTGAAAACGCCGCAGTTCAACTCCTGCCTCAGCTAAAAGCCTCGCAGACGCATCATCTCTTGGAGGAAGTCAGTGAATTGTTGACGAGAAAATCAGACGCAACTTACACTTTGTAGCTTAGATTATACACGACCGTTTTGACTCCGGTTTGAATTATCTTGATCGTGCATTTCAGGCAGGGACATCTATCGGCACTCCATTGAATACGTGAAGCGAGAAATTGCGCGTGCGAATGCGAACGTATTGCAGTATAACACCGACCCTTGGCCGACTCGTTCCCTGCCTGCCTCCAGAAGCGCTGCGGTGACTGTCAGTGTTGGGTAGTTCTCATTGATGCAAGAAATGGAAAAAATAAATTACCGTTCTCTTCTGCGTGGAGACAAACACACTCGTACTCGTTGTCTCCCGGGTACGAGGTCCCATTGCATTTTATGCATCCCCTTCATTACAGTTCACCACACCGCGAGGTGTCCCGTTATACCTGATGAATATTAAGGGTCTGAGAATCTCAGTAGAGCATGAACATTTACCCAGTCGCAAGGATGCGATTCTCGCGCACAAGTACCGCGCCCACACGCCGTTTCATGCAGTTGGATCTCTTGGAAGCAAGGGAGGCAAGTGTCTAGGAAATGTGAGGTGATGAAAAAGACCGATACCAAAGGACTGGCCATAAAATACGCGTCCCATTGAGGCCGAAGATGACCCGGATCGAGTAGGTTGAGGTCATCTAGGTAGGAATGAAGCTTGGAAAGATCCTGGAAAGTATTGGAGACATGGATATTGACCAAATCACCGAGACTATCAAGGGAGGAGACCGATTCCTGGATACCGGCACCGAATACTATGCTATCATCCTCCGGACGAATTCTTCAAGAGAGACCGAGTGAGAACTGGTAGGAACGTCCTATCAGTCTTAACTACTCTTATTCACAGCTCACCTCATATTGCTTGTTCGACCGATAAAAACGATCAAGCAAAGGAGCATCAATGGAAAGAAGTAGAAAGAAGGGTCGTTTGACGAATGCCTGACGACATCCCTCGTGTTGATGTCCACGGTAACGAAATCCAGCCTCCAATTTCGCGTAACATATTCCAGTAAAGCGGATGGGGAGGAGAAACACAGGGGCTTCTCTTCAAAATTGGTGAGGATGGTTTGGGCGTTGGTCCCATTGATAAAAATGATAGATGCTTGGAGACCGATTGATCAGTGACAGGATCGATGGTCAAAGCCGACTCGGAGGACGAATCGGAGTTCAAGTCCTTGGCATACATGTTAGTTAGGACCTAACGGGCTGCCATTGAACGTGAACCTCCGAATCGCTGACAATTCGAACGCGTTGAAAGTCTTTAGAGACAAGATAATTTTCGACCGCAGTTTTCCCAGACGAGCGTGTGCCTATGATAGCCACAAGCATTTGGATATAGGAAGCTCGATCAGCAGTAAGTGGATGGGCAGACGACAGAACACGGCGATAGTTGGGAGAACGTAACGATCACGAAGTGATGTGACAGGTCGTGTCTCGCCCGGGCCGTAGTAGGCCGTCGCGCGTACTTTGGCATTAACAAAATTATTGGCTCATTACTAGGAAGATAAAGAATTAACAGTGGTTTTGGCCATCTGCGTTGCCTTGGCTTTTTTTCGAGCCTTTGCAGCTGCTTTCCCCTCTGCTCTGATCTGTTTCGCCATCTTCATATCCTTGGGAACGGTCGTGCGGAGCTGCTTCACGTGTGTCGGGATAAGCTGCTGCTGGACAGGCGTAGCAGACGGGGCTGGCGATGTAAACCACGGCGCGGTTAATGTCGGGACGGAATCCAGTATGGAAGTGAATGCGGCTAGCCCTGGTGTGTCGATCTGGTGCGCAATATATTATTTCAAGGATCAGATGAGAGAAAGCTCAGTGAGACGCACATCCATGGCTATCACCGCGACTCTCCGTAAACCCATTGCTTTCGCCAAAGTGAATTCCGCGCCTTTGGGTAGGGGGATGATCTTGATGGGCTCAGATGGCTTGGAAGAATTGAACGCAGCCACTTCGTGCGGTAGATGGTCAATGAGAATCTGTGGGTCTACATCCGCGCGACAAACTACAATCACTTTGATTGGTGCAGGGGTTGGTGCCGGCTCCGAGGCAGGATCAGGGTTCACCAAGACAGTTTTGCGTGAGGAAAGGATTTGGGCATCCAACCGTCTAGTAACCTCGTTGATCCCAACGACCAGATGCGACAGAACCTCTGGTGGGATGGACGGTGGAGTTTCTTCAGAAGGTGCACCGGAGTCTGTAGAACGACATCGTCATCCCCTGCAGTGACATCTACATCGACTTTTCTCTTCTTGTTTTGAGTCTCCTTAAGGAGCCTTTTGCGCTTCCTGTTCTCTTGCCCGCGCACAGAATGATACTCCGAAACGCCGTCTAGAAGCGAGATTGTACATGCAAGAGCGTATTCTGAAGGTTAAGGGGGATGGATGGCCTTGAGACTGTTAGTTGCGGAGAGGCAAGGCAATTGAGTAGATACCATGGTACACGGAAAGGGCTGTCAAGAACGCTCTTGAAGACAACTTTCTTTTCAAGCGTTTCGCGCGACTTTGCACGGTTCGAGGGATTTGTATGGACGCGGGCGGACATGAACCTTTTTGTTTGTTCAATGATCGGATTACATTAGTACGCCGAACAGCGTCTTCAACTTTCAAGTTCAATTTTTTCGTTCTATACGGTGTCTGGACAAGCATGGAATACTGTATTGATGCACCAGCATAAGCTAGTTTTACTGGTGGACTCCTTCCTGATTCCTATACAACTTTACCGCACCAACATCTCAGATTCAAATATTTCCAGATCCTTCCACACCACAGCTTTGGCACATCGGGATAGTATGTCGCGGGATGCGGTCGGGTGGTTAAACACGCCTCCAGCGCGCGGCTTTGGCCTTGCGTAGAGCAGTGCTTATCGTGGAGTCAAAGTCGCTGGAACGCATGACGTCAAGTCCGTGAGCTGGACAGTTCACAAGAGAAGCACCTAGTAGCACACAAATTCCGGCCGTGGAGTTGGCAGAAGCAGAGTTTTAGCTTTATGCATAGTGGTGAATCGACTCGGCGGCGAGGCGTTTGCGCGTTAATACATTTCCGCTGTAAGCGCCTTTACACATTGCAAGGCGGTTCATAGGACAATTAATAGAGCAAACGAACAGGAATCTGTCAGAAGTGGAGAACAGGTGACGCTGTTGGGGCGGGAATGTGAACAGCACCGAGCAAACGAGAAAGCCAGTAGCGCCGAGAGCCAGGAGAGTTCCGGTGTTGGGGGTCAAAGAAGAGCCTAGAAAAGCTGAAAGCAGTAAATATCTTCCGTGCAACGCGTCTGCGGGAAGGCTGGAGCGCCTCCACTAATAAAAGTAGATGTAGTGGGAAGAGGAAAGCAAGAAAACCGAGTCGATCATGCCGTAAATGTTGATCCATGGCCTAACAGCGATTCGACTCAGACGCGGCACTGCGTAGGCGAGGCCGCTTTCTTTGTTCCCCTTATAACTCTCGTGCAAGCAGGTCTTTGACTCTAATCCACAATGGCTCTGCCACCCATCCCCGTCCCCCTCAAATCTATTGCTCCGTATCTCCAGCGTGCAGATGAGCTCCGTGCAAAAGAACCGATTATCGCATACTGGTGTATGTCTCTCCATCGTTGGCTCGACATCTTATCTGACGTTATATAGGCACCTACTATGCTGCGCAGGTCGGTATCGCTCTCAAAGCAAAGGATCCCGCGTCCCGTAACTTTCTCTTCGAGCTTCTGGGCACTCTCGAAAAATTGAAAAAGGACATTGGCCCTTCCGACGCGATTGATATCGAGGCCGCGAGCGCCGCTTTTGTCGAAAACTTTGCTCTCCGTGTCTTTGCTATGGCAGATAACGAGGACCGATCGGGTGCAGGGAATAGGTTTGCAATATATTTGTGGACTCATATGACGCGTGTTGAACGTGTTATAAAGGTCAACCGCAAAGAAATTTCTGGCTGCAGCAAATTTCCTCGAGGTCCTCAAGACCTTTCCGCAAACCGAGGTCTCTGAATCTGTGAGCCTGGTGTTGCAACCTGCTGTTCGGCGCTTACATCGATGTTTAGAACGAAGAAAAAATACGGTATGCAAAGTGGAAAGCTGCCGACATCGCGAAAGCGTACCGCGAAGGCAGAAAACCGATGCCCGGACCAGCTGGCTCGGACTCTGGGATCGATGCAGAACTATTACAGCTACAGCAGACTACCGCTGCCCCGTCATTCTCGAGTACGGACAGCAGTATTTCGACTCTCAGGGGATCCCCACCGTCGCAGTCCCACATGCCTCCCTCTGGGGGATCGCCCCCAAAAGTGAAACGCACCTCCCCCCGCATGGAATCTGCCGATATAGCCAACGCGAACCGTGATTTTTCACCCCAAACACCACCCCGTCGGCCTCAACACCTCGACGTCAGTGCTGGACTCCAGCCGGGGACTTGGGGTGGTGAACATGCCGGTGATGCAACTCCCGGAAGTTGGAGTACTGCCGCTACTCCGGGGTCGGGAAGCACTCCACAGGAAAATATGGACACTCCCCAATCTCCTACTATGCAGAAGGGTAAGGGCAAGGAGAGAAGCGGAAGTGGCAGTAGCTCGGGTAGTGGGCATGGCGGTCTTCTCCTCAAACCCGACGGCCTTGGCAATGTCAACTCTGCGTCTCACATTGCCGCCCCAAACTTGAGTCGCCCTGGAAGCAATGAGAACGGGAAGAAGTCTGTGCATTTCACCCCATCTGTCGGCGGACTGTCGTCCACGGACGGTACGCCGCCGGTGTCTCCGACGTATCCTTCTGGTACTCCACACGCTCCGTGGAATGCCCCAAGCGGCCCCGTGCCTTATCAAGGAACGGACCTGCCGTTGGGCTTTGTCCCTGGTCCTAACCAGCCCACCTTCACTCCCGGGGCGTATCAACCTCCCTTCCACGAATCTCCGCAGCCCCCGCATGGTGGTCTACATGCATCTGCTCCTCCTTTGCCACCCGCGCCCGGCGGCATCTATGGCTCTGCTCCGCCCCTTCCTCCGCATGCACCAACGCCAGTCGTACCTCCTCCGCCCACCTTCGTCACCCCTCCTACACTCCTGTCCCCTCCGCCCCCGCCTCCGCCCGAACCAGAGGTAGAGCTGACGCCGATAGTGATCGCCAAGGCCCAAAAGCACTGTCGGTTTGCGATCAGTGCGTTGGATTACGAGGATGCAGAGCAAGCGCGGCGGGAGTTGCGCGCCGCGCTTGCGGTCCTTGGGGGCTGATAGTTCCTTGGTTTATACCCATCTGCCGCGTGGGCCGGAAACCCAGGTGCAACTATGATACGATACCTATATTTCTCCACACGTACTGTACTTTTTTGTTCTACATTTCCCCCTATTTCTTTTCATGCTCTAATCGGATTCCTATTCACTGTAACCCGACCATCGCTCACAATATACTGTATCCATCTACACGCTATTTTTTCGTAACATTATAATGTTGTTATTTTACCCCATAATTCCCGCGCTCTTCACCCTCACTACCCAACATATATCCGCGAAGCTCGTTGCCGGCGTTAGTCAATATCCTTCCGCAGCCCGCGCACGCTCCTCGAGTTCCCTTATCTTGTCCTTGACTGAGCCCGCTGACCCTGCTGACGCGCCAGGAGCGATCGACGGTCTCCTCGGTTTTAGTTGCTGCTTGAGTTGTTCAAGGGAACAATTTGCCATATCCAACGCATAGGCATCGAGGTCCGCAGCTTGTTTATCCGCGACCGCAAAAGTAGCGATCCCCAGTGCCGTCACAGGAACCGACTCTGAGAAGTTTGGCGCCGATTCATGAAAAGGTAGCCCCACAATCGAAGGAGGTTTAGGCAACACTCGCGACCCGCGTGCAGCGCCGGAACCGGAAGATTCTCCTGCACGGTTGGATTGCGGAATGGAGCCAGAATAGCGAGTGTCGAGAAAACTGGAAGAGGCGGCCCTATATCCTGAAACAGACGAAATGGCAGATCCTGAAGGCACGTTCAGATGTGCATTGATAAGGTTTTCTAGAGTAGTAGCAGCGTCCTGATTTGCATCTAATTCCAACGCCAAAGTCTCATTTTTGCAGACTGGAACCAGAGGCTGCCGCGCGGTTGATACAACTTCAAGTTTCTTTTGAACACGTTGAGCGAAAGACGACGGGCCGCGAAGTCGACTGGATCGGGAAATGTGGTCGTGTGAGCTTGGATGCAACTCGCTACAATTACGAGGTTCGTAAATCTCCGGTTCTTGTTCTGCGCGTTCTTCTGCGGGCTCTTCCGAAAGTCCTTTAGTCAACTGCTGAGAAGGGTCTTCGAGTTGTTGAGATCCGTCATCCATTTGTGCAGACACTATAGCATGATGTACAAGGTCTTCTGCGTCGTCGCACATGGACAGATTACCGAGCTGGGCTTCGAGCTGAGGATCTTCTTCGGTGTAAGATGACTCTTGAAATCCCTCGTCTTTTGTATCGCTACCAACATCTGAAAAGTCGTCTTCCCGCTCGCTGTAGTGATACGATCCAGAAACGGGTGTACGGCCACGGGCTTCAGAGTCGGCATCGAAGGTTTGTGACAGTCTGGGACCCAAGGTTGGCTTTGCTGATATAGGTTGAAGGTGGGTGGTGGATCCAGGGAAAGGAGATTGACGATTCGGATCGGCAAGTCCACGCATACGTCTGTACTCAAGGAACTGGAGTTCAGACTGACCCTAATCGTATATTGAACTTCGATAAGCCGCTCTCGGGTGTGTGTGAGCGCGTCAGGCTAAATGAATAAAGATGTAAGCAATAGAATGCCCACGATGGACATCGAGTGGGTTACCGGTATCAGGAGGAAATGGGAGAAATCCAATCGCTCTCCAGTTGGAATGCCAGCCCACCAACCGCTAGTGCTTGCATGGCCTCTGGGAAAGCCCTGTGTCATTTCCAGAGTTGAGGCAGCGACAGATTTTCTGCTAGTAGTTGTCTGACATGCATCAATATCGACTTCTGCCATGGAATTACGAGGTAGTTTCCGTTTGAAGACGACGGTAGATCGATACAGAGTCAAAGTGAGACTCTTTATAAGCTTTTTGGTGTCGTTTTTCACCTCCACATTCACATTCACTGGGGCACCAGCGACGAAAGACGACCGATGCAGAGCTGCTGTCAATTGTACCTCGCCACTACCGCCCATAAAAAGAGTTTTGGAGGTGGCTGCCTGAATGGGTTGTTCTGCCGGCGCCAGTATCACAGAGGGATTGAGTCTGGGCCAGATTTCGCAATCCCGGTAGAAATGAGCAATGCTCCGTTTGTTGGATTCATCTTTGACCTTGATGGAGCTTCAAAGCGGTTAGGAATGAAACGAATGAGATAGAGTACGCACACTAGAGCTATGTATCGGATTGCTACCCCTGATTGACCATGAAAAGGACCTTTGGGACGATGAATCCCGCCCATGGGAAGTTGCATTTCAAATGCGAGTTTGTGAACCCCTTCTCGCGCCGTGCAAAAACCCTCACCGTCGGGCGAGGAGTTGAATATTGTAGGGGGTGTAGTGACCACTTCCGAAAGGGCGGTGGAAAACTGGAAGAACTCGTGGTATCACCTTCAACAGTTTCGAATCCAATAATTCTGAGCTTTCCGTCAGAGACGGAGACGGCGGACTCCTTGGCCAAACGCGGACGAATGCGAAGTTTAATAAAGCCCATGAAAATACCGCCTTCAACGCATACATTGCTCTGTGGCAGAATGTCAATTTCAACTGGCAACCCATTAGAAAATTGAGGTCGAAGGTAGACGTGTAACTGACCTCTGGCACGGGGCTTTGCCTGTTCGAGAGAAGTCGGTTCTTGTCCGCGGGTTTGTTGCGACACTAGCGCTCCAGGCGGTAGACGCGAGTTGGCATTTCCGAGAAGTGACTTGAGCTCTGCAGCGCGTTTTAGTGTAGTGGCGCCAGAACTGAGAAGAGTTCCGTGTCGACTAAGAGACGCGTCTTGAATCCTCTCCTGGCTGACGGTTTCTGATGCGGTTGTTTCTTGGAATGACCGAAATCCACTCGAGTCAACTTTGTTATCAGAATCATCCAATTCAGAGATCGTGTCACTGCGATATCCCGGAGGTAAGGTGTTTGCACGTTGTCGGTCGGGGCGAGGGCCTGGCTGTTTCGTGTTCGACGAAGCCGTTGTTGCACCCATGATGTGGGAGAGAAAGAGAGGTTCAACTGATGGCGATCGAGACACGTAATTGTGGCCACTGCATCTTCACTCATATTATAGCGTACATTGTTTTTTTTTTTGCACTTGTGCAGTTTTCTTTCATCTGAGATCTATTTACGTAGGCACCGTCATCGCAATGCCCCCCCCGGCCCGCCCCGGCCCCGAGACGCGCCCGCGCCGGTGTGCGCATCGGTGACGCACGCCCGCCGTGCACCGCGAAAATACCCGGTTATTCACGCGTGAGCTTCGCGAAAATCGCGCGCCATTTATGACGGGCGCATCGGGGGCGTGTGCGGCGTATCGGCCGCGTGCGCGTATGCGCGACTGCTGTGACCGTGTCAGCAACTGCCCAGTGCCTACTTGCACACCGTTATGGTGAGCACAAATGAGGCATGGCACGCCCAATGCACGCAACAACGAAATGTCGCCGCTTGCACCAGTGGCATGGGATTCAAATGAACATATCCCCAAATTTGACTCGAGCTCGCTCGATTTTCAAACTGCGTTAAAAATAGGAGGGTTGTTAAACAGAAACCTTCTATTCAGCAACCCGGTTGTTTCTAACAAGGGGGGTTGTTAAATAGAATAATCCTACATATGTTACAGGCGATTGTTTGCACGACGAGTATTTTACGGAGGCAACGGCATCATTGTGGACATAGGACTGTCCACCAAGACCGGCGAGATTTCTGGCTCCGCGACTCGTTTTAGCACATTGCTAGCCGCGGCGGTCTTCATAGCTGGTTTGAACTGGCCATGGTCGCCAGGCTGGTTTTCAGCCGCAGTACTAGGGACAGGAAGCGAATTATGTCGAGAGGCCGGGAAGTCGATTTGAAGGGCATGGAATTCGGTTACTGCCTTCGACAGAGAATCGAGCTGTTGATCAAAAATATCAGTACAAGGACCCAGATAGAAAATAGTAATTGACCTGGGTCATAATCGCGTTAATGGCCTCTTTCTTTCCGCGGAACTGACCAGCAAGGTTGGCAAATTGTTCCTCTCTCGCCTTATTTATTTCTGCCTCTTCGTCGCGCTTTCCACCGATGCCCTCGTCCCCCTCGGTGTCGTCAATGACAACCCGACTTACGCTAGTAGCACGAGATCTGGTTCCCTTCCCTTTCCCTTTCGGGTCGGTCGCATTCAAACCGATTTCTTCCATGTCCAGATGCATGCGGGAAATTTGATTTTGCAATTCCAAAACACGAGAGAGGTTCGACCAGAGTTCCTCGTTTTTGGCAGCAACGTCGTTTAGCTTTCCTTGTTCCTCGGGTTGTACGTTGTGGTCAGGCGCAACCAGGGATCCAAGAAATGACCCGTCGAATGGGTCGTAAACGCCACCGCTTGTGTCTAAACAGATGGACGGTGAAGAGAGCCTGAGCCTAGCCTGAGAGGCAAATTGGGTTGGAGAATCTGAGGTGAATACCATTGCCCTTTTCCGAACCGTCCTGTCCTTGCAACAGGTTCCCAAGAATACGATCGTGGGGTAGTGCATCTTCTGTCCGGGCCTGCTCATTCAAGGTTCTGCTCTGTTCCCCAGGCAATGATGTTTCATTGGGCGCATCTGAGGATTTCGCCCCGTCCGGCGGCGCATCTGAGGTTACGGGACTTTGTGGAAACCAAGAGAGCATCACAACATGTTTGGCATACCATCGATTGGATCATTGATTTTACAACACAACCGTGAGAAATACTACAGTTCGAACATGCTTTTACGCCCTGTCTCATGCCATCGTGTGAGTCCGATTTAGAGGCAGCCATCTATGATTTTGTGAGACAGTTCAGGAAGGATGCCCGGTAAAAATAGACTTACTGGGTACAGCCATGCCGGCTGCATTGACTTTGGCCTTCAGCGTACTAGAACCACATAGCAAGCCGCGAACAAAGGCTTCAGCTACTACGTTTGCTCCGACCTATTAGCAAAACACGAGTTAGAACCGTTAGAGCGTCGCACTTAGAAAGTAGCTCCTACCGGTAATGTGTGGGTGTGATCGATTGGATAATAGGTCGTGACGGTCTTGGGCTCAAGTTAGTCAGGAAAAAACTGTCGAAAAGAGAACAAGAAGAACCGTCTGTCCAAGCTTGTCGTATGCCTGTGCGACATAGTCATAGTGGTCGACATAAGTCACCGAATTTGTGGCGGCAACCTAGGTCAAGAATTTAGTCCAACGGTTTGAGGTCGAGAAGCATGATGTAGGCACCTCCTGGGCGTATAACACAAACCTCGGGCCTGCAGCAATGCTGCTACCAGACCAGATGTTGTCGGGTGTCTGGCTAGATACAATTACTGTTGCGCCTTTGGCTTTGAGGGCAACGATCGCATTCTGCATGTAGAATGTGAAGGTGTGGATGACCACGGTGGAGCCACTGTTATTCTCGATGGGCAATGAATTGGCATCCAGGAGCTATTCGCTCACTCTGATTCTGTCACTGTGGAAGTTGTCGAGTAGACGTCTCCGAAAGCGTCCTCCCGACCGTTGTCGACTATCTTCCGTCAGAGAATTGTCTGGCGACTCTTTAACGACTCACCAGTGCCGGACAATCCGTCATTGTGCCCGAATTCAATTATAACAAAGTCTCCGCTTTTTACCGTGTTGATAAGTGTGGTGAAGCGGCCTTCGTCAGTGTAGCTGCGCGCACTGCGACCAGCGATCGCGTCATTTACAACTGGGATAGTGAGATATTGTCCCAGATATTGCCCCCAGCCTCAAGAAAAAAGGAATCAGCTTCTCGTGCATCTTCCAAAGCGATGATATCCCTACCGTCAGTTCCCGAACCTCCTCCACCTGTTAAAGCGCGTTAATGTCGGTACAAGGGCAACCAAAGAGACATCCACCTTTCGCCATCGTGGAATCACCGGCAAGGTACACCGTCTGGGCACATGCACCGAGGGAAAAAATAAGTGAAACAAGAACTTTGGAGAGCATGATGACCTGGAGACGGCTGCTAGGAGTGTGCCCTCGCCTTTATATGTTTGGAAAGGTGCGGGCCGCCGCCGTCAGGTGAATCAGAAGGAGGATTTTCCTTGCCAGTTTCACCGATAGGCAGTGTGACCGTTATAGCTGAGCGGAAGCTTTTGCGCACCCGGACCGCGACTCGTTCCAATATCACATGGGCGTGGCACATACTACATCACATGTGATGTACACTACGGTTGCGCGAGCAAGGCGAGTAGTACATTCCCACTCACAAACAGCCATCTGTAGAAGTTGTATTAATTTAATTTCACGTTCAAAGACATTCCAATAAACGCGGGACGTACTGGGGACCGCTTTCCCAGCAGCATTGACGAAATTTTTCAACGTGCTAGTTCCACACAATAGCCCGCGCACAAAGGCCTGTGCCACAACGACAGCACCGGCGGTGTTTGTGTGAAGATGGTCAATTGGGTAGAATGCGGTCACTTTTTTGTTGTGTCAGTAGAACTCCGTCCGTTAAGCATTCCGTCCAACCTGCAGTTTCTCCGAGCTTGTTGTACGCTTGGGCAACATAGTCATAGTGATCAACGTAGACGATGCTAGTGTCCTGTGGAAGGCGTGAGGAATTAATGCCTTGCGCTGGACAGTGGGAAAAAATTTGCTACACACCACACTGATGCTGTGCGCATAAGTGACAAAGCGACCTCCTGCAGCGATGGCGGTTCCAGTCCAAATGTTGTCCGGAGTGACCGAGGCTAGATAAAAAAAACTTCACATCGGACCGACGCTAAAACGAAAATAACCACACGAACATATGATGGGGATTCCACCCTTCGCTTTAATCGAGTTGACCGCGTTTTCGATATAGAACGCAAAAGAATGGATGAGAATCTGGGTGCCACTGTGGCGAGGTGGTCAGAAATGAAAGTAGAGATAGATAAGTATGATCTTACTTTGCAGCTGTTACAGTCGACGTGATATTAAACCTAGGTACGAGCTCAACTGGTGAAGGGTTTGTCGACGAGAGAGCTGTATTACCCGTCCCCAACTGCGTCTTGCTTTCCATTATCAACGGCACCGGCGCTCCCATCGTTGTGGCCGAACTTGCGCGACGATTAGCACGGAACGGAACCAAAAGCTGAAATGAACACACCTCAATAATCTAAAATACCATTGTGAGGATTTGAATCATCATAAAGGACAGGAAAAAATTTCGAACCACAAAGTCTCCGGACTTGACCGAGTTAATGAGCGTCGTGAACCTTCCTCATTGCTAAAAGAGCGCGCGCTCTCGCCGCCCACGGCGTCGTTAACCACAGGCAAGGTCAGGAATTGCGAAAGCTCTACGCCCCAGCCTAAAATCGACGTGATTAACCAAATAATTCGGGGGCGACCAAGTATTATTTACCCTGGGTACCAGACCCTCCACCGCCAAGGGCCATGGTCGAGTCACCTTTTTTAGTGAGATTACGCCTAGCCTCAACGTACCTAAACCCATCACTCACCCGCGAGATAGACGGTTTGCGCAGAAACCAGCGACAAGAACAAGAACGACGTCGACAAAAAAGCACGCATCATGACGATTCGCACGGGTGGTTTCGATTCGAGCATCCATTGCACCAAGTCATCCTTAAAAGAGGGATCGCCAACGGGCCGCAAGGAGAGTCAGATGGTTGGATGAGAGCACGCTTCCAACCGGAAAAAATAAGGGTTCGCGACCCGGTCAAGCCACTCGCATGCTGAACAAGTTCAAGTTTATCCGAAACCACTCCTTGTGTGAGTGATTTGGTGGAGGAGCAGGTTGAAGACTCGGAGTCCCCGGATCAAACTATGCCGGTATTTGCCGTGGCCTTCTTTGGAAAACCAAAAAATATTCGGTGTGTATGCCAATGTGCCATCGTAGCCTCGCCAATTTCTGTTTTTTTTCCAACTCCAATTTTTATACGCACATCCTAATCTCACGACGACCCATCTGTTTCCTCTTCACTCTCTACATCCTCCACAAGCGCCCCAAACTCCCCGCACGACTCGAATGCCAGTCGATTGTGGCTCTTCCTCCCTCCTCCTCCCTCCAGATCCTTAGGACATCCTCTGGCTCTCTTCCCCACTTTTGCTCCCCTCCTCTTCCTCGCTTCGCTTTCTTCCTCAACGCTCATCGCACCCCCTCAGCAGTCCTCGGTATCCAGATGCCCATCCCATCATCCTCTCATCCGACTCCGAGGTCAGATCGACGTCCATGTCAGGTGGCCAAAACGCCCAAGCCACTCTACCTTCCGCGAGAGCTCTCATAACTATACCAACAGAATGAATGAGCTCCCATCGAAACACAAAGCAAAGCAGAAACAGAAACAAAACGCACTAGCATTCCCAGCCCGATGCACATCCGACCTTCCCGCCTTCGCAGTCACCCACCCCTTCGCATCCGCATACCCCGTAAGCACGTCCATCGCAGTCCACGGCTTCTCCTTAACCCGACCCTGACTCCCCCCGGCCGCTCGCCCCCCCGCCACGTCCGCTTGTCCTCCACCAGCAGCATCGGTCTGCGGCTGCGAGAGGGCATACACCGCTCGAGCGGGAGGAGCTCGGCGGCGTGGTGGATGCAGGAGGGGATGGCGGATACGCGGGATATGGGGAGGATACCAGCGAGAACCTAAATGGTGCTTTAGAATGAGAGTTGGAAATATAATGGTGTTGGGTACCTGCATCTCCATTGGCACAAAATTGGGCATCACGAGTCCCGGACAGTCGACCAGACGGACGTCGGGAGTCCAGAAGAGCGTCTGGAAATGTTTTGTCTGCGCAGGGCGTTTATTACACCGTGAATATCAGAAGAACGCCAATAATGCAGACCTTTCCCGGAGTTTTGGACGCTCTGACTTTGTGCGCGCCGAATAAGGCGTTTAATAACGAGGACTTACGGCTCATTTAAATGAAGCAGAACATGAGTTGACCGGAACACAACCTTGCCAACATTCGGCTGCCCTGTTCGCAGCCATAGTCGTATTCACCTCGAAATATCGGTATCGACTGACCGATTAATCCGATGGTAAGAAACTTGGGTTCCTCTTCCGCCGAATCGTCTTCATGGGGAGCGGGAGCCGCCGGTCCACCAACGAGGGTCCCTACCTTTTCACCCTCTGCTGCCAAAACGCGCTCCCAGTCGATATCGCGCTTGACCGGGGTTTCCAATTTTCAGCCTGGCGGGATTATTTTTGATTTTCTCGGGAGGTTCGAGCATTGCTGCGTGCTCTTGCTGGATCGCCTCGACGAGACGGCGGCGGAATGACTCGGGGAGATGGGGATCGTGTTGCCTGCGTCCCTGTAAGACAAAAATGAGGTTGTGGGCATTGAGCTCGCTGGTATGGAATACGTACCTGATGCAGGGATGATATTTCCTTTTCGATGTAGGATTCGACCTGCACGACCTGGAGATTTGGATAACGGGAGGTAAAATAGCGCGTCCATGCGTCTGCGCGTGCCGGGCCAGAGATGTCTACTTTGGTGAGGACCAATATTACTCGGCGATCAGAGAGGTAGGAGGCAAGTGAGGGAGGGTAATGCAGTAGAGGTGCCCTGGAGTCGAGAAGCACCAGGATGATCTGGGAGATCTCTGTTACCCGCCATCTGTGTGTCTGTGAGGAGAGTACCAGGCGGAAATGAAAGGGTTTCACAGTTGTCTCCAGACTTCCAAATTACGCTCAAAGTAGGTGGTGGACCGCGGCATCGTTGTTGGCGCATCTTGACTGGGTGGTATGAGTGGAATCACAGGAGATATAGAGAGCATACCTGTCCTCTGGGGGAGTCTGCCAAGTTTCAACAGCTCGATCCGTCTCAGCCAGCCACTGCTCGAATGTCTAGTTTGGAATATATATGTGAGAAAGCAGACCAACCTTGCGAAATACGCCCTCCTCGTTGTGCTCCACCTCGATCTTGGTCATATCGAATCTCCACTTTGGGCGGCGAGGGCAAGTCAAGGTAGACTCGAGATCGGAGTCGATGGATGGGAACAGACGGGCGTGTGCGGGGATGGGGCGCGTAAGGGCAAGTGTTGCGGCCAGGACCCGGTCTGCTCGAGGAAATGGGCTGGCAAAGTGACAAACGCGGACTGCAGCTTCCTGGATGCCTGGACGGTAGTCTCGTAACCAGACCTTGGACAGATTAACGGTGAGTACCTGGACTGCATCGGAGACGGGTGGGCCGCGATGCCTGCTCTTTGCGGGTTTCTTTGGCTCTGGGGCCAGATCGCCACGCTTTACAGCGCGTTTGAGCTTTGTCGCCGCCTTTTTCTTTGTCGTCGACGTCGGTTTGCGTCGTGGAGGCATCGTGAAGGTCACTTGCCGCAATCTCCTATCTAATCTGATCCCATCAACTCTCGGCGGTTCAACTTTCTTCAACATGACAATTATTCGCAAACCCGACCGGTGCGATTTGGATGTTGAATAATTAATACATAGAACAAATAACGGTCCATTCTAGCCAGAGATGGATGAAAGCCCATTCGCTAACAAATTCCCGGCTTTGATAACAAGAAGGTTATGGTCCTTGATCTCGTAATGTATAAGTCGTCGGGTTCTGGAATATGCAGATCATTAGACCATGGAAAGGAAAGGACATTGACAACGCACGGGGGATAGTATGCGTTCGCAAATCAAATACCACATATTCGTTCATCGCGCCGGTCTGGATCCAATAGTGGTATGCTCCACCGGCGCAAACCGTTGGAGATGCTCCTCCATCCTGTCGCCCTCTCGTAACAGCTCTATTCCCCAGCCTTTCGCCCCTGCGATCAAAAGTCTCTTCTACCTTTTTCATTGGACAGCTGTCCAGTGCCGTACTCTGGGAGAGCCACAGGCCGTTGCCGCCAGTCACCTGAAACGCACTGCGATAGAATTCATTTGCCATTGGGATTCTGGCAGTGAGGGCAATGCCTGGGGGCCATACGTGTGACGACAAGGTTCTCGCAGCGCATTCGAGGAGAAAGCTGCAACTACAGCACAAATGAACTCTTTAAGGGTCATTTCCTCGACCGCGGGAGATAATTTTTTGAGCCGTAGAGCATCAGGGAGAGCCGGGATCGGTGAAACATCGAAGGAAAGTCTGTCTGGATGGTCGCTGGTCGCCCTCGTCCAAGGTGATCCAGCCAAGCTTGTGCGCTTGTTGGGCCCCGTCGGGCAGGGTGTCGGAACCAGTTACCATTACACCGTCGAACTGTAGCAGATGCGATATGAATTGGACGGCGGCAACATGGTCGGAGGAGGTTAGCTGGCGTCCCGTTGGTAGCCCGCGGTCGAAGGCCGCTCCATGGGAGCATTCTTTCAACGCTTCCTCAGGCCCGCTGACCTTGGCCAAAAACGTAAACAACGATATTGGTGGCATTTCAGAACTCTGTAAAATATCTTAGTGAAAGTGCGATGATAAGAACGACATCCGTACACAGAGGCGTTTGACGGTTCCCAGTATGGAATCGATGGCACCAATGTGGCCACTCGAGACAACAAAAACCCAATCTCTTAGATTTGAGCAAGCGTTGGAAGCTGATTGGACCATATCTGGAGTAGGGAGTCATATTCCTCGGGGAGAAATATAGCCCCGGGATATGGAGTCCCCGTTCTTGGTCGGGCGAAGACCCATGCGCTGATGACCTTGTATGTTGTTTGGGGTCCGGACAATGTCTACACCAAGCTTGGTTTGGCTTCCATAAGAAGCGAAGAGGATGATAAGGAAGTTGGGGCCAGGGTCTTGAAGAACGTCGACCACAGTTGGGAATCACGGTAGGTAGTCTGCGCCTCGTCGACAAGAACCCAATGGCGGCGGCCGTCGTCTACATCGACAGCATCGCCTCTTCTAAGCGCTTTGTTAAGTGAATCTGAAATGGTTCCAACTTTCTGATACACTCCTAAACTGCTCAGGAGCACGCCAGGTTCTTGAGACATAATATGATTATACAAGAGGTTGCACAAGGTCGTCTTGCCGCAGCCCGGTGTCCCTCGTACCTGGTAAGAAAGCAAATACTCTCAGTATATCGGCAGTAAAATACTGATAAGATTTACTCACATGGAAAAATCGTAACTTTTGGCCGACGTCGTATAAATACGACACCAAGCTGGTCCTTGGTGCAGTCGCTAGTCAAGACAGTCAGGTAAGACTAGGGATCTTCAAACTCCATGCATACGCGGTAGTGACACAGTTCTACGAGGAGAAAACGTTGTTGTCAAGACTGCGGAGAGATCAGGATCCTATCTTTGTCGAAGAAAAGAACCTACGGTTTTTGGTTAACAAAATGATGTGAACTTTCTCGGGATCCAGCGAACCAGGCTCAGGGAAAGCTACTGAAAGAAGTTGCAAGCTAGGGAGCTTTGGAGGATTGGATTTCAGCCATTGTGTGGCATTTTCTAACGCTACGCTATCGTTTGAATCCCATTGGAACCCTTCACCCTGTTTGCATCATAAGAGAAGAATGGCTCTAGAATGGGGGCACGATACCTGATAAAGGAATGGGGAATCCCCCCATTTTATCCGGTCCCCATAGATGTTTCCCTGAATTATGGTCGATAGGGTCTGGCTGACGGTCGTCTCAACGTCAACAGACAAAGTCCTAATGCCGTCGTCCTTGCCGTCCGGATAGTAGAAATTGAAGGAAAACATTTTAGAAGGCGAGGTAATTTATCGAGAACGAGCGGCCTAAGATTATCATAGGAGAAGCAAAGGGGAAGTCGTGACGCGAGCGTGACTCGGTCACTTTCGTCGTTGCATCCACAACGTTCGCGACTCTCCGCGTCTTCTCGTGGCTACGACGCGTCTTCTTTTTTTTCCGACGCAGCCGTTGCGGGTGTTTTCGCGACTGTACCGCGGGTACCTATGATTGCTCTGTTTTGTCTTCATCATGTAATTCTGTTTTATCTAATCGCACTGCCACCGGGACATCGTCCGATGATCATGAACTGTTGATGGTGATTGAGCTTCCAACTGGCATTGAGAGCTATGACCTCGCCCACCTCCGCCTCCGCCAACGGCTCCCCCGTAGCCTCAACTAATAAGCGTCAGCCACGCAAGGGCCAGTTTGAATACAAGCATGGCCAGCGCCAACACACTTACGACCGGGAGAAAGCCCCTTATCCTCTGGCTTATTCCAAGCATGTCCTCGAACTGTGCGGCCCCAGTATCACCCCAGCCATTTCCATTTGACCCCCACTTTCTCTAGGGAATCTATCGATATGCGTCTTGTCCACCACATGAATAATGGCTCCGTGTCTTTCGTCGATTTCTCCGATGAAAACTGGACCGGCGACGGAGGTGTCGCCGCTCCGGAGCGCTCTTTGGACCTCGGATGTGGCGTGAGTCGCTCTCCACCTTCTCTGCTGCCCCATTGACGCCTCCTAGACGGGTGCTTGGGTCATCGATGCCGCCAAGCAGTGGCCAGACTGTGATTTCGTGCGTTCGCGTCTGTCTTGATTACCGTCGTGCCTTTATCCTTCCGAACAGGTCGGCTTTGACCTGGTGGACATCCAAATACCGCTCAAGTCTCTTCCCCAGGAATACGCGTCCATAGCGGAACGTATATCCTGGGTCCATGGCAATTTGTGAGCCGATCGTTCTCACCACAGCATGTCAACTCAAGTTCTTCTCAGCCTCACGAATAAACTTCCATTCGAGGACGATGAGTTTGATCACGTCCATATCCACGCCATAGCTCAGGGCGTCCCAGAAAATAAGGTGAATGCTACTTTCCATTCCTCGAGTGCTCACTCCAACTTTAAATAGTGGGGCATCCTATTCGAGGTCGGTCCCTCACCTCGCTGTTACGCTGTCAAATTTTAACCTCTCAACAGGAAATCAACCGTATACTACGACCTGGAGGTGTGGTAGAGATTATGGAAAATGGAAAGTTGCCTTCGAGACACGTGCAAAGGCACAACTAATCCGCCATCGTACAGATGTTATATTTCCACGCCTGCCCAAATGGTTCACGGCTCCTTTACGTGCCCGACCACGACGATCAACGTCTGTCCACTATCCCGATGGCACCCATCGAGGACTATACCCTTCCGATCCCGATACCCTATCGACACCTCATGACCACGCATTGCTCGAATCCTTGTATAAATCTGTATTCGAAAGCCGCTTCATCAATCAAAATCCTACAGGTTCGCTATACCCGTTTGCTTTCCACTGATTGACCTTACCTCTCGGTAGCTATTTTGCCCAGCTATTTCACGACTTACTTTAGACACGTCACGCTTGGTCCTGTCATCAGCTTTTTCATGCCACCACTCCCACCATTACAGCCACTACCGCCGCAAATCATCACATCCTATGTTATTGGTCCCGATTCGGACACACTTGATCCTCGTACTTCGACCGTGTTTCCCTCTCCCAACGAGGTTAGGCCGACATCCTTATCATTCTCGTCCGCTTCCACCGGCTCTACGGCCGATTCCTCACAGGTGTCGTCCCTGTTTATGGGCTCGCGCAAAAAGTCGTCCTCTGTTTCCACCTATGACAGTACCGCTCCATCAAACGGGATTCCCGATCCTCCCAAAACCCCCGCCCCGTTCAAGAACTTTGTCTTGGACATGGGAATGGACGGGGAGGAACCAGCCGTGTCGCCAGACCGGATTCCCTTGCGAAATCAGCTCACTCTGCTCAACGAGCGGTCGCTAGCCATGCATCTCTACCGCTCGTATCAGATTGTATTGGCTTGCCAGGAGGAGATGTGGGAAGAGCTCAAGGACCGGATACGGAACAGGAAAGACGAGCTTAAACCATTTGGTTGGGACGATGACGAAGAACTGGAGGAATTACAAAGTCGGAAAAAGTTTGAGCTCCTCATTGATCGGTACCGAACGTTAGTCGTTCATACTCATATTTTCGCACTATGCTGACCATCTTTGCAGAGATATGCAGACTCGGACTGCGCTCTGGTGCTCACTAACTGGGATCGGATGGCTGTTTCCTCCACGGGAGCCGTTGTCCAAAGCTGAACTGATTGAAGAGGAGAGAATTCGAGCGGCCATGATGGAGGCACGAACTTTTGGAGATTCGGACGATGAGACTCCCGTTCCTTGTCGCTCGCTACGAGTACTTGTAGGATACAAGCTATGAATAAATCATACTTGGATATTATTACTTGGTTTATTTTGGTTATTAAGTACTTCCGCGCGGCGTTTGGTGTTGTTTGTCAGCAGCGTTAACGCGCTTAGACTTTTTTCTTTCCACCAAATGGCGGCATCGAGTTTCCGCCAGCCACACGAAATTCCTCTACCCCAGAGCCCCGCATCCCATACGAAATCACAGAAGGGGGCACCATCTAAAAAGGGGAAAGGAAAAGCAAAGGAGTCGACTGCAGCGGCTCCGAAAAGGCGTGTGCAGGTCTCTTCGGCGGAGCCCTCCTCAGGGCCGTCGTGGGACTGGACCTCTCTCACAGATTCTCTCGTGAGCAACGTCCCCCCAATATTTACAAAGGATGGAAGGTGCGTCGAGCCCCTCGTTCAGGTATGATCAAGCACCCTTAAAAGGTTTCCCCCAGCTATTTCTTCTCCCTTGTCGGCTGTTCCGTGCGGATATATGCAGTAACGACGGGAAAGGTTGTTTCTACGCTCTCTATCCCGCGTCCCCCGGGCTACGACGCGTCCTTGGACACGCTGACATGCGCGGCGTTGAACCCCCACAACGCATTCCAATTGATCACCGGCTCTCTGGCCGGCGTGCTGGCAGTCTGGGACTTTTTAGAGGCTACATTGCTTCAAATCGTCGATATTTCCCAGCCTATCCACCACATTTGCGTTCACGAAAACTTCAAGGATTCGGTGTTCGTGACGGCTTCTCGACCGGGCAAAAAAGGCGTCGTTGGTGCGTGATACATTCCATGTTTATTATGACCTAGAGGCTCACTTTTTTAGCGGCAGATGATAATGCCATTGTCTTGCGGGTATCGCTCAAACCCGCCGATGCCGCATCTCAGTCGACCGTACAAAAATCTTCCGAAATAACACCTATTGGGAAGATACGACTCCCTACCGGCCTCGCTTTTTCTCCCGGCGGAGCATGGCTGGTAGCCACAGCTGGGCAAAAGCTATGTGGCTTCAACCGCGTCGTTGAGATCAGGCTTCACA
Organism: Mycena leptocephala; assembly: GCA_029378395.1. Lineage (NCBI taxonomy): Eukaryota > Fungi > Basidiomycota > Agaricomycetes > Agaricales > Mycenaceae > Mycena > Mycena leptocephala. The sequence goes on along the minus strand of JARJLF010000084.1, from coordinate 252,400 downwards.
AAATACGTCTCTCCAGAGCGCCTCACCTGTCTCGCCTTCCATCCTCGGAGGACTATTTCGCGACCGGTGATGAAAAGGGCAATATTCGGCTGTGGTACTGTCTCAACGACCAACTACCCGTCAAGCCCGTCGGAGTGGAGAAGAAAACGCAGACGACATCGCTGCATTGGCATGCCCACGCCGTGTCCTCGATCGCGTTTACTTCCAACGGAGCGTACTTGCTCAGTGGTGGGGAGGAATCCGTGTTGGTCATATGGCAGCTGCACACTGGGAAAAGGGAATTTTTACCCCGAATCGGGTCCCCGATCAAAACGATCACCGTGTCCAAGGTGGCAAGCGGCGAAGAAGAGTATCTGCTCGGTCTGGCGGACGCCACTTATACCTTTGTCGGGGCTGCGTCTCTTAAAATATCGCGAAGCTATTCCCGAATAAAACTAGGTGTGTTTCTCCCAAACTATGATAATTTACCGTCTTTTGAGCTGGACTAGATCCAGCAGCTGTCTATAATGCGCCGTCCACGTCAAAGCATTCGGCACTCCGCTTTCGGTCCACAGTCTCACCTCCACTCTCATCCTCCCTTCATCACATCCGGCCTCCCTCCAAATCTACTCTCCGATATCCTCAACTCTCGTCTCTGAATTAGAAGTTTCCCCGTCTAACAGAGTGTCCAGACGGGATGAGAAGCCGATAGATCCGTGTCGCATTGAGCGAGTTACCATCTCACCCTCTGGCGACTGGATGGCCACCATAGACACGCGAGAAGGCGACGAAAGTGCTCATGGCGAATCGTACCTCAAGATATGGCGGTGGGATCGCAAGGCCGGGTTTTGGATATTGAATACTCGCGTGGATCGTCCCCATGGTCTTGAGAAAGTCACCGATGCCGCCTTCAGTCCTGCCCCGAAGGTCAGCCTGTGTATCTGGTAACGACTGGTGGGACAGGAACATTAAAACGTGGCGAATAAGGACATCAAAGAATAAATCTGGTCCCTCTGAAGGTTTTTTTTTTGCTGTTGAATGTATATCTCCAGTCTAAGAAATTCCTCGCAGAGTTCTGGGTTACTCGGTCCACTCTCACTTTACAGAACGAACCTCCGTCCCATGTATCGTGGTCGCCCGACGCTCCCTTCTTGCCGTTACACTCCCAAATCGTGTCGCGCTTCTCAGCCCTTCAACCAATCTTTTGCGCCACTCTTTGGCATCTCCCGAGTGCGGAGCCGTCAATGCAGCCCATTTCATAGGAAAGGCTGGTCGTTACCTGGCGGTGGTCGGGGCAGTGGACCTTGTCCTCTGGGATCTCGTTGACCAACGCGGTAGGTGTACTCTAACATTCCAAGCTGTTAGTACCTGACCTTTTCTCAGTGCGATGGCACCATAAAACCTCTAGCCCCATACGTGCCCTCGTTTCGCACCCCCGCGAGGATACCTTCGCAATTGTACTTTCTTCTTCAAACGAAGAACGTCCAAAATCCCGAGTGGCGCTTTTCAATGTCAATTCGGCGCAGTCTACCAGATCACTGTCGGTACCCTTCGGCTTCCGAAATGTCGCCTGGTATCCGCTCGTCTCTTCCTCATCCTTCAGTCTCGTAGGAATCACCCATGACTGGAAAGTCGTTGTTTTGGGTGATAATATCCATATACCGAAGGATGAGGGCTCCGTATCGCGCGAGATAGCGACACATTCTGCTCCTCAGCGGCGGACACTCTTCCAGGACATTTTCGGCAAATCTGCCTTTGGCGAACAAGCCAGTGCTTCACAATCGTTGGCCCCTGCGTCGCTTTCTCGGCCATGGACGGGACGAGAAGGTGCTGGGGTCTTCGATGAGGCGGCATATCTCATGCCACCGTTGGAGAAGCTGTTTGAACCGCTGATGAACGGGTTCCTGAAACCTCGGGCAGCCGAGGTTTCCGTTGTTCCTTCAGCTATCACGGCAAATGAGGACGTTGATATGGATGGTGAGGGGCGTACTGCCACCGTTTCCGGAGTGGAGGCCAAACGCGTGGTGGATCCACAAGAAATGGATGCCATGATTGATCTGTTCAGGACACACACGCTGAAGGGTATGTTGCTTGTGCATTTTTTTTCGCCTTCATTCCCTAACGTGCAACTTCAGCCAAGGCTCCGATCATTGTGGGAGCGACGCGCGGACGAAATGGGTTGGTCAACGGTCATACGAACGGATCTTCTCGTCTTCCTTCAAACCCGAAGCCGAATGGAGTCCCAACACCCTCAAAAGTAGTACCGAATAACGCTTCCAATAACGCCTCGCCGCTACCTACGACGATGGTTAACGGAAAGAAACGCAAGAAATCGCTCGGCTGACCGGCTGACGCTCTTGCTGCAAGTACATACATATTTACAGTTAATGTCTCGTATTGCTTTCGTATTGCACAAAACCAAATCATCGGTGGAATATGTATACAATCCCACAACATCGTCACTTTAAATAAAACGCAATGTTCTAGCCCACATCAAGTTCTCCAGAGAAATTAAATCCGAGTAAATCCGCATATATATTAAAAACTATCTACTTGCTATAGCTACATGTTAGTGAGTGTGGATCCGTGCCTATGAACCGAAACTTGAATCATGTTAGAGCGACAAGGCCTCCTCTTCCGGGGTCGTAGCCCCTCGGGGAAGCTTGGCCAGGATGGTGGCGCGGCTACTCGTCAGCGTCTTGACCTGGTCGTCCTCGAAGCGTTCGCTCAACTCCTCCGAAACATAGATCTTGCGCAGCGGGGTCCCGAACCGAGCCCTGTCCGTCGCCCATTGCACAAGAATACTCGGATCGATCGACTGGCAATCCACGACTAGGAGACGGGGAGCGACGGGAGTTTTGACTGCTTGGGGACGGAAGAATATTCCGAAAAATTGGTTGGCGACGTTGGCGACCCTGAGATAGGTAAGGAGAGGCATCGAGTCCAGCCACCGCGTCATCGTGGCCAGCCCGACCGGACTGGCGTCGAATTGAATTGAATACGCGGTGAGCAGTCTGACTTTGGGGAATGCGGAGGTGAGCTGGATGAACAGGGGTAGGTAGTCGTCCCACAAAGATTCATGAGTGTTAGGTCGTTCACATTTGGCGCTGAGAATTGGGAGAAGAGGAACATGGCATATTGACGAGAGAAATCGGCAACGACCAGAGTTCGAAGGTGAGGAAGTTCGACGGCGGCAATGTGTTCCGCGCACTGTTCTTCGAATTTGGGGCCGGCGCCGTCCATTGAAAGCTTCTGCAGGCGAGGACAGTTCATGAGAATCTCGCGGAAACGAGCAGCGTCGGGGGAATGCGATGCAGGAAGGCGTCTGATATCGAAGGTGGTGAGGTTCTCAAGCACCGATCTTGACCAGTCGATGGGTACGCCATTCAACGACAAATATCCGAGAGAAGGCGCGACGGCACCACCGAGGAATGGTTGAGCCGTTATGCCTGGCCACACAAGGGATTTTCTATCCTCGTTTTTCATGGCGCCTCGATGAAGCTCAAAGCGTTGCAACATGGGAACGCCAGTAGAAGGACCACATGCTCCCAAGAGATCCAGCACCAACAGTGCGCTTTTCCAATCATCCACCACGATGATGAGCATTCGGATGGTGGAAAGTTTGGTGAACAGGCGGAGGAGCATTTGTCGCATGTCTGCAGCCGTCATGGTGGGCTCATCGGAGAGGTCGAGGACGGTAGAGTTGTCCGACCCATCGTCGGAATCGGGATCAGCGTCGATGCGAACGTCGAGCGGAGCCTGTCGGGCCCTCTCGAACCACGCCCACGCTCTATCGATCCGGGCACCTGAGCCCCGGAACCAAATCGCGTTCCACAGCGTAGAATCGGAGAGTGCGATCTCCCTCCACCGTCTGCAGGTCCATGTCACACCCAGTCGCGCATCCACCGGACGCTTCGTCGAGTCCCATACGACAAAGCGAAGTATGTTACTGATGATTTCGGTCGGGAGGTCGTTGATTCGGAAGAGGCGGAAGTATCTGAGCATATAGCTCTGTCGGGCGAACTTGAGCTGTGCTTCAACCTCCTGGGGAAGTGGCCGGGGGTATATATCTCTTTGTACTTCTTCGATCTGCCGGACGATGACCAAGTACCGCAATCCTTCAAGCCGCACAGCCTGGATCTCTTCAGGAGTGAATGGGTGGGGTACCCACTGCGCTATAATGCGCGAGAAATGGTCGGCTATCGACTTGGGAGTTGGAAGGTGAACAGGACCGGAATGGGTCGCGGTTACTTCGGGCGACCGAAGAGCAGCGACGCGAGCAATAAATTCCTGGTCGGCCGGGGCAAGAATGGCACTGAGAGGTACCTAGGTCACATCCAAGGTTAGTAGGCGGACGATAAGGACGGTGGCAGAGAGATATATGAACGTACCACGGGCATTGTGATGCGTAAATGGCGGGGGAAGCGGGGGGAATTAGGTCGGGAAAGAAGAGAATTTATAATGTTCCGAGTCGCAATCACTTGGCCCAAAAAATACAAAGATGAGGTCGGGATAGAGGGCGTTGTTCGAGAAAGGGCAGGATAGAAATAAATGCCAACACTCCCAGGGTCCACGTGCGCCTACAGTCACCCACAATCCCTTTTAGCACGTCCACGGCCTCCCTTTCAAAGCTACAGCCAGCCAAATGCTCGCTAAAAATCCAATAACCAAGACGGCCTCCGTTTGTGAGGGAGTTGAAGGGAGATGGGTGAAAGACGAGGAGGGGGGGTTGAACAAAGAACGTAAGCATTTGACGAACAGTCTTTTAAAGCCAGCTGGTGATTATCATGAAGTCCCTTTCATCTCTTTGATGCTCAACCGGACCAGGTCGGACCTGTACCCGCCCTAGACACTCACGAAATTAGCATAACGCGTCTTACCGGTGGAATTCGAGGTGGAAACGGTTTTCCTAGGAACAAAGGACTCCGAGCAAGATCCGACGAAGAGTTTTCATGTGGCCAGCCAGTAGTGCTTCAACCATTACTACGCGCGCAGGATCTTTCCGAAGACAAAGCAAGACCGAGCTGGTCGACCCAAAGTGGAGGCTCGTTTGGGAATTTGCGATCACAATGCGATCGATCACCTTTGTCGTTTTCTCTTTCAATACTTCATCTTTAAAGCGCCAGGAAATGTCCGACTGGCTCACCGAGTCTTATCCAGAAGCTTGAATAAGAAAAAGTGTGAGGCCTAGTGTCTAACATACACTTTGCTACTGGCGACATTCAAAAGTCCTTCCGAGTCAACGTACGCGTTTTCCGCGTCATTGTGGACGCTATCTCGCGTCGACCGGAACTGCTCTTTGTTGCCGCTGCACACTATCTTTCTAGCGACGAGTCGCTCGCACCAAAGTCGTGTTCCTGTGTGGTTGTGGACTTGCACAGCCACATCAAGAAGTCCTTATTCACGAGGCTCCCAAGTCCAATTGGGGAACACACGTCACATTTCATTTCTGTACCTACCGTTAAATTCATGGTGTTACATACAAAAAAAACTACAGTTCGTGTATCGTATATCATATATTGTTATACAGTGGGAGGTGTCCCGTTCAAGGCCACGCTCCGGGCAATTCAGCATCCCTCAAGCCCGAGCCCGATGCAGTGGGCTTGGGCGACATGAAAAGCAGTTCCTCCACTAAAGTCGAGACAATGTTGTTTTCCGCTTCGTCAGAAACAGCGCCCTCTGGCATTTGTTCCTTGATCTTTGCGGGAAGGGAAGGGTGTGCCTTCTCAGTGATTCCCATCTACAGCATTCAAGTTAATCATTGAACACCGAGTAGAAGAAAAAGTACGAACGGCAGCGAGACGTCTGGTGATCCGGTTAATGGTTCGCTCTCCGGGGGTTTCCGTGACCTCATCGTGTCCATGGCGGCGAGAAGGGCGTCCGTGATACGTCTTGCTACGGTGGGGGACGCTGTACATTTCCAACGGAGGGTACCCAACCTTGGCATTGCCAGTGCTCACGAGGTGCGCTACAGGTGCCGGGGCCGGGGGGGCCTCCACAGCCCTCTCAGCCGTAGAGGTGTCGACAAGAGTCTCGTTGACCGGACTAAAAGAGAACAAAGGCATTAGAAAATGGCGGCGGGAAATAAATGCATATACATACGGGCCACTCGCAGTTCTCTGTTCCCTGGCCTGGCGGCGTTCTTCGCGTTCCGCCCTGTACCGCTCCTTTTCGGCCTTGTACAGTAGCTTTGCGGCCTCCACCTGGGCCCTGAGCTCCTGGGGCGTCGGCTTGGGGCGGGTCGGGGGTGCTGCCTCGGAGGAAAGGTTCGCGGGGGAGGTCCAGGAGGGGAGGAGGCCCGGGAGGGGGAGGAGGCCCGGGAGGGGGAGGTGGCCCGGGAGGAGGGGGGCCCCATTGATTCCCAAAGTGAGCCCAAGCTGCAGGACCCCTGAATGGATCTATCCCGTGAGGTACGCCGGGAATGGGAGCACCTGAAGGGTCATGAAAGCCGGGCGGGGGGAAGGGGGGTCCATGGTGGCCGTGGTGCGGCCCCCAAGAACCCCAAGAGGTCCGACGCCCGCCGCCGCGACCGCGAGTCCGAGGGCCAGACCACATCGGAGGAGGTCCATGCCTGAACGAAGTCGAGTTGAACTGCTCCGCAGTTGGAGTGCTTGTGCGCAACGGCTCCTCACCAGAAGCCGCAGCCGCAGCCGCAGCATGTTCGGCCGGCGCAGTATTCTCACCCAAAGCTGCAGAGAAGGTGCGGAACATGCCGCCGATGGCCTCAGCGACGCGCCTACCAGCTTCTTCCTCTGCATGACGGCGAAGGTCGTCGGTCGCTTCGCCGGTGGTTTGAATAAACTCCCCTGCAGCTTGAGACAAGGCCGCACGGTGAGAGTTCCAATAGATGCCATTGCTGGCGTTCTGGATGATGTTGCGCAAGCCCTCGGAAAGCTCGGGGTGAGCCGACACGACATTGGTCAAAGTGGCGAGCAAGGACGCAACATCATTGGTGAGCGACGGCTGGGGAGTGGACTCAATGGTGGGAAGAGGAGGATCAGCGGCGTCCTCGGCAGTAACAGCGGCTTCGGTAACAGTCTCCGGTTGCGGCCGCTCCGTAACACCATCGAGCGTGGACTCGGCGACGTGGATTACCGTGCTCTGTGGGGTGTCGGGGAGCTTGGTTTCGAATAGAATGGGCTCCTCGTGCGAGCCGAGGGACACCAAGTCCTCAACAACCGAAGGCGCCGGGGAAGGGTCAACAGCCTTGCCCTTTCCTTTGTCGAGGGTGGAGGTGACGTGCCCGAAATCCGTGGTGGAATTGCCGTCGCTCTCGTCGTCGCTTTCGTCGTCGCTTTTGTCCTGCGTGAGGTTGCTGGTGGCGTCAGACTCCACCACCTGAATGAACGCATGCGGACTCTCTGACGCAGCGGCCGGGGCAACGAATACACCACTGAGGGGCGGGAGGCGCTGCCAGTCATCCTCAATGTCGAAAGGGAGGCCCTCGTTGTCGATATTTCCAAAGGTATTGCGGAAAGCGGTAGACCGCGGAGTGTCGGGGAGAGACTTCTCGTTGCGCGACAGGTCTTGCACAACGAACTTGTTTACTTCGACGGCTGGGAAGGCCTGGTAGTAGTCGCGCAGCTCGTCTTCAGAGCTGAGGGTAACTTCATCGTTGTCGGAGTCGGTATACAGCACTCCAACATTGGCAATTGGAATGCTGAAAAGAGTGTGAATCCTCGCGGACAGCGCGTTCCATGAGGGTTGAGAGGAGAAGGTGACACGGCGGGTGACGCCGTCTCGTTTAGTTAACTTGAATTTGGTGGACATGGGTGAAGGTAGAGACCACACATCAAAAAGTGTCTTATTTAAATCAACTGCATTTGCTGCGCCTGCGCACGGACCCACATGACGCTTCCGCTTTTGCGACTCATTCAAAACGCAACAGCAACTGCGGCGAAATGGATCATTCGAGAATGTTACAGATATACAGACTTCATAACTATACAACTCCTTTGATTCGTCTCTTTACGCGAAGATGGCCATGCGAGGATCAATGTCGGCAGGGTCGTTTAACTGCTCAGAACTTGAATTAGAGACGACCTTGATTGAACAATGCACTGGCTTACCCTCAAGTTGCAGTTGAGACTGGAAATGGCCTTGATCTCCTCTGGCTTCAAGTCAAAGGCCTCGCTGTCCAGGTTCTGAACCAGTCGTTCGGCGTTATTTGACTTGGGGACGACTGTTCGAGTCGTTCACGAGATCAAAAAAAAGGTACCATAGAACCGAACAAAAACTCACCGGCGATGCCGCGTTGCGTGGCCCAACGCAATAGAACCTGCGCCGGAGCTTGCGCAGCCCGTCAGCATTATTTTTGACAAATACAAACTGATGAACCGACTCTTTTTGTATTGGTTTGCTAAATTGGTAACAACACCGTGCGCCAACAAGCTGGGGGCCGCACGGTCCATCGAGAGTTCAATGTAGCTCTGGGGCCCAAACGACGAGTACGCGGTGATCGCGATCCCAAGTTCCTTGGCCAGAGCAACCAGGGCTTCCTGAGTGAGGTACGGGTGAAGTTCAACTTGTAAGACCTGGGGCTTAATGCGAGCGTAGCGGAGCACATCCAAGATGAGGGAACCCTGGCAGTTGCTGTGCCAAGGGATGAGTGTCAAAGAGTATACGATACAAAAGGCATAGTTACCTGAGTCCAATGTTCTTTGCTTGGCCACTGTCGACCAGTCCTTCCATCTCCGTCCACGTTTCCTGCATCGGGGTATCCTGGAGGTGGACCGTTTTGCCGTCCGCACCGAACCATTCGGGAGGGTAGCGCTCGGACGGGTCAACGTATTTAAGAGCGATGGGGAAATGGACCAAGAAAAGATCAAAATCTGCCATGAAAAAGGTCAGGAAAAATTTGAGAAAAATATAAAAGTTTTACAGTCAAGTCCCCAAAGGCCAAGTTGCTTGGTTGCGATAACCTTGACGTGCTCCTTGGCGTGGAATGTGTTCCAGAGCTAATTCATCGGGTCAATCAATGTCCTTGTCCCCGCAAAGCCTACCTTTGAAGTGATAACTGCGAGTAGTTAGAGGATGGTTGACTGGAAGGGTCCGTACTCTCACATAACTCCTCGCGTTTGACAAGTCCATCGGCCAAAGCCCGGCGCACACCTTCACCTGTTTATCTATGTGTGAACGATTGTATCTAAAGTCTGCTTTCCGAGACTACTTCACCTGCTTCTTTCTCATTTCCGTAGTCGCCTGCTTAATTTAAATACCAACGCGACTAGTAAGATCGAGAGGACGCACCGGCCCCATCGAAGAGGCGATACCCAGTCTTGATTCTGTAGAAGTATGAGACGTTGTATCGTAGATTAGATTCAACTTTACGCATTGTACACGGTCTGAGTTAAAGTGAATGAACACAGACTCCCATGTCAAGACACGCAAGACTTACATCCGCACAGGTGGATTTCGTGACCTGAAGGCGTCAAAATATTGACCTACAGACTCAGGACGTAACGTTACCTTCCAGAGTCCAAAGCTACATGGACCCACTTATTAGTTAGACATGCAGATCGAACGCAGTGCGCTGCTTACCCGACAAGCGGCATCTTCGCATGGATAATAGTGAGCACTATACGAGACATCGGGGGGATCGGAGCACCTGTTGCCCAGTCCTGGCGAGCGCGATGGAGGCCATAATTGAGGAAAGAATTGAGGTGAGAGCCGTTATTACGTATATGTTCTTCTATAGCACCGGGCCGGGTCAGCCGCCGGTTTTCTTCACTTGACTGAATTTTATGCAGTTCCATGTTGTTGGAACCGGCACCCTTGGCACGCTTGTCGCCCACCATCTCCGCAGGTCCACTCCAGCAACCCATCCCATCGTGCTCCTCCACAAGTCGAGAAAGCATATGCGCGAGGCCCCCGTGTCTATCCACGTCTCAAATATTGGCTCAGCTATCTCCACCGCCTCGTCCGGTTTCGAGCACGAAACATACAGGTCAACCAACCAAAAAATCCATTCGCTCTTCGTTACCACCCGCGCAAATTCTACACTTTACGCCATCCAAGAACTCGCCCCGCGTTTGTCTGAAAATTCCACCATCGTTCTCGTCCAAAACGGACTCGCTGTTTACGACAAAATCATTCAGACCGTGTTTCGCAATTCACGCCAGCGGCCGCACTTTATTTTCGCATCCACGACGCATTTGGCGCTCTTCCAGGCGGCCCATGGACTGTCCACAGGCGGTCATCCCTTACTCCGTCTCACGGATGGAAATCTCGAATTCGCCATTGTCCCAGACCCTCTCGGTCGCAACTTCGAGGCTGGGTTCACCAACGAGGCTCTTCGCGCGCCAGAGCGCCGTCCCCGCCTCTCCGATATCGCTGCTTCGGAGGGTGACCCTGCTTTCCAGCGTTACGGAAGCCTGCGAAACACCGTCGCGGCCTTACTTGTCGCCGAATCTCTCAATGCACGCTGGAAAACTATGGCACATCTCCAGCTGCTTCTCCGAAGGAAGCTGGCGATTAATTCCATCCTCCATCCGCTCACTGCCCTCATGGGTTGTCGAACTACCGACGTTTTCGCGACAGCGGGTTCCGTGCGCATTGCGGAAAGCATTAGCAAAGAAGCGTCCGAAGTGTTTGGTGCTCAAATTCGCGAGGAGACCAAAGCATGGCTTGCACGTGCGAACGAGTTGGGGGAGGTCGGAGGAGTCCTGGGCATGGCCAGATTACCCAGTGCATTAGAGGCCCACAGCTTACTGAGGGAATGTTTACGGGTTTCTAGTCATTCCCATGGGGCTCTCTCCAGCATGCTCGTTGCTTTACGCCAGGGCAAAAAAACTGAGATAGAGTTCTTGAATGGCTATCTGTTGGAACTCGGCAGGACCTACGACGTGAAGACGCCGACCATCGCGACAATGTATGATCTTGTTAAAATGCGTAGTGTTCACTCTCTAGACAAAATCTTATAAATATTCTTTCCGATTTTTTGAGTCGTCCGAGACTATATGCCTCGCGTGGACCAGTACGATTCAAAGGCTTGATAGTGGTACTACGGTCATTTCACTTCTTCGGCTTCAGTAATGAGTAGCCCAGCGCGCCTCCTCTCACCCTGCTCCAACATTAGCAATGTGCTTACCTCTGATTCACAGTGTTGCAAGCACGCTTCCACTATGAAAAAACAAGAAGAATGTCAAAATAACGTATTCGACAATCCTGGCGAGCCTGGGACTTTCGACAACCTTGTTTCGTATGGAATGCAGGCATCGACAGGCTGGAGCAGGAGCCGTTGGGCGGTGGAAATGGTATGTGGTCCGAACATACTTATTCGTCTGCAGGAGCTGACGTTCTGGTGATGAGGCGGGGAAGGTTTGCTCATGATTGCGACCAGTAGATGGCAGCTGCTTGGCTTCAACGTTTCTCCAGCAACCCAGTCCGCCCCTCCGAGTCGAACGAACCCGAATGGGTGGTGACATACTTTGCGTCCACACTTTTACTCCTGCCTGCCTCGACATTGATTCGCGTAGTAAAGACGGTCTGAGTGACGAGTTTATTGAGGGTCTCATTGGGGACATTGGCTCCCTCGGGGAAGTGGGTCTTCTGGTGAAAGATGAGGAGGCTCAGATTGATTCTGCAATGGCGGTATGTTTCTAAACTTTGGTGTGCAATGTCATGATCGCGATGCGGCTTCAACGGTCCGAGTTCGAGGCGATGATGATGACCTGCAAGCGCCTAAATTCTCTTGACCTCCGCAGCCTCAGGCTCCATTCATGGAAAGCTGCGTGAACTATGCAGCAACAAACCCCGACATCGCGGGTATAGGTGTTCGGTTTGTGAGCCATAGGAACTTGTGGGCCGAGCTGACTATCATCCGCTCAATCAAAGAGCTAGCTTCTACTTGCAAACATTCCTCCTCGGTCGGTGGTATCCTTTGGCCTCGCGATCTTTTCTCACTTGGAGCGGTCGTTTACAGTGATATTGGTTGATCGTTCGTGGCAGGAGTCAGAAACCTCCGCTACAAGTTAAATTGTGTCTGATATGTAGAGAGCGCCCCACAGCATTATGGACCTTTATCGCCACAAGGTTGGCCTATGTGGCGTACTCAATGCGTTCCCTAATTCTCATTATTAATTAGTTTTGGCCTTACCATCTCCACGATTGTTCAGCACCAATCGGATGTTCAGCTCACGTTATTCCAAGGCTTGCAAGTCTCAAATTTGGTCTGGTGCGGAGAATATAGATCGCTTTATTTATACTTTCATTGAATGGTTTCAACAGGCTCGCAAATTTCGGCACTTTCGTTGCTCTTGCTAGCTACAGCCGCCAGAAAGCAGCTAGCCATAAGGAGGCGAACACTCCTCAGGCCGGAGCAGACTACAACGTCAAATTCGGGGCAATGATGCAAACGTTACTCTCAATGGCGCTGGTTGGTTATTTTTTGAGCAGATGAATATTCCTTGATTGATATTCGGCCATAGACAATATATATGTGGTACGACAGAAATCAAGATCCTTTATCTCGGCAGCACATTGACGATATGGTCATCCAGGTCAAATGCCGAAACTTTTGGGAGTGTACCCGAATGCTCCCACCGTGTTAATTATATGGTTTTTGTCATCAAGGTTCCGCTCTCGGTGCAGGAAAGGCGAGTGCAATGCTCCACAAATCGTCCGTCATCGCTAATTCTGTTCAGATTGTCGGCCTCACAGCATCCAGCATCCTGACCGCTGCATATGTCTTGATTACGCTCCACGAATTAAGGTCGTATCGCAGAAGCCGAAAGGAGTGCAAAGAGCCTGCGTCTCCGTCTCGTCGCCGACTTACCCGAAATCGATGTCTTCAGCGACCTCCGTATCGACTGACTATCCACTACCTATGATTTACCACAAATCTTCACCGGCGCAGCTGTCTCTGCATCCACAGGAAACAGCCTCGCAAGTCCTGCACTCCCTCAGAAGCGCCGTCCTCGACGTCGGAGATGGTCATACGATATCGATCCTATGCTTATTGGTGAGCGCCCAGCGGTGTCCTTTGGCAGTTTATTCAAATTTCTCAGGAATCATGATATGCCAAATCCTCGTCTTCACTTATTTTATCGTTTCGAGTGAACTTCTTCTGTCATACAACGACGGTGCATATGATTCCGCCCAACAAATGGGATTCGGCCAGGTATCTACATTCACATGGGTCGAAAAATATCGAGTCCTCACGAATCACCAGATCTTGGCTCTCATAGTCGTCCTGCCATCCGCGCTGTCCGTGGTGGGCGCACTGAAAAAGCACGGTTTGAAGCGTCTTTCAAAGCGCAAAAAGACCAACGTGCGGCGGCGGAATCAACGAATGACTTTGATTACAGAGAATGTATGAAACAACACCGACCTGTGTACATGTACAGATAGATATGTATCGACTATATATAAGATATTGTTATAAGTCCAGCGAAACGTACAACCCAAAAATCACAAGCTTAAAACATTAATGATCGTCGGCGGTTGGCGACCCCCACTTGACTAATCTGCTGGGAGCCTTTTGCCAAGATTCGGCTCTCCGAGCTAGAGCATGATTAGTCGTGGGTCACTTACACAGAGTCAATCAGTTACCTGCAACGATCGACATCGTCGATCTATCCGTTCCAACGAAACCGACGCCTTGAGATTGTATCACTGCGTCGATGAGGACGGGATACCTAGAAAAAACCTCTTCAGTCACTAAATCAAAGTGAGACAAAGTTACAGACCAATCCCCGTAAAGGGCTTTTGTGTTCGTGTGATCTGGCGTAAACCAGCCCATCTCAGCTACTTCGCGCCACCAGGTGGCGTTCCTCTCGTCGCTGGTCATCACACGTGGTTCACTGTCATTCCGGTGCGCTCGCGAATTTCGTCCTGGACCTCGCGAACACGGCGCGCGATAACAGGAAGAGATGCAAAGCTAAGAAGAAAAAGATGAGTGGCGAGCAAGAGGTACGCAGGCGAGAACGAACCATTCTTGAACAGGGACCCCTCCGCACCAAACTTCAAAGTCGTAATGCCGCACGTGCACGGAGATGAACTGAGTTATTACCGATGTCACTCACGTATGGTGGAGAAGCGAGAGGGTGTGAACGTACTGGTGGTATTGGTCCATTCTCACCGGTGCCAACTGCCTGTCGAACATAATCATTTGCTAGTTTTTCCAGCGCAGGCGTCCAGTGCATGTATTGTCCAACGTAGCGCCAAGCAGGGCTTTTACACCAGAGTCAGAAATAGAGAACTCCGATTTAGGAAATCGACCGACCTTAGTCGTATTCCATCTCGAATGGCTGTTTGTCGAATATAAGAAAGGAGAAAAATATGGAGATACTCGGACGGACCTGGTGTGCAGAAACATAATAGACTTTGTGGACGCTAGTTAGGCGGGAACATTCGGAAAACAATCAACTCACGATAATCATAGCAAAGCAAATGCTCGTCCGGTGGGAGAGAAACATTATGCTTCGGTGAAGGACGAGGAGGTACTAAATTGGCGGCGCGGGTGGTGGGAAAAGCCAATGTCGCAAGAGACCAGAATGTAACGTGTTGGTCGTGTTCATAGCCTGGAGTCATTTTAATCCAGTCAGGAGCCTTGGTATACGAGATATCTGCAAGCCAAAATGTAAGGAAAATTAAAGCACCTTGCTATTCTACACACCGAGATTGAGATCGTCAGGAATACGACTCCGCCGTGGATATGCTTCGCGGTATTGTACAGCTAGTGGACAGTGAGGATAAGCGTTAATTCACAAGGAACGAAGGTGTTACCTTCCCACGTGTTCCAACAACCTATATCATCAACAAAGGTGCTGTTGTGATTCTATGCAATCTGAGATTCGCGGAATCCAAAAAATTAATTGAATTATGCACACCTTGAGTTCTCGCCACTCCAAGACAGGCTTGCCCAGCTCCTTTCTGAGACGTGGCACATCGAAGACCTCGCCGAATGGTATGGGTGGGACGTGGCCGCCAATGTGAGATGGGATGAACTCCGGTATAATTGGAACTCGGTCAGTTATCAGGCCAAGATAGATAAGATTTATCTGCAGGAAGTTGAACAACTAAAATAGGCCAACCAGAAGATGCATACGTAGGTGAACACATCATTTGCTGAGGATTGTGGATGAGAGGAGAGTACAAACAAGCCACTGAGAATGCTTACTCCAGCCGGCCGACACCCAAGAGGTGATGTATTGAATATCAGAGCGCAAATTGTCTGAGACGAGCGAGAATAAGACACTGCAGATACCCAACCAAGTACGACTCGCCTTTGAATGACATCGTAGGTTCCCCCTTCAACACGGACGACGGCCCGAAGGGATCCACCGCAACTTCATGCGAAGCCACGGGAACTTCATGCGGAGCCACGGCAACGGGAGGCTCGGAGTGGCCACCCAGCGCATCCAGAGGCTCTGTTATTGGACTGGATGGGTTTGAAGTGTACATCACAAAAGTAGCGAGACATGCAAGCGAGACGATGACGAGAGCGGTCCAGGCTGCCAGCATAAAGCGCCTCCGCGACAAGAGGGCCTGGGGTGAAATGGAATGCTTCTCCTTCCACTGGTCATCATACCGAGCGGTGCTGCGAGACTCCATGCAAAAGAGTGGAAACGACCAAGGAAGGCCTGGGAGAGATCTTTCATCAGACGGTGTATGTCTAATTTGCCGACTATATTCGGATGTTTATCGTTAGTCCGGGGCCAGTACATGATGGCAACGTGTCCTCGGCGAGGTTCGACACGGCAGAATTGCGGCGCAGGCTGTACATCTCGCTGTTGGACGTTCAACGCATCCAATGGCTAAGTACATACATGGCTTGACAATTCTTAAACAAATCTGAGATTGATCCATTGATCATGATCGACTTTTGACAGTTCCTCGACGACACTTGAGTCTTGACACTTACCAAAACATTACGGACTTCAAGTTGCTATCGCCTTAATGCGAATTTTACTACTGCTATTAATGCGTTATCCTCCAGGAACATGGGTCTCTCGAACACCAGCTTCAGCCGATTCCCATCATGTCCAATGCTCTACAAGTCGCTGGCGTCGTCGCCTTCTACATGTGCTCTGCGCTCGTCGTATGTCTTCTCTTAAATTCAGTGGTCATGTTTAAACTCCTGTCTGTCACAGATGGTCTTCGTGTATGTTATTGCTCTTCTGGCTTGCGACTTGGACCAATAAATTTTCACCTCAGTAACAAGGCTGTCTTGATTAGCGCACCAGACTTGCCTCTCGTATTCCTTCTTCTGCAACTGCTCATTGCTGTGCTGTTGCTCAAATTGTCAGCTCTCGTCTCTCGAGGGAAAATCGAAATTCCCGCATTTGAACTTGAGGTCGCCAAAAAATTGTTCCCTGTCGTTTTCGTAAACATCGCTGGGTAAGTTGTTTTATAAGACTCTATCTTGTTTGATGACATTTCTAGACTGGTTTTCAATACTCTCTGTCTTCGCGGAGTCGATGCCTCCTTCTTCCAGATCGCAAGAGGCCTCGTCCTTCCGCTTACAATTGTCGTGTCCAGTTTTCACACTCGTTCCGCACCAAGCGGGAATGTCATTCTGGCCAGCGTCGTTGTCACCGGAGGCTTCTTCCTGGGCGTGGCACCATCCTCAAAGGTTCCACTGACTGCCACGCCTTCACTTTTGTCTCTCGGATACGGCGTTCTGTCATCGCTCTTCATTGCCTTTCACGCAGTGCTGATCAAGATGTCTCTTCCGCATTGCAACAACTCTACGATACAGCTGGCATGGTGGACGAACTTGGGCTCGGCTGTGATCCTCCTTCCATTTGTCATTTTGTGTGGCGAACCTTTCACTTTCCGCACCATGATGTCTGATCCACACTGGGACGCAACTGTGTTTTTGTGGGGTACCCTGGTTACAGGATTTTTCGGATTCCTGTTATGCATCGGTTCGCTCTGATGCATACCCGCAGCGCTCATGTCGTACTGACCTCAAAATTAGCAGGACTTCTTTCATAAGAGTACCAGTCCTATCACACACATGTTCTCCAGCGTTAGTCCTTTCCCCTTTTTTTCAATCATTGTTAGCTCAATTCCGTTCCTTTCGAAGGCGGCCCGGTCGGTTCTGCAGACTGTTATCGGTGTAACGTACTTCGGAGACTTGATTACAACGTGCGTCCGCGCTTCCGATACAGTTATGACCGCTCTAACGAAGAAAAACAGTAACCGAGCCACTTCCATCATCGTCATCCTCGGAGGAACCATGTCAGTAATTTTCCCGATGTCGACGGTCTACCGAACACGGCACTTATATTATCTTCGGCAGGCTTTACACCTGGGTCAAAGCTGTAGAGACGAAACCGGCATCTCCGCGGCATGCCACTGATGTAGAGAAGGGGGGAGAAAAGGCGGAGAATGACTCTGAACAGGTTGTGTTCCAGGCACCAGAAGAAACAGAATGATTGGTTCATTTCGTTTAGATTATCTCTTTACGAACAATTTGTATACGTCTTGGATATGATGAGGTATCGTGCGCGCCTTCATTGAGGTTTATCAAATGTGGGACCAATGTGGGACCCACTTTTTCGGAAGATCAACGCCGATGTCCAAAAGCGGAGTTTGAACGCCTCTAACCATATCCAGTCATTTAGGTTCCACCCATTCCAACAGTGCCAACGTCAATGTCGGTGATACATATCCTCCACCTTTTCCCCCCGGATCATCTCGTATTATGCCTCTATACATATTCAGGTCCTGGCCCCCCTATCAGCCTATGGTCGTCTTACAGTACATCGGCATATACGATATGCCAGCAGTGATACGTACTGTTATGCAGATATATATCGGTACCGGATAGTGGCTAGTTTCTTGTGCCCCCACTTTCTCTGTGTGCGGCCATGGCGACAGTACTCAAGCGCTCGGATTCATACTCTTCCGACGACACCTTGATCGATGCTCTTCGCCCACTCGTACGCCAGCTCGGCGAAACCGAGGTCTCCTATTTCCTGCCTTCTCGGGAGAGCGGAGTTAATGACATGTAGGATTTCTTAGACTGTCCATGATTTTTTTTCTCATGACCCGACCTTGAAGGTATCTTCACTTGGGCTTTCGCTCGCCGCCCGAGGTCATGAAGCGCAGCCGGGTCTGCTTGGTGTGGACCATTCTCCGTCTCAAGCATCCCTTGCTCGCTTCCAAGGTTAAGATGCATGACTACGACGACATTAAATTCGTGTAGGTTTTTGTGGCATTTTCCTGCTCTATATTCATCAAAGATACCCAGATATGCGCCACCTGAATCTGTCATGGATGCTTTAGATTCTGCAGATGAAGTCTCGAATATCGTTCGCAATCCAAAGATGGCAGGTCTTTTCTATTTCTCCCCCTGCTATGGTCTGAATCTCTTTCCAGAGATGATTGATGCATATTTAAATGGCCCTCGAACGCTCTCCAACGAGCGGCTTTCCTATCTGGTTATTTCGCAGCAGCAATAGAGGATTTAGAGCCTCAGCATTAGACGTTCAGAATTTCGACTTGCTTTTGTGCGCCACTCATTTCCTAGGTACATTCACTTGGCTGTAAACGAACCCAACACTCATCCATACACATCTAGGGGATGGCATGGCCTTGCATAATTTCGCCAATGATTTCTTGACTCTTCTCGCCAGCGACAGGGCTGATGAAGACCTCGAATGCATGCTGACTGACGACTGGTACAGCCGGTGGGGAGGAAATAAGGCCAACACCGTTCGTTTAGAGCCTTTTCCGATATGATTCCACAATTAATAAGCTCCCAACCTAGGTTTCTGGTCTCCCTAGCTCCCTTGAGGATCGTCTCCCCCCTATGGCAGATGGAAAATTCCATCGTGCCGCGCGCCGAGTTGATTTCGAGAACAGTCAAGCAAAGCTGATTGTGAGTGGGATCTTCGATGATGTTTCCGCATATGTTGAATTTTTCCCGACAAGGGCGGCCATTCTTTTCCCCGGAGATCAGGAAATCCCAGAAGGACTGTAGTCCCCACGGTTTCCTTCGATTCGGAGCGAACTAAGTTGATGCTCAAAAAATGCAAGGCCCAGTCCGTTTCTATCAGTGCCGCGCTCTTCAGCATCATGAACATCGCATGGGCGAGAACCTGCGATCGTAACTGGGAGCTTCCTATGTGAGTTATTCGATCCCACTGACAGTTCCGAATCAAACTGGTCATGCAGTATGATGTATTCGGCCCTCAATCTTCGGTCCGTTTTAACGGCGAGCAAAGCCTTTAATGATTCTTACTGGTATCTCGCAATCGGGTATTTCAATGGTGTGTTCGATCTAGATATTTTTTGTTCAATGCTGATGATAGAGGTCAGTGGTCCTTCCGACGTTCATTCCGAAATCTGGCTCGGACAAAGAAGTGGAGCAGATTTTCTGGCATAGGGCCCGCGCAGCTAAAAATCAGAGTACGCTTGCCGCCAAGAGCCCCATGCTTGTGTCCCGAAGCTTCGAAATGGCTCGTGAACGAGGGCAACGTGCCCGCGGCTGGGCTCGCGAGGACGACGAGAAGGCGCGCGGTACCTGGAAAGCGCCTCCACCTCCGGCTTCCGCTTCCTCCAACTCCGTCAAAAATAAGCCTCCCTCGGCTGCTTTGATCGGGTTGTCCCTTTTAGGTAATTTGGACGGCATCTACAAACACTCGGCGTTCCCGAAAATCCAGCTGCATACTCTCACGACAGGATCCAGGCAACGCGCTGGCGGAATGTTGTTGTTTGGGTACACCTTTGTAGGCAAGTGTGCAGGTTCGAACTGGACCTGGAGTGGATCTAACTCGAATCTCAGGCAAACTGTGGATATCGCTCGGATACGATGAGGCGGGCTTCGACGATACAGTGGACCGTTTCTGGGGAAATGTTCTGACTGCGGTGGACACATTACTTGTCTGAACATTTACTGCTCCGAGACGCATTACGATTTTTGAACATTAAATGCTCCGAACATTGACACCAGATATCGCTCGGATCGAGATACCCAGTCTATCTGTATTGTATAATAGTGAGTACAAGTGTTTAAATATAAGTCTAGGACACACGACTGGACGTCACCGAAGACAGACTTTATAAGTCGGGTAATTCACGCTGAATTAATCTGGCCCATGTGCTGTCTTTCCACCAGTCCTGCATACTGTCAATACGTTCCCACACAGTTTCTTCGTCCACCCCGTATATTTCATATCGCCCACCGTCGAGAGGTCTGCCCTCTCGGCTGGCAACATCCAAGGCGGCTTTATTCTCCCCCTAGTGGAATAATCAGGCTACAATTAGCCGAGGTCTGGACTATGTACACACCTGAGTAACTCTAATAATTCAGTCCTATCAGGAAAGAAGAGCCTTGGTTCGAGTACTGCTAGGATACCTAGCGATGCTCGGTACAAAAAAGAATCCCCTTCCAGAAGTAAAACATCCCATATTCGAGCGCATGCCTCGAACGGAAGATGGTCTAGAAAAGAGGAAGGAGCCAATCGGGCAAATACGACGCTGGCGAAATTTGATGCTGCTTGAAATTGAAATATACTAGGTGTAGCGGTTAAAATGGAGGAAATCGTAAGTTGAGGGATTCTCACTCTTCGGCATGCCATCGGCTAGAAGGGTGTCGAATATTCTTCCGAACAGAATGAGCGCAACGAAAAGCAACAAGGAGATGATCACCTATAATATGCGTCCACCTGTATTTCGTTAGGACATCCGGGTCAAAAACTGTTATCTTAGGAGCTCACATCATCCTTCGATCCCTCTCCTCCAAAGAAACTTCGCATGCAGTGCCTTTCCATTAGATTCCGCATAACAATGAAAGCCTGTTGGGCCGGCATGTTGATCAAGAGCATAGCGGCAATTTTAGCTGCGCCAAGGGTGTAACCGAGACCCTCATCACTGCGAGATACCACCCAAGCACATACATGTCCTTGAGATCAGAATATAAGGGCCCATTCTCATGGTGAAATATATGGAGGGAAGGTAGCGTAGTAGAGATGTCTTGTTCGATGAGCGTTAGCGTGGCGGAAGGGAATGCACCAGAACCCAAGGCCCGTTTTGCTCGTGCAATACACGTTCGGTAGTTGTCTAATAAAAAGATGATCGAATCACAAACAAAGTCAGAATTGGACAAACGGTTAAGAGGTTGTAGATAGGGCCCAGAGAGAATATGTGATATCTACCTTTGCTGAGTGCCAGGGCATTTCCAACGGCGTTGGCCCACATTGAAGCCGTACTTTGTAGGTATTCCCTCCCACCACAGTTTCCGAAGAGCAGGGTTTTTATGTACCACTTTCCAATCGGGAACTATCTCTTTCTCCCACACGTTCAAGGAATCATCGATTTTCTTCTCTCTAGCAAGGCGACGCTCCTGAAAAGCTTTCCTCCGCTTTTCCGCTTGTAATTCCTGTCAGCGAGTTCCAATGTGAAAAACAAGAGTACTCACCAGAAGCCTACTGAGTCTCATCATTCCTCCCACTCACCAAGATGTTTGTTGTCTTCTTGGCGACTCTTGGGAGGCAGGAAAGACGGCCTTGTTTTGCTCCTCACTTTTTCCAAGGCACTGGGGCCAGTAGACGTGTTGGTCGATGAGTTGGATTTTTGGGAGATAAAGGAACAGGTACTGAAGGGGAGGAGGAAGGTGGTATTGACTGGGATGAAGATGCGGCATCGGGCAACGAATTCGAAATGCTTGATGTACTCGCAGCGGCTCCAGAATGTGAAGATTGTGCAGAAGAAGGTCTGGGAGGGGAATCGTCCGATATCCGAGAGGTTCTGCCCCCTAGTTCAGACGTCAATGATACCGTCACTCGGTGCGTCGGGGATTTGGAGACGTTGATGACAACGTTGGGATACGGATGGTTGTTTGAAACGGCTACATCGTCCAAAGACTCATCCGGAACAGATTCGGAGACGTCTATGACAACGTTGGGATATGGATGGTCATTTGAAGTGGCCACACCATCCAACAGTTCATTCGGAGCAGATTCGGACAGCGAAATTTGGGAAAACTCGGCATCTATCTCATCCTCATCCAGTGTGAGTTGCGGGGGAGAGGATGAACGAGAGTGTGGCCCAGTTCCATTCATGTCAATCGTAGAGATGGATCCATCGACGTCGAATGAATGTCTCCGCTCCGAGTCAACCGAGGCCTCTGTGTCGGCCCATGACAGCTCATGGCGAGCAATATCCTGTCGTATAGCATCCCGGGAAAACTTGAAGTCAATTTCGTCGTCTTCACCGTCTGCAAAGGCGTCATCGAGGTCGAGGGAAGGTCGGGGGGATCCAAGCTGCATGTCAGGCTGCTAATTGAAATGCGTGTCATGGTGCGTGACTGATGCGATGCGATGCACACGACCTGTCACACCGTGACCCGCACAAGCGCGTCAACTTGCAGTCAATGATATCCGAAATATTCCTGTTGCTTTCAGGCCATGAATCGTCGTTGTTTCCCTCTGGACCGTCCCTACACCCCCAATTCGCGCCTCTACTTCACCCCGGCGAGCAGCAATGTCTGGAATCCTAGCGCAGATCGCCTTCCGCTACAGGACGATCCTCGCGTTGTGCAAGACTCTGTCTCGCTCTCCGTCGCGTTACGTCGCCACGGTTGCCGCGAGTCTGACACATATACTCAAGGCGGACTACCAGACGCTTGTGGTTGATACAGAGGTACTATGCGTCGTTAAAACGTTCTCGTAGTAGTTTTCATAAATTTACAAGGCTAAAGTTCTTCTCCGCGACCCGAATCTGGTGGCTAGCGCGTCCTTTGTACCTCTTTCCTCAATACGAGCCGTGTTTGCTGAATGGGTGAGTGCTCTTTAAAAATATTCAATGAATTTCCATCAATTATACATAGGACGCCCCATTTGCTACTCTAGTTGCATTGGTAGAGCAACTCGAAGCCGAAAGGTCCTGGAAACCCGGGCCTTTAATCGATCTACTTCTAGCGCGCTCACATACTGGTGTTCACCGAATATCAGAGATTCTTTCTTCCTTAGCCGTTGCGGTTCAGCGGGTTTGGAGAACACAACTGACAGCGTTTGTAATCCACGGCTCGCTTTCGCCCACGGATCCATTAGCTTCGGAAAAATACACCCTTGAGGATGGCTCCATGCCCTCTTGCGTCTCTGATCAGTCCAGAGATTCCATAGCCTATGTTGGTCGGGCGATTGCCACAATAAAAGCCGCCCAGTGGCAAAAGCAACTTCCACGTAATCTGGCGTCCGAGCACACAAAGCTGCTGCAGGATGTTTTGCCGGAAGACCAGCATGCGTTCGATAGAGTGATACTCCAGATCAGGACGAACGTCAGCGAATGGCTCTGGTTAAATGTTCTCACTCAAAAGGATGTCGAAGACGCTGTAGATTCGCTGTGAGTAGGCAATTTTTAAACTCACCTGTCCTAACCCTCCGCAGAGGAAATTATTTTCTACTTCGAAATGGTGAATTCGCTCAATCCTTAATACGGGAGATTGAGCGCCTCAAGCTCTCGCGGCTGACCATGCGCTCTGGTCCCGCGTCCATGATTCGAGATCAGGATCTCAACTTGGCCCTCCTTCGCGCGTCTCTGGGCACGACTGCCCAGCATGATCCAACCCTCTCTCTCTTACGCTTCTCTTTACCGGCGGGACCTTTAAGGCCCCTTTTACCATCCTTATCTCACTCCCAATATCCTACCTCGGCCTCAATATCAGCGACTTTCCCTGCCAGCCCTTCTTTATTCAGCTCGCACCTGTTGGGATCAACCCCTCTGACGCTGTCATATAAAGTGTCGTGGCCGCTGGATCTCTTCCTCCACAAGGCCGACCTCACGACCTATGCGACTTTATTCTCTTATCTTTCTGCGCTGCGGAAAACACACGCCCGAATACATACATGTTGGTCTTCCTTGTCCAATTCGCAACGTGCACGTCGCCGATGGACAGGACTCGGGGAAGGGGGTACAGCCGAAGACTTACTAGTGCGTAAGGCACTGTTACGATGCGGATGGGGCGTGGTAAGAGACATGGGATGGTTTCTTGACACCCTACTCGGATACGTTATGATCGACGTTGTCGACGTGGAATTTTTGAGGCTGAAGGAAATGCTGGGACGGGACCGTGGACTCAATCCCTCAGGAAGTTTGCAGTCCCTGGGATCCGGTCAAATCCCTGTTGCAACAAGTGCTACCTCCATTGCCTCAAGTGGACATCATTTGGATTTCACAACGCTTCGCACCATACACTCGGAATATCTGGATCGCTTACTGACTGGGTGCCTGCTGACCAATCCTGTGCTCACCTCCCTTCTGCTTCCCATATTCGAGGTATGCGAACGGTTTGTGGCGCAAATTGAACGGTGGAATGGAGACGTCCTTCCTGCCCTTCTGTTCGAGGGAAGTTTGAAAGGGGGCGACGAGGAGGTTGGTGCTATGGTCCGGGAACGTCAAGGAGTGGTCGCCGAGATCAACGAGGTTCGTGCCCCCTTCGGAAATTTTTTTACGACGATGACTCAAACATGCAACTAGACTTTGCAGGAATTACTCGAGTCTTTCTACGAACAACTTTCACTGTCCACGTCGCAGCAGGCATTTACTGCCACAGGCACGGACGCGTCAAAGTCTGTTCTGATGAATGCAAGTCTTGCTAATCACACAACGTTCAATGCTTCAAAAGCGGTCAAGGGCGTGGATGGAGTGCGGCGGCACGTAGAGCGGCTTTTATTGAGACTAGATTTCAACGGGGCATTTTCCAAGGGCCGGAGACGGAAGCGAGAAACGGGGATTCTGGCTGAAGGAGGGCTCGCGTAGTAATTTCAAGTACATCATGATACTAATAGAATTTGGATTATTTTGGCGCCTATTTATGTCATGTTTGGTGCGATGAAAAGCGTCACTGTGCGACGGCTTTCATCTCTCGCTCACCAGCTCAAAATGTCATCCCGTACGTTCCCTCGCAATCTTCGTTAGTAGTTCTGAATAGTGCCCAGAGTATGCCTCCCGCCTCGTCGGCGCGGCGAACACTCTTGGTGAGTTCAATTACTGAATTACTCCACCACCTCATCGAGCGCCATCCAGAACACCGCGTCTACATCGAACAAAATGGCTCCGTGGTCTCGCCCTTCCACGACATCCCTCTTTTCGCAGACCAGAACAACGGCATTTTCAACATGATCGTCGAAGTTCCTCGCTGGACGAACGCTAAAATGGAGATTTGCAAGGAGGAACCCTTCAATCCCATTAAGCAGGATATCAAGAAGGGAAGATTGCGTTTCGTCCGCAACTGTTTCCCCCACCATGGATACATTTGGAATTACGGTGCCTTCCCCCAGGCAAGTAGTTTGCTGGCATGGCATGGCATTTTTATTGATCTGCTCGGATAGACTTGGGAGGATCCCTCGCAATCGAACGCCGAGACCAAGGCCAAGGGCGACAATGACCCCCTCGATGTTTGCGAAATCGGCGAACAAGTCGGCCACGTCGGCCAGGTCAAGCAGGTCAAGGTTCTCGGCATCATGGCGTTGCTCGATGAAGGCGAGACCGATTGGAAAATCATCGTCGTGGATGTCCAGGACCCCCTCGCTTCCAAGCTCAACGACATTGAAGATGTCGAGCGTCATTTGCCTGGCCTGATCCGGGCCACAAACGAGTGGTTCAGGTGAGTTCGGTGTGCACTGCGTCAAGACAGTATTGTTAACTTTGTCGTGTGCAGGATTTACAAGATCCCCGATGGCAAGCCCGAAAACACCTTCGCCTTTTCCGGTGAAGCGAAAAACAAGAAATACGCAACCGAGATCATCCATGAATGCCATGAAGCGTGGCGGCGACTCATCACCGGGGAGAGCCCTATGCAGGATCTGGCCATGTCTGTTTCCAGCGCTTCATCTGCGATTTGCATGCCTGACCCTGATACTAGCCATAACATCACTATCAAGAACTCGCCTGGATTCATTCAAAGGGACCATCCGATGTACACCAATCTCCCTCCCGACTCGAGGAAGCCTCCTGCTCCGATAGACCCTTCTGGTGCGTAAAAACATGCCGCGTGGTTACGGTTACTGACTATTACTTTCAGTCTCCAAGTGGTGGTACATCTCTTCTGCCCCCGTTTGAAGCAGATGTAATTCGAATAGCGCAAGTCGGCTTCTGTAGTATAATCGATGGTGGACAATCAAAGTGTTTCCTCTCAATGTTATGTGTGTCTAATATCAGTGGTGTGTCAAGATGTTACAGGGGATGAGAATGCCTAACGCCGTTGCTTCTCCGAATTGGCATCGGCTTGGTTGTGAGGATACCGACAATACCGGTCTGATATTGAAGTGACCGTCCAGGTCCCTGAATGGAAGACGAAGCTGAGGCTCGATATAGAGTTTGACGTTTCTTCTACGCACCTTCCATCGCCGAGAAGATCGAGTATTCCTGCGTCGTGACCCTTGAAACGGTATGGGTCTCGAGCACCTTTCCTGGCTTTCCACCCTTTTTGGGTGCGGGTTCAGCACGTTGGTACGTGAACGTGAATGGAGGATCTCCAATAAGTGTGAAGACGATCTCTGCTTGATCGCCCTCATGAATGTCCTGTGAAATGAAGTCAGACGTTGTCCATGGCGCCGTCGTCAGGCAATTACCTGATAGATCCGTTTCCCGTGGCCAACTTGAGCAGAAGGGACAGGATGGACATGGAGGCGCAAGTCAGTGACAACCGCCTTGCACATCTTCTGTTGGTGTGCGATGGAGGTTATCGTAAATTCACCAGGTTGCTGTTGAATCAGAGAGAAGGGCGAGACTTTCGCTTCCTCCGAATGCGCCTTTCCGTTGATGTTGTACCTGTAAGTCGATGTTAATTCAGAGATCAGAAAAGCTCAGAAGAGCTGGCTAATAACCCACCCAATAGTCCACGGTGGGACACCTTCGAGCTGGAATTGTGAGACATCCCCAACACAGTAGTGCTCCCGTCGGTCGAAAGGGATAATGGCCGCCGTTTCGGCTACGTCGACCCAGACTGAACTGGATAGTGGATCTAATGGAGCTTGCGGACAGCTGGATGCATCGGAAACAGATTCCAGTACAACTAGATGAGGTCCAATGGACTTGAATTCGTAGGAGGGGATATCGATTTTCCACGAAGACTCAAAGGTCTCAATGGTCATGGTCTCGACATGACTGGTGCCATAGTTTTTGATAGAGAGTCCCAACCGGAATGGAGGAGTTCCCTCAAAGAGAATAAGCCCATCGAGTGAGAGAGGGTCCTGAACCACAAAAGCATCGGTCAGACAATACGCCATACGATTTCTTGTACGGAAGCGAGCGGAAGGGCGCATGTTCACTTGTTGCTCGAACAAGAGGCGCTGTGAGCGCGGTATGACAGCATTCTTGTGCTTTGAAAGTGGATAGACAGCGTCTCCGATCTGCTTAACCTCATAATAAACCCGGCCAGGATTGGATGTTTGTAGTTCGAATCGCGTGCGTGGCTGTATGCTGTTGAAAGTTGGTTGGCCGAGAAGCTTCGTTCCCCCATTCTCGTTATTTTGGGCGATATTGTACATGATTTGGAACGGCGGCCGCCCTGTGAAGATTATCAGAACAGTCAATTAATTGGGTGACAGACGAACCAGTAAGATCCAGATCAATATGTGCATCCATGTTTTCGCAAATAGGCGACAGTATGTGGGAGCCATTGTAAGCTTCATATGTAGCAGCCGCGGCCGTATCAGCGGAGAGTTTCGCAGATGGCCTTGGTATCCAATCAACACGGAATGTCGATGCTTCAGCCACGACAAATCCAGGGCATTGTGAATCGGTGACCTGTTCATCGACGGTGAGAACTGCAAATGGTCAAGGAAAGTGCCCACAAACATCAAGTATTTGGTACACGCCGGCGTCCACCACATGGAGGTAATCGTTGGCGGTATTTAATACCGCAGACTGGACAGTATCACTCTCGTCACGACGGTATTTGAGGCGCCACGGCTAGAGGATGCATTCAGATTCTGGGACATACAATGTAACCAAAAAACTTACCCCATCGCCCGTCAGTCGTAAAGGCAGACTAGCGCGTTCTTGTTCCAAGACGGTGAGACTTTCTCCATAGAATTTGGCAGTAGGCTTTGATAAAAAAAATGTCGGCGCTTGCTTTTCTACCAAAAGAGAGGTTCTCACCTTGACCCGCCGCACATTGACCGAGATGCCCGGCACCGAAACAGGCCGTTTGCATTCATAAACATCTTCGATACTTACTGCTCTTCCATTCAGACACAGCATACTCCAAAGTCGAAAAGCAACGAACCGAGATCTACATCGAAAGTACCACCATCGCGATCCACTCGCGCTGGGATCGGAATTTGAAGGGTTTTCTTCGCGGTCTTGATGTCTCGGATCTGCAAAGTTTCCGAGCCTGTGGGGCTGACGACTCGGACCTCTAGGTTCCAAGGTCCCGTCCCGCGAAGCTCGACATCAATATCGACTAAACTGCCAGCACAACTGCTAAGCATCCTCTTCGGCGGCCCAGCAAACGCAGCTGATGCCAAGGGATGGATAGCTTGATCAATGCTGGGACCGTTCAATTCGACCCTGCGGTAGTTTGCATCGCTAATATAGGCGAAGGTGAACTTGTAATGTCCCGCTTGGGATGGCTGGATAGAAGTTCGCCACGGGAAGTGGGGAAGGTCTTGGGAGTTTCGCGCGGGGGTTCAGCATCTCTCTGGACACTGTAGTACACTTGGAAAGGAGGGGTGCCATGAAGAACGAGAGAGGCCGAGACACCGGTGTCACCCGAGCTGAAAAAGCGGTCAACTTTCAAAATCCAATTCGCAAACGTTTTTATTACCATTCGTGGATTTTCTTCCACTCAATTTCTGCGGTGGGTTTGGGTTTTTCGACGACAGTACACGTCTCTGGAGCCAACACATCGCCTGGACACCACTGAAAAGAAGGGTCAGTAGTTTGAAAACAAATTGTAATTGCCCGCACCTTCCCCTTTACCCCTAAAATGGTGTATTCACCAGGAGCGCTGGCTCTCACGTCCAACTCTCTTCGAGATCCTATCGTCGCAAGGGTTTTCTTCCAGGGGTAGAATCTCCTAGCAGTCGAAGTGTCGTCGGACGTGGGTGGTTTGTACGATAGGGAGATCTCCCAGGGTGCATCGAGGACATCTGCATCGTTCGTGGAGATGGACAGCTGTGCTTCAGACCCAATCAAGAGGGAAGCGGGAGATCCTGGGCCGCAATTCTTGAAAGATATAGTTGGCGTCCGCAAAACTACAAGAGAACGAGTCGTCTTGGTATTTGGGGCAGATGGATCGAGGTTGGGGATCTCAAGACGGACGATGTTTCCTAATGCTCGACCACTTCTTCTAAGGCGTAGAAGTAGGTTCCCGGGGCAGTTAGTGATACAGTCAACGGAACTTTCAATTCCTGCGGCTCCCCCTTCCTTCGGGTCTGCGCTTTGCCATTCCCGTCCGCAAGATCTGAATCAATACCTTCCACTATGAAGTGTTCTGGTCTTTGATTCACCACCTTGAACCACCGGAGGCTGAGTGGTGGGACGCCACGAATATCTATCATCAGTTCCAAATCCTGGTCTTGGCCGGCACAGCGGACGGCCGCGGTCGTGTCTTCAATGAATTCGACTCGCGGACAAGGCACGACTGTGACCTCGGACGGGTAGGCCAGACGCGCTTCGACGTTCGAAGAGTCGATAACCTGCTCGAGAC
Organism: Mycena leptocephala; assembly: GCA_029378395.1. NCBI lineage: Eukaryota > Fungi > Basidiomycota > Agaricomycetes > Agaricales > Mycenaceae > Mycena > Mycena leptocephala. Next base: position 222,810 of record JARJLF010000084.1, on the reverse strand, counting down.
GAACAGTACCGAATTTCGCGAGTTTGATGTGAACAAGAGACTGAGTTTTTTGGAGAGTAGATGATGAATCCGGAGATTCAGAGGCAGATTCAGAATTGTCATCATCATATTCATCATACTCGTCTTCTTGGTCTCGTTGGGTTATCGAGGCTGAGGGCCGTAATTTTGCTAACCGACTTTCTTCCATTGCTTTGAGCTCCTTCGATGATAGTTGGAAATGTTCAATCTTTTCCAAACCGCTGTCCGGTTTGTAACCCAGCGGCGTCAGAGAGTATCTGAGCGTGGAGACGTCGGTGTTGTTGAGAAGAACAGGAATGAGTGCGAAGGCTCCTGGCTCGGCTAGACAGAAGGTTGAGCCTTGGGGATTGAGCCGCGCTGTGCTGATCGGAGACATGCGCACTGTATGCTGCCCGAGTAGATGTGAATCCCTCGATACGGAGCTATAGCCCAGGAGACCGAAGGTAAGGGGACCAAGAAGGTCGTATACACTGAAAGGTTCCGGAGTGGCTGGGATATCTACGTCCTTTCGGTAAGAGTAAAATTACACTGCGAGCATTCGAAAACGCACCTGAATAGGAAGAGAAGCCTGTGTCTCGTATTCGGCCACCCACATTCAAACTAATGCCACCAAACATCAACCCGTCGAAAATCACCACAAGAAGGAGTTGTAACAGGACCACCGTGCGACTGTAATTGAGACGGGGTATTCGGAGACGGGTGAGTGCTAAGCAATAGGCAACGTCGAATAGTATCCATTTTTTACAGAGGGCAAGTGTGTCGTCGGATGAGGCGATGTACCCGACAAAATCTATGGCTTTGACTGCCTGTAGAAAAGCTGTAAGTGGTAGCAGTTGCAACGAGTTTTCGACCACTGGCCTGACAAAGGAAGCCCAGACTAAGTAAATAAAGCCTAAGGGCAAGTTAGGTGCGTGGTACATTGTTTAACGAAAACTTCAGAACCTTTGCGAGGGTATATCAATGAATTTCTCGGGAATAAGAGGAGGTCGAGTCGGTGCAGCCATGGCGGCCGACGATATTCAAAAACGGCGCGACTTCCCAGACCGTTTCTGACAATAGGCACGAAATGACGAGGAGAGGTCAAGAGAGTTCAAGGCAGGTCTCGTTTGGGTCTCGTGATCGTGCGCGTGAGGCTTTCAAGTTCGGTTATTACTCTTGACATCATTGTTTATATACTAGTAAGTAGTCGCGGTTATATAAACGCGCTCGCCACTGTTCGCGCCTGACCACAAACCAACCTTAGTCCACCAGCACATTTTGTCCCCTTCAAGTCCTCGCGAAAATGAACAGTTCGTATCCATTCACTCAACACAGGCCACCTTCAGCTCAATAGGCACTCAGTTCCTCCTTTGCCGAAGATCGAAGGGGATGTAGACATAATTTTGGACATCTACTCCCACCGCTCTCTCAAAACGAACTACATGAACGACGAGTATGGCGACACAGATCGATTAGTCGAATTAGGTGGTAGGGTGCTCGATATGACCCTTGCGTCCCACCTGTTCCACAAACGTCCCATCTTACTCGCGGAGCAAATATCTGTGCGGATCCTGGACCTCCCGTGTGGTGCGATAACTCTGACGATACTTAGGATTACGCTCGAGAGGCTGTCTCGGACGATAAACTCAGGGAATGGTTAACTTTCTACAACATTAAATCCAAGTTTCGTGCTGCTCCTGGATCCTGCGAGATACTGGAATCACCGGATGTAACTCTTCCTCCTACCCGCCCGATTCCTACCTGTTGACCACTGGGCAGGAAATGCGCAGATTTTTCAAAGCCTACATCGGTGCTTTATATATTCGAAACGGGGTCAACCATGTTCAGCACTGGATCTCAGCACTGGTAGACCCGGATGCCAATACCAACGCTTTTTCAAACCCGCCACCGCCTCTGGGTATGCCCCCACCGCTGCCCCAGCACCTTCCAAATAATTCACCGTCGAGCTCCGGTGCTTCGACCATCACACTCGCTCTCATGAACCAAACGGCAGCGCAGAAGGGTTTGAGCGTCACCTACCCCGCTGAACCACCCACCGGTCCTTCTCATAACCCCACTTGGAAAGTTAGCTGCTGCAGTAAGGTCTAATCGCATCCATTCGGAATCACAATTCACTGTTTTCATGAAACAGTTAATTCAATCCCGAAAGGGTACGGGAGCGGCAAAAGCCAGAAAGCGGCGAAAGAGGAGGCGGCTCGGCAAGCCTACCAGGCTATGGGATGGTGAGCCCTCGATCTAGAAAGACGGGATATACTTGGTGCCCGGCTTCTGCTTGATCTGTCCAATTCATGTTAATGTTGTATCATAAGTACTGACTGTCGTTCTTGAATCAATCGTATTTTCTTAACGTGCGGTATTCCATTGTGTACATATGAGTGAGGGACAGAACAACGTTCAATCTCAATACCGACTCAAGTACCAGAACATTATGTAGGCGCCGACAAGTCCCACCAGAACCCGGAACTGGCCCTCGGGGAAGAGATTCGATACCTTCGCCGCAGCTTTATTAAACGTTTCCGTGGCTTCTCTCGACATATCGAGGGGTGCTTGCGAACCACCCAATGTATTCCCCTTCCCAGAAAATGCACTGGTGTCTGCAGAACCGCTCGCATGGCGCCGCACAGTAGATTCGAGCTTGCTACAAGTATTGAAGTCAATTAGAGACCGAATGCACAACGTAAGCAATCAGCATACGCTCTGTTGGCACCCTGGACTTGGTCAATTTTGGTAGATCCTTTCAGAAATATAAATGTCGGCCTGTGACCGGCTGTAAACAAGTGGGTTAAGAAGTAGTGGGTCTGATACCTACATGGCGGAAACCCGGTACAGTTCTGCTACATCCTTCGCAGCGTCCACATCACACTTGAAAAAATTGACACCTCTGAACTGCCGGGACAGACTTTCGAACGTCGGGCTGATAGTGTGGCAGGGACCGCACCTAGATGGGGCGGATGAGGGGGACGCGAATTATCCGGCTGCATTCGACGGTCAGCTTCGGTAATAACCAGACACCATAGAAAGAATACGAACCCACGGCGAACACGTACCAAGTTGCATGGAAATCTATTACCTGCAAGCCAAGGTCAGACTTTGTAGTGGGAAACCAGACAGGACGCCTGACCGAAACCTTGTCCTTGGACTTGGAAAGGTAACCGTTGAGCTCAGACACTGAGTTCAAGTGAATTATGGACATGGCTGAAGCGAGGTAGCGTGGCGTTGCACGTGAATTACTTCTTGGATGAATAAGGCGGTGATTAGATTAGATTGTGAGATATTTTGTTCCCGCCACCAAAAATACATTTATTCTAAAAAAGACTACGTCCTACGAGGCGCAGGCCTGAGACCCTGAACGTCGCAGGGCGACTCTCGCAAAAAACCGTGTACTCCGACCTCTCCCGACCCCGTGTTCAAAAGTTCTGCCAATTGTGCGCGAGGCAAGATATGCCCAGTCAGGGTATTTTCTGCGGGACGAAGCGTGGCCGGGGAGCATCCGCTGAAGTTGGGACACCTTTCCTCTCCCGCAGAGGAAGCGCGTCTGCGGCGCCCAGCGGAGGGATGTTCCTGATTTTCATCTCGTTGCCTCTTGCTGTTGGAACGCCGCACAGATCCAGACTTCTTCCTCGCCTTGGGTTCCTCTACGTACGACGACTGGACTCGCCGGTGCAGGGTCCACAGATTGCTGGCGGCGGGCTTCGCAGGCGGGGGAGCACCAAAGCGGGAGAATGTAGGCGGTTCAAGTTTCTCTGCGACTAGCTTGGTGGTGACACTCTTCTTGACAATGTGCATAAACTTCATCTTTCTCGCCTGGCTGGGGTGCAGAAGATAGGGCGAGCATAGAAATGAAATCGGCGTCAAGCTTTTCTCCCCATCAACAATCCTTCCCGATTCGTGGAACCGGTCTTCCACAAGATATTCGAATCTCCACTTCAATTTCGTGTGGTCAGAACTCGACATAAAGTCCCCCGACTCGAAACAGGACGACGGGAGACGGGAAGATTCGCTGCCTTGCACGGTGTACACGCCGTTGGCCTTGAGACTGAGGTAAGCCTGACGGGAGAGAAAATCTCGCGATTCGTTCTTGTTGATGGTGAGGCGTCGAATGATGGGGTGGTCGCTATCGAACGGCGCGTAGTGAAACCGTAACGTCTCTCGTTTGACCGGACGGAACAAGGCCAGACCGCCATCGGTTGAATCCCAGCCTCGTGAATGCTTCGGAAAACCCACAAGCTTGAAGGTGGGGTGTACCGCCCGAAAACCTTCCTGGTCCACTAGAAGTTCGACAACGATGTCTTGAAGCCAGAAAAGATGTTTCGGTAGCGACATTTCATCGGTTTGAGAAGCATTTGAACGCTGGCCAAGCGGCTGGCGTATCAGCGGGGGTCGAACGTCTGGAGAGCTGAGAGGTCGCTGATTCCCGGGCACAGACAGCCGATATTCTGCGGTGTCAAGTACAACAGGATTCTCTCTCCGTGACTCCAAAACTGGAACCCAAGACTTGCTCGCCGGCAGAGTTGGCCCATTACAGTCGATGGGGAATTTAAACTTCCGTCGCAAGCGTGGAGACGAGGGGCAGGAGTTGACTGACGGTGAAGGAGATATAGATGTGCGGCTCGCCGTGTGGAGGGTGGAAGTAGTCTGTGAAGAAGCTAGGAGCGGCGAGGCTTCAATAACCTGGATGGAACTCGTCCGCAAATCCGGCGAGCCTCTAGGTGTAGATATGTTTGGAGTTGAATCGCTGGGAGCAGGCCAAGAGGGGCCGGGAAAGGCTGGAGAATGTAGAGACCAGCAAATCGCATCATTTTGGCGAGACTGCCGCTGCAACGGTCCAAAGGTGCCAACAGAACCGCGGTGACCTGTGGCGCAGAGGGACGTCGGCGAGGAAGGCGTTGCTGGTTCGTCAGACGCACAGACACCGAAATCAAACAAGATTGGGATATGTTCACTTGAACAGGATACACCAATAGCAATGGCACTCAAGATAGGTGAAGGAGGGGTGATAGATGATAGTGCAGTGAGGGAATCGGATTGCGGGACTCCGAAGTAATGAATGTTGGTAGGATCCATGGGTGAGGATAGTGATAGTTGAGCGCAAAGAAGAACGTGATGTTGAACTCGCATTACAGTACATACTAATACTATGTACACGCAAACGTCCATTATTACAGCTACCCACTTCTAGTCAAGAAATTATTCAAAATGGAATCAGCCTAGCGTCCAAAAAGGCCTAAAATCCTCCAGTCATCTGCCGTACAATGTTAGTATTTCTGATTCCAACTACGCTCTTTGGTCTGGGCCTCAAAGCACTGGTCAATCCTTTCGTAGGACTGATGCTCCGGGTTGGACTCAATCCACCACCGGTCAACTGTCTAAAAACTGCGGGATCGCCATACCCCATCCCCTTCGTCGGGCTCATGCTCCTGGTTGGACTCGTCGAGCCGCCGGTCATTTGCCTGAAGATTCCGGCATCGCCGCCATATCCAGTGAACTGTCTCGCCATGGTCGTAGTCCCAGTGAACTGAGGCGCCACTTTCGAACCAGTGTACGATGGAACAAGGGTCGCCGAACGCGTCGGCGAGCCTTGTGGCGAGCCCCTTATGCCAATCGGCAACAGCAACTAAAGAGAAAAGTACGGAATCAACTAGCTTTCGCGGTTTTATACTCGAAGACTTACCGAGCACTCCCGGCACCAGACACCACCCTCCCCGTCGCTTTTTGCAGCACTGTCCAACTTTTTGCCGCAGCCGGGGACTCCCTTCTTCCGCTCGTCTCGTGCTGCCCAAGATTTGGCGGGCGCCTTCTTGCCCCCACAAACGAGGCAAGATGCGTGCCATCGGGAGTTATTGGGGCCAGGAACAACCCCGCGTTCCATTGGCGAGACAGAGATGTGACATCCGGGGCATGAGTTGGAAGTCCCAAAACGTGGGAAGGAGGAAGGGGTTGAGGTAGCAGGAGCAGTAAGAGGTGGACGATCATATTTACTCGACTCCGATATAGTAGCAGATGGTGGTCCGGCAGAAGGAGGCCGAGTCAAAGGCACTGGAGCCGCCCTGGAGGAGAAGATCGATGTCACTGAAGTTGTCGACGTCGGAATCGGTCTGATGTTTATCTTTTGTGGAGGAGCGCACTGTTATATTCGTGTTAGCTGCGCGAAGAAATCATTGGGAGTAAAACCAACCTCGACATGTGAAGGTCCTCCAGCTCCCTTCACAAACAGTGCTTGACCCGCAGCTCCTTCTTTGAAAGGCAAGTTACAAGAGACGCAGGTGAAACAGTCCGTGTGATAAGTTCGGGGCTCTCCAGTTACATCGTCAGGAACAGTGACATAGCGTCCACCCTCTTCCACAGAAAATAATGCACGGTGGCATTTAACGCAGTTAGTAGACGCCGTGGCCTTCGGAGGAACGATCGAGAGTCCTCGGGGGACTTCGACTGTGACGTATTGAAGGGGATGGGACTCTTGGTTGGGGTAGTTGTCGCCTTGACCGTAGATTTCGGGGTATGGGTCGGGGTTCCCATCTGACTCTTGGTTTCCTCCACTATCACGTCGTCGAGACTTCCGAGAAAATCTCGGGTGTAACGCGAGCCATATCCGGGGGCGTATACCTTGGATGCAGTGAAAACATCCACGTCTATGGATCCGTCGTCCCTCGGTGGGGAATCGGGGCCAGAGGACGATGTAGTGTCTGAGAAATCGGACGTCAGGTCGGGAGTGGGAGGTATCGCGGGGCTCGAAAGTCGTCCAGACGACCGAGAAGAGCGGAGACGAGGTTTAGAGAGGGCGGCGTTGAAGTTGCGGAAGTGGCAGGCGACGTGGACGATCCCTTCATGAACCTTCGCTTCATTTCTTCAATAGCCTCTTCGGTTGGCCCAGGACTCGCGCTGTGCCGCACAGGACTCGGGCTTCCAGAGGAGTACCGCATCGACGGGGAGTTGCTTGTCTCTTCAGGCTCCGGGCTCCTGAATCGCTCGTAGCGTCGGGAAGGACTGGCATTTGGATCTGCAAGTGGGTCGCTTTTGCCTCGAGAGCGGCCGACAAGCGGGCTCCCTTCCCGACTCGAGCTCGAGTACCTGGAAGTAGATGCGGCCGCCGCTGGGCTTCCAGAGTATCTCGGACTTCTGCTCGGGCTCTCTTTCCCAATCATACTCAAACGATGGGATAATTCCTCGAGGGCAGGGCTCGCCTCGCGAGTCTTGATGATCCCTAGACGCTGTTCGAGCTCCTCAAGAGCAGGGCTGCCCTCCCGGCTTTTGCTTCTGGAGCTCCCGGCGTTACCACCCAGACTCTTGTCAACCCTGGGGCTAGTGGTGCTATGGCGTTTCTTCTTGGGGGTCGCATCCCTCTCGAGGCAGGTGTCAAAGCACTCTGGACAGCACGGCCGGCCGAGCAGATCGACCATGGGCGAGTCCCCAATGTTCTTGTCACAGCCTATGAGGCGCATATGAGTCGAATCGACAGACCCGCGTGAACGACGAACACACCTGCGCAGTCGAAGCACTTCTTGTGCCAATACCGGTCGCCCACATGGATGAATCCGCCCTCCGACTTGAGAATGAGAACGGGGCGCGAGCATTCGGCGCACGCCCCCCGCGAGCCGCCGTTGATGATAAAACAGCTACGGCAGAAGAAACGGGGAGTTCCGGACGTTGTCGCTCCATGTGGGTCCGGGTATATAGTGGATTCAGACGGGGCGAACGAGGTTCCACAATCCGCACACGATTGAACCGTCAAGGATTCCCGTGGTTGAAGCACTGAACCATAAACTTTGGAAAGGGTGGAGTCGTGCGGGGATGGCAGAATGCCGGATTCGGGGGCTGCCAAAGAGGAATACTTGAGCGGCGAGGGTGGCCTGCCAACTTGGGAGGTGGAGGTGGTGGAGGTGATATGGGCCGAAACGCGATTACCGAGCTGTGGGGCGGAGGATTGGGAAAGCGGCCTAGGAAAGCGCTTCGTCGGGGAGGAGGAAGTCGGGGCTGGGGCTGGGGCAGTAGTAGTAGTGGGTGCGGTTCGTGTTGGACTTGGAGACCTATCCTTCGAGACATAAGTCTTGGACCACCGGTCCTGCGCCTTTTCCTTTGGATTCATCTGGTTCCAGGGGACAACGGGGGCTACGAGTCGATTATAAGGTGATGTTGGATATAAAGATGGATGAGGACTGACCAACGGGCATGCCACCACATCTGCAGCGCTCCCCAGTAACAATATTCCCGCAGCGTCTGCAAAAGCCCATGAGGCGTATTTCAACCAGTGGTTCCGAAAAGAGATTGAACGCGATCACGTGCACGCAGTCTCCTTTTCACAACATTCACACCCTCCGCAGCTTGAGCGCTCGAGCCATGCCCCAGACGCCGCCGCGCAAGCGCCGCTCGGATATCGTGCAGTCGCCATACTTCAGCCCCAAGAAGGGTCTCACTACTGAAGACCTCCACGGGCGACTGATCCAACTCAAACCTTGTCTCATTCAAGGTATGGTACTCGGACTCTCAACAAACCAAAAGTAATCCGTACCAGAAACCGTCGCGGACGACCCGTGGAAACTCTTGGTCGCAGTGACCCTGCTCAACAAGACAGCAGGCAAGCTCGCCATTCCCGTCTTCTGGGCAATCATGGCAGCGTGGCCCACCGCCTGGGCTCTGTCGCAGGGTACATTTCGCATCTGCTTGCATGGCACGCTTCTGACAACAAACCACTCAGCCCCCGAGTCCGAACTGGTCGCCCTGATTCGGCCTCTGGGCACCCAGAACATCCGAGCAAAGCGCCTCATCAGTCTCTCCCGCACCTACCTACAGGATCCACCTTCACTGCGCGACGAGCGCCCGTCCCGAGCGGTTGGCACCCCAATTTCGGCCCGAAAGCGCGAGAAGTACCCGCCGACACCTATAAGCCATCTTCCCGGTGCGGGCACCTACGCGCTCGATTCATACCGTATCTTTTGCACCGGGCCCGAATCGCAGGAATGGAAAGACGTCAACCCAAGTGACAAAGAACTCATCAAGTATCTGGTAGTATTTTTAATGTTTCTATGCTGATATGTCGCTAATAGCAGATACCAGAAATGGAGATGGGCAGCAATGGAACAAAAACGATGGACGCCAGAGTTCGGTGTCATGGACACTGCAGATCTTTCATATATCCGAGACTTGGTATCCGAACTGGAGCTGTACTCTACCAGCAAGAACGGTTTGGGTATGTGATATCATTGATAGTCCGCAGCAGTAAGTAAACGATAATCCCTCTCGTTATAGCTTCGACCGAGGCAGGGGCTCCCAGTCCACCCGTTCGATCTGCCAAAGAGGGTTAATTAGCAGGGACGCACAGGAAACGGGACGTGACATGCCATTTCGGGCTTAAGGTCCTTGATGCTGGCGGCGCCGAGGCCCCTCATCCCAGTGACGATCTCTCGCTTCAATATCTGGACGATCTTCACCACCCCAGCCTCCCCATATGCCTGTCAAATATAAATAGCAGTGGGTGGGTCAAATCTCGCGACTCACGCTTTGAGCGTAAAGGAAAGGACGCCCAAGACCCACTGCTGTGGCTCCCAGACACAGGGCTTTCAGTACATCTGTTTGGGACATAGTCAAGTTTGGTTTGGAGCGGCCATTTTTTTACATACCAGTTCCGCGCTTTACCCCGCCTTACCCGATGTTAGCGCTCTGATATGTAAAGTGGCGAGCTTACCATCAATATACACTGCAAGATAACTTAATTAAGCACTTAGATTGCGGTGGTGAAACTCCATTTACCTTCGGCTCTATCGAAAATGTCCGGTCGCTGCTTACGCAGCCTGTAAAGCACCTCCATCGGGGGTAACGAACTGGTTCACGGTGGGTGGGTGGTTAAGGAAAACCAATGAAATACTCACTATTCCAATTGCCGACCTGGATGGGGACGCCATCTTAAATTTAGCGTTCAGTGAGTTGAGAGCGCAGCTTACCGCCATGATTCGAGAGCAGGATACCATCAACTCCCGCATCGGTCGCGAGAACGGCGTCCTGGATAATTCGTAAATAAAGATGTCGAGGACAACAAGGCAGACGGTACCTCAACACATTGGACTCCTGGGAATAAATACCCGTAAGAACAGCAGACCCAAGAATAAAAAACGATAAATATACCCACCCTTGATGACAATGGGCAATTTAGTTACACTGCGCAACCACGGAATCGTCTTTAAACGCCGTCAACGCCAAGCAAAGCAAGCGACATTGGGGATCTACCTTTTCCCATGTCATGTTCCGATCATCGTTGACGATCAATGCGCCGGCGGTTCCAAAAACGGTGTCCCCGTCTCCTTCTCCCTGGCCATCAACATGCACCATGGGGAGCCCCGCTCTAGGTCCTCCATCACCCAAGGACTTTTAATATCCTTTTCGCGGTTTCCGGGAACGACGGCGTCCACAGTCAAGAATATGGCCTTGTACCCGAGGCGCTCGACCTCGCGGACGCGTTTCTCCGCCACAGCATCGTCCGTGTTCTTGTAAAGCTGGAAAAATAGCGGCTGCGACGGCGGGGCCGCAGCAATTATTTCTGCGGGAGACATGGAGGCGTTGGACGAGACCATCTGGATGATTTTGGTGGTCGTCGCCGCCTTGAGATGTTCACCTCGCCTATGTAAGCGGGGTATTTTAATGGGGCTATCAAGCGGGAACGGGCGGGAGAAAAAACCTAACGGATGCCGAGTTTTGCGAGAGCAGCGCCAGAAACAAATACAGGTATGAAACATCGAAGCCCAATATCGTGGTCGATGGGTCGCATTTGCCGACTGGCCGCATTACGCGGGGATGAAAGAAGAATCGGGAGAAGGCTCGAGCATTCTCAGTCACCGCTAGAAGACAAGGTTTATAAAGGCATTTACGGATGAGAGACATTTACTGATGTGGTCTCTGCGGCGGAGGAATAATATGCCTCTGCCTTGTGCGAGAGAACCTTTCTGGCGACCTCCTGTACAGGATCAGTGAGCGTTGAGTGGAAGGGCCTGGTATTTTTGGACCTCCATATCCCCCAAGCTCATTATGCGGACGAGCGGCGGGCGTTGCTGGAGGGCTGTTCGATCCTGAGCTCATCCTTGGTCTTCTTGCGGTTCTGTTGGTCATGGGCGACAGACTGAGCGGCGCTAGCGGAGAGTGGACCGAGATGCTTTGACGGTGGAAGGTTCTTTCCAGAGCATCGGGGGGGTGAATTGGCTCATACGCGCTGGTCGCGTCACGCCCGGCGTATTTGAGAATTATCTTGGCGCCCCCAGGATGTTCCTAGAAGGTTTGGGTGCACTGACGTGCAAAGACGGGGAGGTACGCACTTGGAGGAAATCGGTAACGTCCTGAGAAAATGGTCAAAAGTGGGATTAGGAAACATTAGGATAGAGCTACATAGACGCTGTTTTGGATGATGACCCAGCACGACTGCGGAGAGTTGTGTTCCGCGACTTGTTCGAGGGACCACATGGCTCTGGATCAATAAAGCGGGGGCAAAGGCTACAAAATACTGAGATGAATGAGGGAGTACACTTGAAAGAAGGAAGAAGTACAGAAGATAAGGCAAGAGGAGGAAATCCAATGGACCAATAGTGTGTGCCATTTTTTGAAGATGGTGGCCGGAGGGACTCGGCAGCCGGGCCGATGTCGCGTGTCGGTCCGCTATGGACATGAATCCCGCTTTATTGAGGCAGGCAAGAGGCAGGAGCAGGACAGTAAATGTAGTAGTAGAATTCATTCCAGATCTGCCATGGGTTGAAGTTGGCCCATGCTGGGCTACGAGCTCGAGGATATTAAGCAGGAAATATTATTTGAAACGATCAAAGACGTCAGAAGAACGAAATATTGCTGCATGACTTGCACGCTTACTTGCTCCTTCGGCGCTCCAGAATCCTCCTCGATACCACCACTAGTACTCACCTCCCTTTACGCCAGCGAGATCAACTCATCTACTATAGGTGCGAGGCCCGCAGCACTGCAATGATTCGATAAAATAAATATTGCTCCATCGCGTAAAAATAGAGCCGAGGCACGGATTTGGCCGTTTGGCGCGTCGAGGCGCGCGTTAGCCGTTACGTCACGCGATGTTTACGGGTTCGAACCACACGTGATCATTGATCAATTAGTAGTGCCAATTGTCTCCGCACCCCACCTCGCAGACTCGACTCAAACACAAAGTTGACGTTCCTTCTTGCACGATGCCTCCGCTGCCCTCTAGGAAAGAACTCGAGAGTCTCAAGAGGCCAGACTTGCAAAAATTGTGCAAAGACTACGGTGTCAAAGCAAATCTCAAGTCAGATGCCCTCATTGAGCTCTTGCTCGACACAAAGTTCGTTAGTCGCAATGAATGATGCATTTCTTGCTCAATTTCCTTACAGGAAATCAAATCCACGAACAGCAGCAGCAGCAGGCCGCCAACGCGCCGCAGTGTATCCACGCGGCACACAAGCCGATCAGCACCACGCATAAGTTCCGTTATTATCCACGACACCGACGACGAGGAGGAAGACGAGACCGACCAGCAGATCGACGAGGAGGAGACAGAGAACCAGCCCCAGCCCCAGCCAGAACCTGAACCAATACCGCCGTCGAACCGCACACGAAAAGCCAAAGACACCCAGACACGTCTTGGCGTCGGGCGCCCAGTGGCCGCAGGCGGAAACGGCCCGCGTGCAGTCACAAAGTCTGTCAGTGTCGCCAAAGGAAAGCGCGGCAGAAATAGCAAGGCAGTCAAGCCGGTCGAGGACACTATTCTAGAAGAGGGTGCGTTCCTTTGCATACTTTAGCCATCTGTCTTTAACTCTTTGACCAGCTGAGGAAGAGCAACCATCGCAGGGTCAATCTCTCAGCCTCGCGTCTTTGCCAGCACCTGATTTCGCCCTTCCAGGACAAGCTGGGCCTTCTGATCTCGCCGTTACTGGACCCGTCGTCACTGCACCAGAGGCACCGGCTCAGGATGCATCGACTTCAGATAGATCGGCGGCATTGACCAATGCTGTCGCCGACGCGGTGAGTTGCTCGACCCTGCCCCTAATCATCTCTTATCTGTTGTTTATTTATAGATGCGTCCCATCTATCAACAAATACAATCGCTTAAATCAGAGTTGGAGCAACTTCCTCTTTTGAAAACCGAGCTGGCTCAGCTCAGGAAACAAGTGGCTGACATGCAAAATATAGAACTAAAGGTTGCTACTCTTACCGCCCGAGTCGATTCCCTTACGGCCCAGTCCGTGACGGCAACCACCTTGGACGAGCAGCTCAAGCAGGTCAAGGATATGGTTACTACCACTAGCTGGCGTTCGGCACCAATGTCGTCAACGCCGCGTTTCCAGAGTCCCGCGCCAAGGCCAAGGTGATTTCCCCAGACGGTGTTGCCCTCCGCTGACTTCTTCATCCTAGTATCGAACCCGCTGTTTCCGTCAATGCTAGCTCCTCTAACTCCAATACGGTCGGCCCCATCAAGAATCAGGAGCTGCCGAACCCTGGCATTGCGCCTAGCATGCTCGGCAAGCGCCACCGAGAGTCAACGTCGAGTAATTTAACCGGCATTTTCGACGAGGGCCAAGAAGGAGATCTGAGCGAGGAGGAACTTGCAAAGAGAGTCGTGCGACCCACAAAGAAGCGCGCCAGGTTGCAGGAAGAACAGGAGGAAGATTTCGAAATTGAGCCAGAGCCCGACGCGCCGAGTGCGCCCAGAGTCCCGAGCTTTACCGTTTTTAGTGGCGAGGAAGAGGAACCGTACATTGATCCCCCGCCACCTACCGAGGGCCTGCCTGAATTCTACCTCCCCCATCACCGACCGGCTCTGGCTCGCGGCAGAGCACGATGACGAGTACCCAGAACGCGTCCGAGAACCAGCACCCCTTCACCTTCGCCTTCCTCCCCATTTCCTCCACACCCGCCGACTACAACTTGCCGAGCTTCCCGTATCCCGAAGCACCGCAATCGCCCTCCCCGGCAGGCCCTTCGCACAGCGGGCATGCGCGCAACCACGGCGAGCGCACGGATATCTTCAAGTCGTTTGGCTTGCCACCGCCCGGCCGACCGCGCTCCCGCGTCACCAGCACATCGGCGGGGTCTGCGGCATCGCGCGATAACACCGCAGGAAGCATGGGCGCGTTCGTAGACCCTGCTGCCTGACACGCCGTGCGTCCGATCAGGAGCGCGATGAGTTTGGGTTCGTACGGCCTCCGTTGATGGCTGACGGCGAAGGAGATGCGCCCGCGTTGAAACGGACCATGTACGGTACGGAGTTGGACGGAGATACGCGCTTTGGAGACTTTGGTCTCGAGGGAGTTGCTAGTGGTTTCTGGACAGGTGGCAGATTCTGACGAGGTGTTTTTCTTGGATGCTGTGTGTATTCCGCCCACCGTCGGGCCCGTTGAGTGTGTATCCATGGAAGAGTATCTTCACGAGCAGTGTTAGTTCAACGCGTATATTAGTGTATTTGTGTCTTGAGTCAAAGAACTATTCTTAACCGCCAGCGAAGATAAGAGCAACCCCCAAGTCATCGGATTCATACTATACATTCAATTCTATGCGATTACAGTACATATGTGATGTCTCATGGGTGCTCTGTTGTTATAAATGAGGGCGATGACGCCAATAAATAATAATATGCATGTCTTGTCGCGCGCGGCGCGTCAACATCAACGCGAACGCGTGTCTCCGGGTGCCATTGTCTAAATAGAGGGCACGAAGGAAAGTACCTCCTCGTAAAGCAACTCTGCAGAGTCATGTTAGTCGCCACGAACAGCGCAATACCTAGATGGTCGTACCTTTCAACTGGTCTTTCGTAAGTTCCTCTTTGTGCACTGCAAAATGGATCGTTGGTAAGACGAAGAAGTAGTGATCACAAAATGGCGTACTGTCGAATTGGAAATACGAGGGGCTGAGAGGGGTGACGGTGGGTTCATCCTCGGGATCGTGCTAAGAAAAATAATTAGCATGCAATCCCTCAGATGTGAAAACGTCGACTTACATATGCCGCGAGGTAGGGGTGCTCGAGGGCCTCGTCCACTGTGAGGCGCTTCTTGGGATCGAACGTCTAATCGCCATATAAATTGTCGTATACGAAAAGTGCGAGGCGGGACGCTCACCAAAGTCTTGGTCAAAAATCGATCGCTGCGGGGGACGCATTCGGGAAGAGCGTCGGGAAGGCCCGCCGCTTGCGAATGGGAAGTGCGCGAATATAGTCGCGCGACCGCCGAGACGTGATCGCATAAAATTCGTCCAAGGTCGGCGTGCCTGTGACGTCAAGTGTCAACAACGTCAACGCCGTCAAGGACCCACAGCGTACCGATAATATCCAAGATCAAATCTAGCTGATGACTGTAATCCCGTCCGGGGAACAATGGGCGACCCGTGAGGAGTTCCGCCAAAATGCAACCGACGGCCCATAGATCAATCGCCTGTTATCCGAGGTAGTGAGTGAGTTGGCGGCACTAAAATATCAAAGAATTCAATCACACCTTCGTGTACATCTTGAACGATAGCATGATCTCAGGGGCGCGATACCACCGGGTTGCCACGTATTCTGTCATTAAACCAGCTTCTTTACCGCCGGTCGGGCTGGTCTTCACGCTCCTCGCAAGGCCGAAATCGCAGACCTTCAGGTCGCAATTGGCGTTGAGGAGGAGGTTGGCCGGCTTGAGATCGCGGTGGACAATGTCTGCGCTGTGGATCGATTTGAGGGCCCGCAGGGTTTGGTAGACAAAGTACTGAGAAAATAGAAATTAGCTTGGGTATCGACTTTGCATCGAGATGCACCTACTTGACAGTGATCGTCGGTGAGATGTTGTGTACGGATTACTCGGTGCAAATCCGTCTGCATCAACTCCTGGATGACTGCGACAACGTTTAAAATGGTGTCCGAGACTGCGAGGAAATTTACTATACTTACAGTAGATCTCTGTGAATGAATCGAGAGTCGGGGGTTTGCTTTCGTCGAGTTCAGCCGCTGTACCAATGCCAAGAAATGCCTAGCGCTTACATTATATCCAAAATCGAGATGATCTGGGTCCATTGTGTTATGAGATAGTTGGAGTAGCTCAGGGAAATTGACGTACATTTTCATTCAGACAGGTCTCGGAGAAGAACTTGAGCAACTTTAGTTCGCGCAGAGTTCGGAGGCAAAACAAGGTGTGGTCAAAGGGAAGGATTTTCTTGATTGCGACCTGCCGACCAGAAGGCTTGTGCAGAGCAGCGGCCACTGTGCCGTAGGCACCTTCTCCAATGGCATGAAGGACCTGATAATCATCACCTACGCGCAGGTATTTAGTGCAGTGTGGAGCACGACAGAATGAATTATTACCGATCTCGAACTTGGGGAGGGGCTTGGGGTTCTTGCGAGAAGACATTATTACACTGGATCCAGCCGGTGAAGTGGGTAGAGGATAGAAAGGGTGGTGAAAGGGTGGTGAAGGAGAGGAGAGAAGGGAATTCCAAAGAATAGGATTAAAGCGCTGGATTATCTTGGAGCCCTTAAATATGTATCACGGCCAGTGTACTATTTGGTTCCTGTTGATGTGTGAATAGAGATGGAAACCGGTTCGGAATTGGGTAGGTTATATATATTGCCTAGTCATGACGATCACCGGGTCGACACGGTTCCATTAGAGACCACAGTAGACTGATATGGATTCGCTGGCAAGAAAACGAGCCAGCTTGGAAGCCATATGGGGCAGAGACGGGGGCGTCTATATCAACGATTGTCCGCTCCGACGGTCGTTGACGCGTATGGAGAGGTATTCGCCGACTTATACGCCGTCTAGAGGCTGGCGACGCGTCTGGGGCTCGCGCAGGCCGAGATGCTGAGATAGTTGTTAGGTTCCTCCCGGCTCCCGGCGTTGATGACATTTGGAGATGGGGCAAGCTGCGGGGGGGATGTGAATAGGCACGAACGGAACAGAGAGATCATCCAGATGGCTGTGAACGATTGATGATGGCACGGATGGCGACACATTAATAGTTGTGGATCGTGCATAAGTATAATATTAGACACCACTTGCAGAGGTTGTGCGCCAGATTTATGAAGGTCGCATGGTCGCACGAGTGGAGGCCAGGGCTTAGTTCTTGGTTCGGTGATGATAAATGCGTCACTATGTATCAAGTTCTCTAGACTTAATTGTGTCGATAGAGTTCTAGGCGAGCGGTATCCGGGACATCGAACGCGCATGGAGATACAACGGGGTACAACGGGATATATTCCTAGACTCCAAGACCGGCATCGTAGGGTTTGCAGAGTGGTGCTGTAGACTTTTTGCAAGTTGCATTCCAGCCACGAGGAACTTGAGGGTGCAACGACCATAGAGTTTCTTGCATACAGTCGCCTTGTAGTTGCATTCTGGCCCCGAGTGTATGCGTCAGCGCCGGAGCCCGTGCAACCAACGAGAGATCTCCATTAGATAGGTCCACAAGGGAATGGATCAGAACTGGGGAGATATATAGAACGGCCAAAGCGAGGATAAGCAACCATTGCCAATTTGAACCTAGGTCGCCGACATCCCAGGAACGACGTTGATGACTGTTTCAGGCGTTAATAGGATGCTTGCTATTGTCCTCTGGATCTATAGCTCCCGAGGATAGTACTGCCTAGTACTGCTCAGTGGTCTCTCGCGGTCTCGGCCCTCTTCTGCCTCGGATCCTATGTACGACCCTGGTCGTTGGCATGCTTGACGACACCCCTCTCGCAACTCATCATGCATCTGCCTACATATGTGTGTTCGGGTGTTGTGCGCTGTTTACAATCAGGCAACAATGGCAGCCTGTTGATCGTCGCATATAAGGCGCAACATGTGGCCTCTGCGTATCTTTTCCCTCTCTTCCCTCTCCTTGGCGGTCCTCTTTTTGAGCTTTTTTTGCTTGATTCGCTCAGTTGCAGCACATTCCTTACCCGCAAATCCATATCACACATCTTATCGCTAGCGATGTTTGCTTCTCTTTCTTTGGGCCTGGCTTTAATGCCCTTCGTCGTCGGCAAAGTTTTTGATGTTCAAGTCGGTGGAACAAATGGCGAGCTTGAGTTCTCCCCCGAAGCACTCGTGAGTCCATGTCTTGGACTTTCTTTCAGAATACTCATTTTGTAGTCCGCTGCCATTGGAGATCAAGTCACCTTCCATTTCAACCCTAAGGTGTGTCTATCTGTCTTCGGGGGCTTGAGCCCGATCTAACGGGCGCTGTCAGAACCACACCGTCTCTCAGTCCGCATTTGCCAACCCCTGCGGTCTGAAAGAAGGTGGATTTGCATCTGGATTGTAAGTTTTCTTTGATTCCCCTTTCCACGTCCTAATGTCGGTATAGCATGCCTGTAGCTGCCAACAGCTCTGTTGACACGCGCCCCACGTTCACGGTCACGGTTAACGATGTTTGTAGTTTATCTATCGTCTCGACCTGGGATTAAATTTTCTTTTGCCAGACCAACCCCGTCTGGGTGTACTGTGCCCAGGCAGCTGGGACCGCCGCGAGCCACTGCGGAAAGGTGAGTTTGTTTAATGACGAGGAGGCACAGTACTAATCATTCGTAGGGTATGGTCTTCTCCATCAACTGCCCTTCGGACGATTCTCCCAACTCGTTCGGCAACTTTAAAAAGGCTGCTCTCGCAATCGGTGCTAGCCTTAGCGCCGAGGCTGCTTCCGCCTCCGCCACCGGGGCTGCTGGGGGTTATGGAGCCCCTGACGCATCACCCACGGCCACTGCTGCCTACGGTGACGTGACTCTCCCTCCGGCTCCCTCTGCATCTGTAGTCACCGCGACAATCACGGTACGCTCATCAGCCAACTGTTTTGTTTCTATTCTTGATTGAGACCACAGCTTGACTCGAGCTCTGTCTGGACAACCGTGTACACGTCCTTCGTCAACTCCCCTGCAGCCACCCCTGCTGCAGCTGATGGTCAAGTCCACACTGTCACTGTTGGTGGTACTGGCAAACTCTTCTTCAACCCCGATCACATCGTGTAGTTATCATCCTCCAAATCGAATAAACCCGTACTAACAAGCCCATAGCGCCGCACCCCGTGACACCGTTGTCTTCCAATTGTAAGCAATTTTAAAGTCCGCCTTTTGCAATGATACTGACTACATTACAGCCAGCAGAAGAACCACTCTGTCGTTCAGAGCTCTTTCGCCGATCCCTGCAGACCCCTCAACATCAACAACGCATCGGCCGCCCCTGGCTTCAACTCTGGCTTCATGGCTGTCGCTGACAACGTTACCACCGATTTCCCTAGCTGGAACATCACTGTGAACGACACCGCCCCGATCTGGGCGTACTGTGCCCAGAAGACCCCTTTAAGCCACTGTGGTGCGGGAATGGTCTTCGCTATCAACGCCGTCGATAGCTCGGCTCGCAACTTCACCGCATTCAAGAGTGTTGCAGAGCAGCTCAACGGCACGGGCACCGCTGCGGCCAGCGGCGCTGCTCCTACCCAGAGCAGTCCTGGTGGGCACTCTCACTCCGGGTTAGCAGCGGTGCCGGGGTTGCCTTCGCGCTCATTGCGATTGCCGCTTCCCTGCTATGAGCATTTTAGTTTGCTCTCTCCCTCCTAGATGCCTCTCATGAACTAAAGGACTTTGTCTTGATGACACGACGACTACATACCTTTTTTTTTGGATACTCTTGGGTCCCAGTAGACTTTTCTTTATTTATGAGTGCTGCTTGTAGTAGTGACTTATAAACCTTTTTTTTTACGTGTACCGTCTAGAAAATGAGAAATGTTGACTCCTTCCAGTTCACAGCGATCAGAAACAAGTATTCGCTTGATTGCTACGACAATCACTCTCCACCCATTGATTCCCTGGCCTTTTTCTCCTTTTTCAGCCGCTTCCTCTCTCTCTTCGCCTCCTCGTCCTCCTCAGCGGGAGCTTCGGGAGCTTCGCCCGCGGCCTCCTTAGCGGCCTTTTTCTCTTTTTTCCTCCGCTTCCGGTCTGCCTCGGCGTCTGCGTCTTCGTCCCCAGCAGTTACCATGGAGATGTCCGGATCTGCGACTTCTGATTTACGCTTGCGCTTTTTCTCCTTGTCCTCTTTCTTTGCGGGGCTGTCCGTATCGGGGGCAGGGGCGGACACCGTAGCGGGTGGCGCGACGGCGGCGGAAGAACCAGCAGTGGGTTGCTACACAACAGGTTAAAATTAAAAGAGTACGATACAACCATAGACTTGCCTCGTCGCGGTTATAGTCAACATAATCACGGCTCCATTCTGCAGGAGTAACGCCGTCGAGTTTCTCGCCATGCTTACCGAGTTTGCCGTCCTTGACCATCTTCTTTTTCTGGAGAGCCATTGGGCCGAGACCCCAACGACGAGGATAGGTGTCCCGCTCCATGATACACCGCTTGACTTTGGCGACGACACCATGATCGCACGTTGCAAGTTCAACTGTAGACATCTGCGCAATGGCGAGCGCAATGGCTTCGCCTGTGAAATAAAACGTACGTTTTAGAAAAGAATCTAGATAAAGACGGAAACAAACCTTTTGTGGTCATCAAGACGACTTCCTCGTGGACAGAAATATCGGCTTCATAACGCAAAAGACCAGGAATCATGAGTTTTGCACCATAGCAAACAGCGTTGACAGCGCTGTCTTTCACGACAATGCGCTTGTAACCGACCATGAGACATTCTAAGGGGCGGATGACACGGCGCAAGTAAGACTCTTCGATAAGGTGAGTTGTTTGTTCAGGACGAAAAAAAGAATTTTAACATACCGTCGCGGGTGTTATCGTACATCCACTGAGCATCCATAACGTCGTGCATCGTAACCATGTCGTCGTTTTCAGACATAGCGCCACTTCTGACGCGTCGCAGCTCTTGCATATGTCCCCCGACACCCAATATGAGACCCAAGTGAACGCAGAGGGTTCGAATGTATGTGCCGGCCTCGCATGACACCCAGAAGACTGCAAGATTGCGTTTTTCATCGAACTCGAATAGTTTCGACTCATGAATAGTCCGTATGCGTAGTTGGCGCTTCACGGCTGAAATAAGCGGGGGACGTTGGAAAAGCGCGCCAGTGAGCGTTTGTAGTGCTCGCGGCAGAGCAGCAGGGTTCGGAAGAGCAGCATGCAGTCGGAGTACGCATACGTACTCTTTGCCTGTCGAAAAGGTTTATAAAAAAAGTTGCGAGCACTGAATCGTCACTTGCCTGCTCCCTGCTGCGATTTTACCAACCGTGTTGCGCGGTCAATGCATACAATCAGGCAACCGGTAACTTTGGGGTCAAGTGTGCCACTGTGACCCGTTTTTTCGACCCGCAATATCCGCCTTAACCATGCTACGACTTCATGGGACGACGGATTTGAAGGTTTGTCCAGATTAATCACACCAGACCTGTGAATATGATTTAAAATTTTGAACACAGTAAAAAGTGAGTTACGGACTTAATGTAGGAGGTGATATCCCGCTTGAGAGGATTACAGCCGTGAGTTAAGGGCGTAAAGTGACTGGATCGGACAAGAAGTTTGTCGTAATTTTTCAGAAGGAGGGGCCATTGCGAAGTCTCCAGCTTTGGAACAGTAGACTCTGACTTGATTGAATAGTCGCCATCGAGTTGAGCAGAGGAGACCTGCTCGCGACTGAGAGTCCCGGCCATGGCGATTTTTGGACGCAAACTTTTAGGAACGCGATCACTTGTGTGTAACAGTATGTCTATAGGGCCAATGCCAAACAAGTATAAATTATAGAATTTTACTGAATTACTCTATTAATTTCTCTTTGCGGAGAACAGAGATCGCGATGTCACTCCAAAGGACTTGCGACTCAGTGAGAGGCTCAAAGACCGTAAGTTTGGGTTGTAGATGGCGGATATGAAATATAAACTCACTCTAGTGCGGAATTGTTGAGCTAAGATTGATGCAAGATGGGTTCGCAAAAATTTCAGAGCCATGTTGCACTTCGGGGAGACCTGGAATTTGACTTTGCGGTCAATGAAAACCGCGTTGGAAACGAGCTGAGTATCATCCGTGAGTATGATACTGTCAAGGCGCATGACAACCAACCTTGAAGTCTGCATCTCCGCACAACAGCACAAGCGCCACGTCGTCAACGGGCCCTGTTTCCCAGGCATACAACTTTTTTGAGTGCCTGTGTAGTAGTATTTAGCATCGTAAAAAAAATGAGAGACTCGACAAATACATCAGCGTGAAATAGGCGAGGTGGCTGACCCCAAAGTCAAGAGGTTTCCGTCCGAAATTGACGGATGAGGGATGGAACGAAGCTTGCTGATTGTTAGAAATCGTGCGCATTTGGCCATTGCTGTGGTCAATGGACAGGATTTTGGGATACAACCCGGCAGTCAGGGCGGCGTTCAAAAGGACTAGGTTGCTGGGGTTGAGATCTAGTTCAGGGGGTACCATGACAAATCGTGTGCGATTCCTCCCTCGTGCCCTACATCACACATTCAGTTAACAAGAGAAATATGAACAAGATATCGGCCTTACCTGGTAAGTTCACGAATAAAGGCTTTATCCACTTGAATAAAAGACGAATCGATCAAATAGCCAAGGAACTGTTGTCGAAGTTCCTCTATTTGTTGCAGATTCTGGGATACCAAGTAAATTTGAATGTGTGGAAGAATCGGTGAGAGTCAAACCTGGTGGCTGAGGTAATTTATCCGGCAGAATTCACGGACAAAAGATGGGTTGGCTCGTCGCCAACTCGCGAAGGCGTTGTGGATAGTCAGGAAGTCCGAGTTTTCTGGCACCTCGTCAACTTGCGGTCAAATTAATGGTGACAGTAAAGCTGACCTATTCTAAATGCTATTTTAGCACGATCGGCTTCCTGTTCGTGGCCAAAGGGAGACACAAAGGGAGACTTGGAATTGAGGGCCGCAGCAATGGTCAAAGCCGGATCTAAACACCGAAAGAGCGTGGCGGTCAAAAGGAATTTCCTGAACGAGGAATGTAAGAACTTTGATCCGTAGGTTACAAAAAAGAACGAACCCAAGATGGACATCAGTGGGAAGCTTGCTGAGCAAGCGGCCCATAGGAGTGATTTCTTCTAACGGTGTCAAAGCACCAACCTGAAGGAACATGAGCCGAGCCTGCAAGAATTTTGGGAGAAACGCACTTCTACTAGCATGGCGATCGCACGTTGAACGTTGATAGAAACAGGAGGATCCAAAGCCCGTGATAGAACGTCTTCAATGGAAGTCCCCAACTTGACTTTCATGATTTTGATGCGAAGAGCCAGATCAGAAAGGCTCAGGCGCATCATCTCAGGGAGAGGATGTTCCGCCAACTTGAGAAGATGTCAATTAAGCTCAAAGATTTGTCCGTAAAATATGCGTACTTGAGTGTCATGGCGGAGTTTCGTGAAGAGATGGAAGCAAAGGCCTTGTTGCACTCGTCCTGCTCGACCACGTCTCTGAGCCGCATTGCTTCGGGCAACAAAAGTCTCGACCAGGCGACTGATTTGACGCTTTTCATCGAATCTTGCAAGGCCTCAGTCAAAGTGAACAGGGGTATTAATTATCAAAAAATACCTCATCTCTCGGTGCTTGCCAGAGTCAATCACGCATGTGATGTCAGGTATGGTAATCCCCGTCTCGGCAATATTCGTGGCTAAAGAAATGAGAGGCTTGGATTACGAAAGGTTGAAGAACCCTCACCAATGACGATTTTGCGGATGTTTAGGGGAGGAATATCGAACACGGCCCCTTGGTTTTCACTTGAAAGAGTTGAATGCAGGGGATAGATTCTGAAATTATTTTCTCCAAATAAAGGGTGCTCCGTCAAGATGTCATTGAGGCGCCGAATTTCCCCCATCCCGGCATGAAAATGAGAATAGCTGCTGAATAGCGGCCATATTCCGTGTCCTCGAAGCATATCCGCTCCAGCAGGCGTACAATAAGCTCGTACGGGACAAGTCGTTCATCGAAAAGATTAATGGTGGCAGTCGTCTTGGCCGAGTAACGCTTCTCCAACTTGACATTTTCGTGAACAGGATCGTCCTCGTCTTCATCTCCAGCCGTGATGTCCTCGGACCAATCGGTACGATTCTTCCCTCGGTAAAATTTGTCGTGCACTGGGCCCTGCTAATTAATTCAAATGGCAGAGAAAACTAACGGGACACATACGACGCCTGGCGTACGGGGAGGTCTCCGTGATTTCCCATTGAGTAAACTGTATGGCATCCTCGAGATACTGAACGTCAACAGGGAATGTGCGGCCGGGAACATAGAGTGTAGGACAATTTCCAAAGAATTCCGAGATCTTTTCGGCGTCAACAGTGGCGGACATTAAAATAACCCTATTGATGGCTGGTCAACCTCTGATGGCAAGACTCAAGATAAGATAGCCTCACTTGAGGTCAGACCGTTGTTGGAGGAGCGACTTGAGGACGATCAACAAAAAGTCCGACTCGATCGTACGTTCATGAACCTAATGAATCAATTCAAATGTGCGGAGTCCGTAAATGGCGGTTACATACTTCGTCAATGATGATATGCTAATTGCATACCGAGTGTTAGTACGGCGTTGAAATCAAGCAAAAAGGACTCGCAGTAATCTCATCGAAGGCAGTACCCTGACCGCCATGACCGCTTCCGCCCTCTAACATACGGAGAGCAATGCCGTTAGTGACGAAAGCGAGTCGTGTGTTTCTAGACGTGTTGGATTCCAAGCGTATGGAATACCCAACGAGGGATGCCAGTGTTCCCACGCACTTGGGGCATCCCCAAGCTCTCGCGAGACACGTTGCGCTAAGGAAATGGCCGAAATTCGGCGAGGTTCCGTACAGTAAATCTTGCAGGGTTTTCCTCGAGAGAGTTGGTCTTCAAGAATGAAGGCAGGCACCTGGGTCGATTTTCCGCATCCGGTTTCGCCGCTCAGAACGAGAACTTGTGACTTTCCAAGGTCTGGATTATTTCGTCGCGATACTGTGCAATTGGCAAGAGGTTGCGGTGGGCCTTGAGAGAAAATTCCTGAGCCACAGGCGATGAAAAGCTCTCAAGGTACGTACAAGCATCTCTTGATAAGCGGGACTAGCCTGACGAGCTCGAAAGCCAGCAGCGATCTGCTCAGCGGCGAGATCGTTGATATGACCAAGTGTTCGAGGTGTTGAACTTGATTTGACGTCCAAGGACTGTTTCGCGCCTTTGCCGTTAGACTGTTTGGCTGTGAATGACCAAGTTGCCGTCAGGAAGGAAGGTACAAAATACCTTGGGATCTGACTCCAATTTAGGTTCAATTATGGAGCGTAATTTTGCCCAGACTCCACGATTAAGAGCGTCCGTTTTGATTTTTCTGGCGACCTCTAATTCTTCCCAGAGATCTCTGAAAACTGCGGGAAGTAATCTAAAAAATGTCTGGCCTCCAGAAGGTGCCGCTACAGTGAATGAATCGCGAGACGGAAAGGTAAGCTCATGCAATGCGAGCGTGGCAATATACTGCTCCGCTTGCCCCTCTGTATGGCACGCAACATCTTCCATCGACCATTCGTCCATCTTCTTGCCATCCCAGCGAATACTGACGCCAGCTCGTTTGGCGCGACTACTGCCCGACAAGACAGTGTAACTGATTGCGGCATATCTGTCCGCCTTTGACACCGTCTCTGCCAGTAAGATCTTGGGAGTACGACCAGACCAATGTTTTGGCAGTGCCATGTCACGAACGTTCACAATTGTCCCATGGTCAGTTGTCACTGTAGTGGGCATATCTTCGAGAGCTTCGAGCAACCCGCCCACCGAGTCACCGATGTCTTCGTCGAAAATATCTGTTACAGCAACGGGAGGTGGGGGTGCTTGTGGCTGTAGATTGGGAGGTCGCTTTTTAACGACTTGGGTTGGACAACGTTTGGTGAATCCGTGGGCGCAAGGCCACGGAGTCTCGCCTGCAGAGCAATCGCGTCTGCCTTTTCGCGTTCAATACGGTATTGCGCTTCGGCACTCTTCTCGTTGAAGAAATAGTTGTTTTTAACCTTCGCAAGCTGCTTGCGGAGATCCTGAAGCTGGGAGGAATCTGTTTGATCTCCGGGCGGTCTATTAGCCGTCAAATTGGCGATCTTCAACTTGAGATGGACATATTCAAGATTGGCGTCCTCTGCGTCCACGGAATCGTTACCCGAGTCGGAGGAGTTGGAATCCCGATCGAGATGATTCAGAATGCGTGCTTTCACAATAGCATGTTCCCATTGGGGATCATTTTCGTTAGGAGCGAGATGGTTTCGGGAAGGAACAAAAGTGGGCGCGTTGGCATTGAGATGCGACGAAGGGGTCGCTGGTGTAGCTGGTACGGGCGGTGGATGAGCCAAAAACTGCGATGGCGTGCGGGGAGTATGAGGCAGCCGTGTAGACGGGCCGCGAGGGTTCTCGGGGTACGAGGTTCTGTCGGTTCAGAAACACCTAAATTGTCTTAAAATCGAAACAAGAACAGAAAGGTAGGGTAGGTCGCACTTTTATCTTCCAGCTCTTCTTCGGTACAGTGCAGGTAGAGCTACGAAGTAATGAGATTCAATGGGAAATCAAAGGAAGGAAGGCCCTACCCAATCATATGCTTCCTCAAGGTCGACACCTCTGATGGCCCGGAGACACTCCTCCACCCTTTCTTCCGTGAAACCGATTCGACGAAGCACGCCGTACGTAATTCCAAGTTTACCGATTGCCTTGTCCTCCGATTCCTCGGGTGGTATTCCCCCTTGAACCATAGATTTTAGAAGTAATCCAAAATCACATGGAAATTGTACCGTCGCCAATATCAGATTCCACCACCAAACTGAGGATTCGATCTGTGAATACAGGGTCTAGTTCGAGTCGAGGGAGAGTTTTAGAATAACGTCTATCCATCTCGATCGCCTACGAAGTGTTGAGTAAAAGAAAAGATAAAAATATTCACAGTACCTTGACAGATCTAAGGTCATGAACAAGGTGAATTAAACAACGGAACACTGAAAAGGCATTGGATTCGGTACCTTGAGATCTCTTGTGACATTTTGTCTTGTTTCGAGTCGACTAAATTTTGGAGCGACTGCTCTTCGACCTTTTCGGGGTCGAATTCGTCGTTTGCGGCCTGCGTTACGACACCATCGACACTCGGTCTATCCTCCGCTCCTGTGGGTTTCTCCTCTTCCGTTGCACTGCTAGCATGGCTGTCAGCCTCCACCGTATCCTCGAGGACGACCTTCTTCGGAACCGAAGTAGTGCTGAATCCTCGAGCCACAGGCTTGAGCTGGGTCTTCTTCTTCTTGGCCATCCCAATAGCCCTCGCTCAGCTAGCCAACCCGAAAGGCCCGGACACCCTCAAAGTTCCTCCTTGAATAGTTGAGTTGTGCCCCGTTGAATGGCCTGATTAAGAGTTGTCGTAAAATATCGCGTCCGCCTTCGCTCTCCCTGTAAACCGTTCCCTTCTCGTTCTCAAAGCACGGGCTCTATATGTTGTTCGTATGAAATTTGGTCTGGAGTGTATAGTCTGTAAGAGCATGAGAGTTTGAATGCATGAAAGAATTCGTCACACCCGTGACTCTGCACGCATCAAATCCAGCATGAAAATTTTGTGGCGCCAACTAGAGTACAATGGGCTAGAGTATACATATCTCAATAATGCATGTCTACACAACTGCAGGAGAAATATTGTAGGTAGGAGGTTGCAGATAAATACAGATCCAAGAAGGTGAGGCCGAACGCTACAGATGTGCAGAATCTTCGGCCATTGCTTTTTTCTGCCAGGTTTGCGTCCCCGCGGTGCGCCTGTTCCTCCTGGCTTGCGTTTCTTCCCACGAGTGGAAGCCGTCGGGACTGGCCCGCTGTTTTCATCGTCGGCAACATCAGCACCAGCTAAGCCGGAATTCGGACCGGAATGGCCGAAAAAGTCATCGCCCTCCTCGTTCCACAAATCACGGGCGCGGCATCGCCTGACGTTTTTACATCTTGGGCAGAGGCAACCGTAGTATCCAACGTGGCCAGTTGCTCGTCGTTCAGGAGGAGCTGCATGATCTCGCTGGGTTTGGCTACTTCTGTAAAGTTCTTGGTGCCCACGACGATGTCTTGAACCTGCGAAACAGTCAGTAACTATCACTGCGACGTAGCCAAAAAAAAAACTGACATCTTTCTTGACCCGCGCCATTTGAACTATGCGCTCGTCGATCGTGCCTCTAGTAATAAGCCGGTACACGGTAACTTGCCGAGTCTGCCCCAATCTGTGTGCGCGATCCATGGCCTGAGCATCGTTGGAAGGATTCCAGTCATGGTCATAAAACACCACAGTGTCCGCTGCGGTCAGATTGATACCCAGACCGCCTGCACGTGTACTAAGAAGGAAGACAAATATATCTGGCCTGTAATTATAATGTTACCCGGTCTCCTTGAAAGTACAACGAAGAACACCGACCTTGTTTGCCAGTCTATCACCATGTCACGACGGTCCTCTAGCTTGGATGATCCGTCGAGACGAAGATACTTGTATTGGCGATATATCAAGTACTCCTCCATAAGATCCATCATGCGCGTCATCTGGAAGTAAACGAGGACGCGATGGTCACCCTGCTTCAATTCCTGAAGCAAAGTGTCGAGTCTGGCGAGCTTCGCGGAGTCATATATCAGCCGTTTTGCCTCAGGGACCTGCATCGTCGACAACGGTAGCTGGTCAGCTGGCGAGCTCCCGATAAGGCCGACCGGGGACAGACCAGACATAAGAGTCTGATATCTGTCGCAAGCTTCCTCCGATTCCCGTAGCTCTGGAGACAGACCATATAGCGCAAGGGTCTCCAGAGGTCCATCGAGTACCTGAGCTTGAGACTCGAGGAAAGTCCGATCACCGCAGTGCAGCGAAATGACAGGAGCAACAGCGGGAGGCACAAACCACCGCAACTCGGGCCGCGACAGGCAAGATTCAGCCCAAGCAGACTTCGATATCGCCCGGACGTCTGGGAAGCCTACAGCACCATTCAGACACTGTAAGCGGGATGACGGTGCTGGTATTTGGCGAGGGTTCCGCGAATGATACGCCGCGAACGTGGGATCCCTGGAGTACGGTCAATAATACAACAATATGCAACGTCAGAATCGTACGAGTAATAGGGAGCCGCATCAGAAGCAGTAGCTTCATCACGAACTGCCGAAAGCCTCCGGCTGATTAAGGGGGACAAATGAAGTGCATGAGCTTCCTTGGCCGAGGAATCCAAAAATCGCAGGAAGGAGAACGAAGAAGAAACTGGACGCTAACATTAATGTATCGTTCGAAGAAACGTCAAAAAAAAAACTTGCCTTCATCATACAGCGACCGATGAATCCAGTCCGTCGTCCAAATGTTCATAAGCTTGCTCAAGCAACTGCTTTGTGAAACCGAGCTGGAAGTTTCGGACGGTACGCTCAGCATGCCTCCATCTTGATATAACAATTCTGGAATCGTAAACTCGATCGGGTTGCGGGTAGAGTACGGCAGCGACACAAAGTCTCCTTCTCGCATGAGGGGCCCAGACCGACCGAAACGAGAGAAAGAGAAGGGGGCCACCACATCTGCTCGTTCAAAGAGTTCCGGATGATTGCAGACCTATTTTCTCGGTAAGCACGGTGCGATAGTCGAGCCAAAGAGGGCGAACCTTTCGGAACTGCATGACCAAGTTCATCAAAGAACGAGCTGAATCCACATCACCAATATTAGCGGCCTTCTCCAACAAATCTGCCACCGAGACGTTGGCAAGCAAAGCCTTGTAAAGTGCTCGCTGCCGGGCGCTCAGATCGACATATATATCCTTTTCGATCTGCGACAGAGGATAAGCGAAAGCTGGAAAGCCGTCAACTGGGCATACCTTCTCGCTGAGCTCATTCTGCACATGCCGCTTGACTCGTCTCAGCATGAACGGCTTGAGAATCATGTGCAAACGGCGCAACTGATGCTCGTTGAGCTTGCTACCCTTGTTTTCCGCCGCATTCTCAATGTCCTTGGAAAACCACTCGTTAAACTCGTCATGGGAGTCAAACAGACTGGGCATGATGAAATGCAAAAGGGCCCATAATTCTGCTTTTCTTCAGAGCCACGAATAAATACAAAAAACATTGTACGAACCTTGCATAGAATTTTGGATCGGGGTTCCGGTAAGCAGGAGTCGATTGCGACAGTGGAAACCAAGCAGAGTCTTCCAACGAACACTGGACGAGTTTTTGATGTTCTGCGCTTCGTCCAAAATCATGTATTGCCAGTTAACGCGCTGGAAGTATTGCTGATCTTGGGTGACCTATATAAAACAAAGGTTAGATGGATTGATGCACCAAGTAAGAAGTTCACTTGCCAGCTGGTAACTCGTAATCAGGATGTGGAACGGGGCGTCTTTGTTGTACGTGATCTCCTTCTTGCTCCAGAACTTGCGCAGAGTGGCACGATCCTTGACATTGCCCCAATAAGGCAACGCCTTCAGACCAGGAACGAAGCGAGTGATTTCTTGCTGCCAGTTATGGAGAGTGGAAGCAGGGGCCACCACGAGGAAGGGACCCCAGATGTCGTGCGTCTCTGCAAGGTACGATAGCAACGATATAGATTGGACGGTCTGGCATACATAGTCAGTCTCAAGAAGGGGGGGTTAACGGGTCCATTCACCTTCCCTAACCCCATCTCGTCTGCCAAGATACCATTGATTCCCTGCTCGTAGAGCGTCGCTAGCCAATTTAATCCCTTCAACTGGTATTCCTTGAGCTGGGCCATCAACATCTTGGGCTGCCCAATGGTCAGTGGCCCGCTCAGCGACGTGGGATTCTGGAAGTTGAGCTCATCCGAATCCACTGAAAATTTGGTGAGTACGGAAACAAGCGATCAAAGATGAAACATACAGTCAACAAGTGGACCATCCAATGCAGGCTCCATTGGTTCGTCCTTGTCGTCGTGAATGTGTGCTTGAGCTTTGGCGAGCTTGAGAGCCTCATTTGTCTTGCGGTCCAGAGCCGCTTGGGCATCAAATTGCTGCGCCCGTTGCTTCGCAAGCGAGATCGCCTCCTGCGCATTGTGCCGGGCATGCAAGTGTAAATTCGTTTGATCATCTAGTTAATGTCTTGTTTATTGTAAGCCATCGTGAGTGGACGGGGACGCACCCTCGTCGAAATTGATGTCCCGCATCGCACTTGGATCAACGTCCTCGATATTCGCACTAGCCGGGGCCGCAGAGCTGTCCCCATCTCCCTCCACTTCGGCGGCTTGAACGCGCATTGTCAGCTATTTTCCACAATTGAACAAACGGCAATCTCACTTTTGAGTTTACTCCCAACGAAATGGCTGTACAGTTCTGTCTGGCTGATGAGAAACTCGAGTTTGCGCGCCTGTCTAGCCGCTTCTCGCTTCTCTTCCTCGAGTTTGAGGCGATCCATGGCCTCCTTGTGTTCACGCTTGCGCACATCTCTCTCCTCCCGCTCATTTTTCTTCCAGAACACCTGCATCTCGCGCATCAAGCGTTTACCCTTGGTTTGCGTATCCTTCGTCGTCTTGTTCGTTTTTGCAAAGGGCTTTCGCGCTTGCACAGATACGATTTTCGCCAGACGTTCGGCTTGATTTACTTTTGCATGGTAACCCAGAACGTGGTACTTGTACACCTGAACTTGAAAATCAGTAAATGGCACGTCGAGGCCTCCAAAACACTCGCCTTTGCGACCTCCCTTCTCGCGATATTCGTCCACACCTTCCGTTGTGATTCTTCAAGAGTTTTGAGACGCTTGACCATGACACCATCGTCCACCTTTTTAGCCTTTTTAAGTGGGGGTATGTGTTCATCCAGCTCAAAGTAAAAGGTAGCTATAGGAGCAGGGGATGGTGGCCGAGACAGTGCAGGTGTAATGTCGCTTGATATCGAGGGTGCTTGTGAGGCTAGCTCGAGTTCGATTTCGGATCCGAAACCTTTCTTCTTGGGCCCAGGCTTCTTTCGCGGCGGTTTCGGCGCGACAGAAAGACCGTTGGGAACAAGAGGGCGCGCCGCTGTTAGCGGCGGTTTTTGGGGAGGTATATACAGCGGGGGCGTCGTGATCCACTCGGGGCCCCCCGCCACATCGAGGCCGTCCACCATCATCGCAGAAGCGTCGTCGATGGGGTTCCCGTCCAGCTTCCGCTTTTTGGTAGGTCGTCCTCTCTTCGGAGCTTCGCCGTCGCTGGTGGCATCGGAAAGAACTCCAGATGCGACGCGTTTTGGTACCTCTTTCCCTTTCCCTTTATTCTGAGTGGGATACGACGGAGGAGGAGGAATGGGAGGGAGATCTCGCACAGACGAGGTATAGCCCTCGAATTCATGCAAACCGTCGCCGAAACGACGAAGGGGCTCTGGAGGCTCATAGCCACCATTATCCATGCCATAGTCATAGTCGCTGGGCGTCGACATTGCACGGTCATCGTCACCAAGATGTCCGCGAGGCAGAGTGGCCATCTTGGCAGCATAATGGTGTGACATGGATTGCGCGACGGTCGAATTGCGTTCCTGGGCGCGTCGTTATTATTTTAGCAAAAGAAATGAGCTTGCTCACCAGGACACTTGCCTCAAACCACTTTTCGACCTCGTTTTGCCGTTTCTGCGTTTCGAGTATGTAGTCACTCAGCTCCTCAATCCACACCTCTTCGCAGTCTTCGAGATCAGAAGACGCCAGCTGAGCTTCGTCGTTAAGGGTGGGTCTGTAATGGGATACAACCCGTTTAGGATCAGCACCGGGAGGTGCCTCGCTCGACGTCGATTTGTACGACGGAAACTTGAGTATTTGCATCAGCACAAAGCAGTGCTTGAGGTAGATATGAGACTCACGCGTCGTTGTGTGGGGGCACTGTACTCAATATCATCTTCCCTGCGGCGTTTATCGGAGTCCGTCGCCCGGGGGTCATTCGGAGCCCAATCGGGCGGATAGGGATAAGCCGCAGGTGGTTGAAAAGCCTTCTGGGCGTACGACTGGGGTGGCTGCGGGGGCTCTGCTGGGTGGTGGTGCTGAGGGTGAGATCTGGGTGGGGAGAGCCTGCTTGAAGAAGCAGGAGAATCGACGTGAATGGCGCGAGTGGGCACATAGGAAGCCAGGGCCGACGATGGCTCGTCGTTGAGAATGCGACTGAGAGACATGACACGTCGATTACTTGGTGGACGGCCTCGTGGGATCTATGGCCTGGCACTGTGTCCGACGACGAGAACGAGGATGTCGAGGACGTCTCTGACGACGAGGACGAGTGGATATACGGGGGCAGGAAGAAAGTGGGAGAAAAAAGGGAAGGGAGCCGCTAGCTGTTGGCTGCTGTTGGCCTAACTTGGGGTCGGAATTGATCTGTGTCAGACTTATACTTCCTTTCCAATTCTTACCTTTTGAGAAATAGCCCCGGTTCTGGCCAGTGCCGCCACGGCAATTCTTATTGCGCAACTCTCCCATCCCTTTCGACCTATTCCCCCGCGCACATATCCTTTCTCCGGCCCCCAAAGATGCCTTTCTCTTCTTGCATCGCCGAATTACCCTAATTGGGATTGGGTGTTGACGTTTCGACCAATTGGTCAAGGTCCGAAAGTTGCCTCTCGCGCCTCGTCTGCCAGCGCATTCTCACTTTTCGCGATGATTTTCCTTCTTTCATGCCATTTTCGAGTAACAAAGATGTTTTTCAAGTTGTCTAGGAACCCGCTAGCAAAATCTCACCACCCACTCCTTACGTAATTGATATCGCCCGATCTACTCGTCCGGGTGCAGCATCAACTCCGGCCGAACCTTAGCGTCGAATTCCTCAGCCGTCAGCAAGCCCAGCGTCACCGTCGCCTCTTTCAGCGTCGTCCCCTCCTTGTGCGCCTTCTTTGCGCACTTCGCGACGTCTGTCAAATAATTAGCACAGCCCTGGAAATATAAAAACATACGCACTGTCGTAGCCTAGATGGCTGTTGAGAATAGTCGCGAGCATCAGAGAATCATTCAATAGCGTGTTGATCCGTTTCTCGTTTGCCTGGATGCCGACAATGCAGTTCTTTGTCAGAGAGCGTGAACCTTGGAAAGAGTCTCAGACGTAAGAACCACGATAACGGACCCAGTCGCCACATTACCATCAGCCAGTAACCGGATGCTTTGCAGGACATTCTTGATGATGACTGGTTTAAAAACATTCAACTGCCCCAAAATTAGATCAGTTCTCCGCTTCTTAGAACCAAACAGACCTCGAATTGGCCGCTGGCACCTGCTATGCTGACAGTGGTCTGGTTGCCCATGACCTGCGCCGCCACCATTGTGATAGCCTCGCATTGCGTGGGGTTGACTTTTCCGGGCATAATGCTGCTGCCGGGCTCGTTCTCGGGTAAGCTGAGTTCCCCAAACCCGCAGCGGGGGCCGGAACCAAGGTACCGAATGTCATTGGCAATTTTCATGAGCGAGCAAGCAATGACGTTGAGGGCACCGTGGGCCTCTACAAGGGCATCATGGGTAGCCAGAGCTTCAAACTGCGTCCTGGTCAATCAGATGAATCGAAATGTGCATTCCAAATACCTTGTTCGGGGCAGTCACGAATTGCAAGCCGGTGATTTTCGACACTTCTGCGGCGACTTTGACGTCGAATCCTTTCTTTGTGTTCAAACCCTAACCCTACCGGTAAGGAAATGTGCGAATGAAGGATGGGACAACACCCACGGTTCCAACAGCGGTTCCACCTTGCGCAAGACAGCTTAGGCGAGGAAGTACATCCTTGACACGCTCGATTCCATTCGTTATTTGCTGAACATAACCGCTGAATTCTTGCCCGAGAGTGAGGGGCGTCGCGTCCTGGCCAAATCAGGATCAATATTGCAGTCAAGAGAAAGGGAATACCTGGAGATGTGTGCGGCCAATTTTGATAATGTGATCGAAAGCCTTGGATTTATCGTCCAACGCGTCCCGTAATTCTGTCAGAGCAGGGATAAGAGAATTGCTGATCTCGGTAACAGCCGCAACATGCATCGCGGTGGGGAAGCTGGGCAACAACGGTCAAGATGGGAACCACGGTCTACGATGTAGGGAGCGTATCTCACGTGTCGTTGCTGCTCTGGCTCATGTTGACGTGGTCGTTGGGGTGTACGGGCTTTTTGGAACCGAGCTCGCCTCCAAGAATCTCGATGGCGCGGTTTGAAATGACCTGATAAATTACAAAATAATCAGCACTATGAGCGTTACATCGGCGAACAAGAGCCCCGCACCTCATTGACGTTCATGTTGCTTTGCGTTCCACTGCCGGTCTGGAATACCACCAGCGGGAAGTGGTCAATGAGTTTGCCGGAAATGACCTATAAAGCAGTTCAATATCTGCGGGCCACTAGAGGGCGAATCACCGACGTCGTCGGCAGCCTCCTGGATGGCCGCGCCGATCTTAGGGTCCATGCCATAGCCGACATTGACGACGGCAGCAGCCTTTTTGAGTACACCGAAGGCTTTAATTAACGGAGGTGGGAGGCGTTCGGTGGGCCCGCCGATGTCAAAGTTTTGCAGGGATCTAGAGGAATAAATATATGCTTTGGGAATTGGGTGCTACTGCCCACCGTTGTGTCTGTGCGCCCCAGTAACGGTCGGCAGGCACCTGAAGTTCGCCAAAGGTGTCTTTTTCGACGCGGAATTGTTGGTTCGACTGGGAATGTATTAGTTGAGAGAATTATAATTGAGTCGACTGACCATGAGCAAGGAAGTAGCAGAAAAGAGTCGATGATGCACTCCAAGTCTGGTTGTGGAGTGTTTTAATAGCTACAGTGTATATCACGTGTAAGACGCGTTAAGACAAGCGCGCCAGCGGAGTACCTTGCTGGTCAGTCGGGCCACCATAGCCGGGAGATACAAACCGAGAAAAGAAATCTGTCAACGTTGCTAGCAAGTTTAAGTTTGATAATTCGGCCCTTCCGATTTTCCCCGAATAATCCCGACCCTGCCCGAAGCCGCGGGCATTGCCCAAGCACTTGAAGTAGCAAGTCGACGCCATGCAACTACTTAGCAGCCACTACAGTAGTGTAGTTACGATTATGATTGTAATTTTTCAGGCCGGTAATTCCAAACCCATAAGTGGGCTTAGGAAATAGTGCGGACTTCCATGTTCAATAAACTCGAAAACATGCGGTTTGAAAACCTCCGAGCTTCCAAAATTACAAGCGCTACATGTGCTGTGGGTGGAACTGTGCGGATTTAGTGTAAAGTTGGCTGGTAACTTTTTTGTTTGTTGCGAGTCCGAGTCAATTCGAAAGGTCCTCCGAAGAACACAAGTTATGTAGCTACAATTAGGACGGGTTGTGTAGAACTCTGAAGACAAAGTCACAATTCATTGGTAGTTACGACGTGTTCCACGGTCGTCCAGGTTAGGCAAGAGGTGCGAAGTTGTGACGAGAGCGGCAGACTTCGGTCCGGGAGAGTGATCGGTGTTTGGAAACATTTAACACGTGCAACTCGGCTACTTAGAGAGACTTTTTGCGCCGGAATATCGTAAATTCTCTCTTACCAGCCATGGCCAACCTTGCGTCCCAAGTAGTCCTTCACCCCTCCGTCTCTCAGGGTATCAAGGTTGGCGCAACCACCCTCGGCCGAGACAAGGTGAGTACCCATCGACTGTTAACCCAATATACAGTTGCTAAACTTCGAAATATTGCAGGCATACCGCGCTGTACAGAATTTCGCGCGCTTTTATGCGTGGCTTCTCATCTCCCGAGGCAACAAAGCAGATGCCGCTCGTTGGACTTCCCTCAAATCTCATCTCGGAACAGCCAGAAAACGTAGGCGTTTCACTTATTCGAACACATGTTGGAAACTGAATTGACGCACAGTTCTGCGACTCGGGAAACCTATGGAACATCTGCAGGCCGCGTTGCGCGCGGCACTAGCACCCGCACCTCCCCTTGAACAAATAACCACGATTGCCCGACAGATTGCATACTTTTTGTATCTGTCCTTCGACACTTTCTCATGGGTAACTTCAACGAATCCATGATCTCCGAGCAAATAGCTTATTCCGTCTCAGGCTCAATCCATCAAATTTGCCAATTTCCACCCCGATACGGCTGCCAAAATAGCAAAGTTGGCCAACCGCTCGTGGCTGGCTGGAATTCTCCTTAGCATCGCTCACGCCGCAATCAAGGTATGACACCCAATCATTTATGCTACAGTGCTTGATAAACGGCCGATAGACTGCGAGGTTAACGCGCGAGAAGAGGCTTTTGCATGCCGAGAAACACAAGGAAAAGGATCTTGGTCTGGAGGCAGACCGTGAAACGAGACTCCGTGTCATAGCAGCGTCAGTGTCCCTGCAGAACTATTCCCCGCCAATTCATTTTATTTTCTATAGAACTCGTGCTGCGGTTCGCCACCAATTTATTATCGACATGCTGGATCTGTGGAATCCGGCGACCAGCCTGGGTCTCAGCAATTTGAACGATGGCGTCGTGGGCATATTTGGGTCCGTCTCATCGTTTCCCTTTTCGTCCCATGTATTCAACTCAACCCGTGTAGTGTTATTTCCTCTCTGATGGCCCTTGAAAAGCACTGGCACACGGTTGGCGGGAACAAATGAAGCTGGATTATGCCTGCTATACAATAAGTATTGTCATTGGAAATAGTGTTAATTTTACTTTATACACAGAGTCTTACGGAGTGATCATGAAGGCGCAGATTGCGTGTCTCTAAGTTTTGCCGCTCGTTGCTCTGCCCTTAAACGCAGGTACTCCGTGCGAACTCGTTCATACGGCTCCGGCCCTGTGCTGAGAAAAATATTAGTTAGAAACAACGCATCCACGCATTGAACCCACTATAAAAGCATGCACTGCTCCATCGTGCGAAGCTGCCCTCTGCACGCCCATGCAACGGATATTGTGCGTCCAGCAACACAGTCGGCGAAGTCTGTGTGGCGTTCAAGATCATGGAACAGGGACAACTATTCTCGTACCTTTCACCACGTCACGGCATTCCTTCAGGGCCCGTTCCTTGGTGATTTTGAGGAGATTTTCTTCCTCCCGACGCGATAGCGCGTTCATGTTTTCGGAAAGAGAGGATGTTGTTTGTTAGTGCTTGCCCATTGATGCGGCATCGGATCGGACCGTAGCGCCGTTGTGTTCACTCTACTATGTCTCGTGCAACCTCCTCAGCGTTTCGCGCAGCAAAGCGAGTATCGCTGACCCGGTCCCGTTCTTTGGCAACAGCAACACCAATTGGTACAAAGTCCAGTTTCCGCGACACTTTAACTTCTGGCCCTTCGTTGGATGACTTTATATCTGGCGATGCTCCGCCAGACCGAATCATTCTCGGAAACCCACGAGGGTGAGCGCACACCTTACACTGTCCTCCGGATACTTGATTTTTCTCAGACCGCGGCTTCCCGCGCACCTCAAGACTGCCATCCCTTCCGGGGAGTCGTTCAGTAAAATTAAGAAAGACCTTCGCGGCCTTGGTCTCCACACCGTATGTGAGGAGGCGCGGTGTCCGAACATCGGCGACTGTTGGGGCGGCAAACCAGGCGCGACCGAGGCTGAAGGCCGCAGCGCCGCGACCGCCACAATTATGGTGACTGCCATCTTAGTTGCTTATTCATTGGTTTGTTCA
Source organism: Mycena leptocephala (assembly GCA_029378395.1). Classification (NCBI taxonomy): domain Eukaryota; kingdom Fungi; phylum Basidiomycota; class Agaricomycetes; order Agaricales; family Mycenaceae; genus Mycena; species Mycena leptocephala. The sequence continues at coordinate 184,377 of JARJLF010000084.1, read as the reverse complement.
AACCGAGCCTCGTAGTTGATGGGCGATACATGCACCCGTGGCTGCAGGTTTTGCTCTGTAAAGACGTCGCGCGCCCCTTCTCCGCTAGATCCGCACGAGCCAGAAAATACGGCAGAGGCTATTAGTCGTTGGGGGTTGGGATACATTGTGCTCACCAACGTGGATCGTGACGGTTTGTTTCTCGCTATCTATTCCCGGCTCTGCACTAAATTTAATCTGGCACACAGACCTTGCCGACGGAGGCTCTCATCATTTTGCTGAGACCATCCGAAAGATCAAGCAAAAGTAAGGCTGTTCCTAGTTTTTTTTCTCCTAAGCTCTTATTTCTTACAGGGCACCGCACATATTGGTCGAAGCTCTGACCGGGGATTTCTGGGGTTCTCTCAAAGACGTCTCCGTCGTGGCTCAATCCGGGCTCGATGTTTATGCGCACAATATCGAAACGGTCGAGGAGCTGACACCCTACGTGCGCGACCGCCGCGCGACCTTCCGACAGAGTCTCAAGGTTCTCGAACACGCGAAGAAGGAAGGTGTGCGAATCACCAAAACCAGCATAATGCTTGGCCTCGGTGAGACGGAAGAGCAGGTTCTGCATGCTCTTAAAGGTATGTACGTTTTGCTTGTTTAGTATTTCCCTTTTCTGAATGCAGTTTACAGAGCTTCGTAAAATCGATGTCGATGTCGTTACCTTTGGACAATACATGCGGCCTACCAAGAAACATATGAAGGTTGACCGGTACGTCGAGCCGGCAGAATTCGATAACTGGAAGAAAGTCGCGGAGGACTTGGGATTCCTGTACGTTGCTAGCGGACCCCTTGTCCGCAGCAGCTATAAGGTGGGTTCTTCCGGTACCGAACTTATTTTTGCTCAACTGTCTTAGGCCGGGGAGTTCTATATTGAGAATGTACTGCGGGGTAAGGGTGCAGAGAACAAAGCAAAGTTGCTCGCCAGTCACGATTCTACGACTCTGGCAGCGGAAACCTAGATCGTTGACCTACAAAATTATAAAATATATTTGTATAATAACTACTCGTGTAGCTATATAGAGTCGTACATAGCCCGAGTCAATAAATTGCGCTTTGACCGAGCTTGCCAGTTACATCTCGGCAAACGCCGATTTTCACACGGTCGAATCACAAACTTTTGCCCACGTCCACACACAAAAAAGTCACCGTCCTCGACTCACCACTTCCTCAAAAATGGTGCGCTTGCAAAGCCCATCTGCCATGCAGCTGAACTGACCATTTCTTCAGGATTCCTCCAAAGCCCCCGTAAAACTCGCCACCGTCATCAAGGTTATTATTTCAGTCGAGCGACCACCGAGACAGTACTGAAGGACTCCTTTCTTCGCAGGTCCTTGGGAGGACTGGATCCCGAGGAGGTGTCACCCAAGTCCGTGTCGAATTCATGGACGACACCACCCGCACAATCATCCGGAACGTGAAGGGCCCGGTCCGTGAAAAAGACATCCTCGCTTTGCTGGAGAGTGAGCGTGAGGCACGGTGCGTCTTATTGCGTATCTTTTTTGTTAGGACTCCCTCTCATCCGCACCCTCCCACAGTCGGTTGCGTTGACCTGCTTTGCTGTTTTCTCGTACCCATGTATCCGCCATGCACATGAATCCACTGCATTTCCCTTCGCGTCAGCTGCCCGTCCTTTGTGCGGCGTCTACTTTATCATATGGGCACTTGGTAGTACGATGAGCATATCTATGAGAATGTATGCATTCGGTGGCATATTTCGTCCAATATTTGTGCGATTTTCAGAGCGTCTATTTCCGTACTTGGCTCTTTCTCCTGCTACATGTCTTGGATACCCGCAACTGCTCCCAAGCAACCAAAATGCTGATCGAAGCCGCATGGCGCGGGACTATGCAAATAAGCTTCCATCGATCCTGTTTTCATCTTTGACTAGACCTCCACTCCCGAGTCCGGCTCTCGAGCCATGGCGCCTAACGCTGCCTATGTTACCTTGCTCACCAAGGTGTCATACCTTGCTGGAACTCTTGTACTGGACTACGGGCTCAAGGAAACCCAGTCCAAGTACCCCCTCGTCGTGATGGTGACTCCGGCATTGCCGCAAGAGGGTCGCGATGTGCTCAGGAAATGCGGAATTCCGATCAGAGAAATACAATCCTTACGGCCTGCGGAAGGTACCCACAATCTCGCTGCTGCTGATGAGCGATTCCGCGATACATGGACCAAGCTGCGGTAAGGAAATTTTCTTTCAACATGTCAATCGTGCTGATATTCTAGCAGAGCCTTTGAGCTCGAGGAATTCGATGTATGCTGTCGTCTTCCTCGCGTCGCGTTCGATTCACATTTTTTCAACCTTTAGAGAGTCGTCTTTCTCGACTCAGACATGGTTGTAAAGCAAAACATCGACGATTTGATGGAAATGAAGTTGCCTCCGGGCGGGATCGCAGCTGCTCACGTCTGCGCATGCAACCCGCGCAAAATTCCGCACTATCCTGCTGACTGGTGATCACACTTCCTTTCCCATCGGAGCAGGCTGCTCATGGAACATCAGGATACCAGAAAACTGTGCTTTCTCTGCCGTTTCCGGTCCAACCGGAGCCTCGCCTACTCCCGTCGAGCAGCCACGTCCTTACGGCCAGCTCAATTCTGGGACAGTCGTCCTCGAACCCTCGCTTGAACTCGCCAAGAGCTTGTATCACTTCCTTGCGACTGACGAGCGCGTTCCTACGTGGAGTTTTCCGGACCAGGACCTTCTCACCGCGTTCTTTCATGGGAAATGGACGGCTCTTCCATGGTACTACAATGCACTGAGGACTCTGCGCACCATTCATTCCCAAATGTGGGACGATAAAATCGCTCGTTGTGTGCATTACATTCTGGCAGACAAGCCCTGGCTGGTGAAGGAGTCAGACTCGGGAGAGTTCGAGGTTGTGAATAGCTGGTGGTGGGCTCAGTACAAGAAGGTGAGCGAGAAGCTTCGGGTTGAGGACATAGATGGATGGAAGCTTGTTTCCGCTGCGGTTGTCTCGTGAAGTGTAGATTGTAGATTGTACTTATACATATGTACATATTTTTTACACTAGAGTTAGCCAAACCAACCGTTCTATGCCCGCCATGAAACATGAACTTCGTCCGTCCGAAATCTAGAATCTGCGATGAATCATACCGACACTGGGAAGGTAAAGACTTTACCGTTGAGTACAGGTGCTCTTCGACAACGGTGTTTCGAAGCCCATACGAAAGCTAAGCAGGCCGGCTTGTGCAATCATGATCCCGTTATCGATGCAGAAACTTAAGTTCAAGGTCAAAATATGAAAGAATATGGAATTCTGGGACTGACCGCTCATCAGTCGCAAAAACTTTGCCCCCACGTTCCTGTGCCATAATACCCATCATATCTTGCAAGCGCACATTTGCTGTGAGAGAATATATCAAGTGCAACATCGTAGGAATTAAATGCTCACAGCCAACACCCCCGACAATGAGAACCTCCTTACTCCCGATGTGGGCCATTGCTCGCTCTGTGATCTCGACTAGCATAGCAAATATGTTTCTTGAAGAGAGAAACACAGATCAGCGGGCGTAATGATATCTTCGTCATTGGGATTCCTGGGCTGGCCATCCGCCCGAAACCGTTTGTCGAAGGTATACGCTTCCACAGATGTCAGAATCCCAGAAAAACTGACATCCATGCCTTTGGTGGTGTACGGCAGCGAAAGCAGGCGTTTCCCTCTATGTAGCTGTAATTAGATCCAAAGGATTGCAGAAGTATAATGCGAACTTTTTTGCCTCCTGTTCGATATTGTATCCAGGACTGGGATCATTGCTCAAGTCGATGACTCGAGCAAAACGGTCGAGGCAGTTTCCCACAGCAATGTCCAAGGTCTCTCCGAAGATTCGGTAGCACTGCCGTGAATACGCAATCACTTGCGTATTTCCGCCGGAAACATAGAGCACGACGGGATTTTGTGCACCGGTAATTTCGCGACCCATTTCAATATCTGCATGCTAATATCAAGCCCCAATTTTCGGTCGTTTGAGGTACGTACGACCAACGCAATGATTCACCCCAACGAGTGGTTTGCCAAACAGAAGCGACAACGTGCGTGCTACTAACGCGACGGATTGTAGCGGTGCACCCATGCCAGGGCCTTGGAATAAATGGTCAACGGACATTCAGTAGTGTCCCGAAACGCTGCGATACCTTTGGTAAAGCAGATACAATCGACATCGTGCATAGAAACTTCAGCCTGAGCCAAGCATTCATTGATAACTTTTAAAGCCCATTCACGATGGTGGAGTGCGGTGTCGCGGGGCTGAAACCCTTCACCAGGCGGAGTGATGTAGGTGTGTCGAATGTTAGATAGGACGGCGGTAGAACCATCTTCAAAGTGCTTGATTACGCCCGCTCCGAACTTATTAGCTGAACCCTCCAGCCCAATTGCCAAGTAAGGTCGATCTACAGCAGATTAGCGCGCGCCGTCCGCGTCTGCTAAAAGTCCCGAACCAGGGTTTTTGAGAGGAACCTTGCGAACGCGACCAGGCATTGTTTCGGAAAGTCGAGAGACTTGTGATGGGATCACGTACATCTGGTCGCCGAACCTGTCTGTGATCCGGACAAGGAACGAGCGCTGGGACGAGCAACAACCCAGCGGGCACGGCTCTGGCAGACCTTTCGAGTGTCTGGAAGAAGAGCGAACTAAAGAAGACGGATGTGGAGATATATGGGGAGTCCAAGGCGACACGCGCGCGCTGCACTGACTCGGAGGTCGAGCGCAACTTGACGAACCAGTGACACTGTTTGCCTGCTCCTTCCGTCAATGTCCTTGCCTCGCTCGTGAACCCGTGTGCCTCTCCTTCCAGGCTTCCACTCTACGTAGAGCTTTAAAATTCCATGGAATGCCAGGCAAATAAATTTTGTGCCAAGTCTTGCAGTGCTCTTCAAATCTCCGGTCTCGACGAATCGCCGATCAGCGGCCTTCAGCGGCGATGTGGTCTAAGCCGTGGATCGCCTTCTGTGTACTCCCGCACGCATTTCGCATTGTACAGAAGCAACCGGGCCTCACTGGGGAATAAACTGGCTTATTGTTTAGATCTTACTCAATTTTTCTCCGATGGGCAACATCCCAGCTTACATCTCCCAGTCCTTTCCTCCGAAATCCAAGTTCACTGTCGATGATATTCCCGACTTGACTGGTCGTGTTATTATAGTCACTGGCGGGTTTGTGGAAACTTCATGCTCCTAATCCTATTTTCGTTGACTCCGGTGGTACTTAGAAATTGTGGCATTGGTTTCGAAATTATCAAGGCCTTGTTGCCCCGAAATGCCAAGGTATACATGCTCAGGTAATGCAGGCCTCCCACCTCGAAAGCCACATCGCTGAGAATAAGTTCAGCCGTTCTAAGGAGCGCGCCGAGTCCGCGATCTCGCGACTGAAGACCGAGACTGGCAAGGAAGCCTTCTTCATCCAACTCGATCTCTCCGACCTCGATTCCGTGCGGAAAGCCGCAGATGAATTTAAATCGTAGGCACTATGTACTTTCATGTCTTCTCTGACCATCTCATTTGGTACCAGGAAAGAGACACAACTCGACGTTCTTTTTAACAATGGGTCTGTCGCCTGCCCCTCCTTTCCACTCGTACTGATTTTTACGGCAGAGGAGTCATGAACACTCCCATCGAGCAACTGACCAAGCAGGGCTTTGATATGCAGTTCGGCACCAATGTCATTGGGCATTACCTTTTGACCAAACGGTTACTTCCTCTTCTCACAGCTGCGGCGGAGTCCTCTCCTGACAAGAAAGCGCGCGTCGTCAATCAGTCCTCCTCAGCGCAGATGTTCGTCGACACCATCCATTTGGACGCTCTCACAGATGTACCAGCGCGCAAGAAGTTAGGCTCTGCGAAGATGTACATGGAGAGCAAATTTGTAGATTTTTTCTGTTCACATCTGCGTCTTGTTAATTTTACTGCGTAGGGGAATGTTGTTTTTTCCAACGAACTGGCGCGCAGATACGGCGACAAGGGCATCGTTTCGACCAGTGGAAATCCTGGGAACCTCAAAACAGACCTGCAGAGGCACACGCCAGGTGCCTTCATGATGATCTTCGTAAGAATTACCCTCCCGCTCGACAGTTGCCTAAACATTCTCAGGGTTGGATGTTTTCTCCCGCACCGTTTGGTGCACTGACACCATTGTACGGAGGTGTTTCAACCGATTCAGTTGACTTGAATGGCAAGGCGAGGGTATTCAAGCAACTGCGCGTGCTCCCCTCCCTAATGTTCTTTATCCGTACAGTACCTGATTCCGTGGGCTCGTGTGGGAGTGATGCGAAAAGAGGCGGAGGATCCGAAATTAGGCGAAAAACTCTGGAATTGGTTGGAGGAACAGACGAAAGAGTAGGATTATGTGATACAAGAAAAGTTGTGCAAGTAATACAGCCAAATTACGTTTTCTCAGTCCGTCTACGTTTTGGGCTTGGGCTATCACTGTCTGGCCTGTCCCTTTCCCTACTAAGAGTGGTGCTATTGCCAGTGCGGGCAGCCAGCAAGCCTGCGTACAGGGCGTCATCGAAGCCAACGCATCGCAGACGCACGCATGGAACAGAAAGCACGCCAGAGCCATACTCGGCCTGGATCTTGGCGTGCGCTCTATGTTTGTTCTCCCCCGTAACACCACTTTGCCTACTGCAAGTGGTGTCTGTGTAATTGCGCTGTACCTTTGAATAGTTGAGGGGTAGTTCAGCAGAAGGAAGGAAACTTACGACGCGCGAGAGTGTCCCCCACTCCGTGACGCTGAGCCCCGCAACCCGGGAGACCTCGTAAAAACCGAGGTACGTCACCTCGAGGGTCTTTCCTTGTCCGCTTTTAGGCGGAACAGACAGAAAGAGGTTAAGTTGCTCTGGTTCACGAAAGGTTTCACTTTCGTTGCCCAGACCCACAAACATATAGCCATGCTTTCCAGGAGAAAGCGGGCACCAAGGATTCTGGTTGAGATTGGGGACCAGAAACTTTCTAATGTTGCGCTCCTTTGCCAGGGATTTTTGTACCCCGATCCTGGCGAGAATGAGTCGACAGAAGCAAGAATATAAATACCATACTTTACTATCAGTGGTTGGTGGCTGCCCCCTAACGAGGCAGACAAAAATGCGCGACTGAACACCACGGACTCGTCGACATCAGGGACAAATTCGGGAAATGTCTGCAGCTCTTTGTGGCGACCCTCCGGAAGAGGAGTAAGATATCTTAATGGCATAGACTCGATAATGCTGATGTCGTCGTCTTCATCTTTAATTTCTGGCTTCAGTATGACAGAAGACATGGAGGCGGAAGGTTGACTTGTCGCCTCTGACTGAGGTCGAACCGCCTCACAAGTCGCGGCAATAGGCTCTGACTGAGGTTGAACCGCTTCACGAGTCGCAGCAGGTCGACTTGTCGAGGCCACAGTCTCTGACTGAGGCTGAACCGCAGTACCGCGGGTCGTCGAACTCAAGCCGCTTGGAGGCTGCTGTGTCTCCGCAGACTTTGTGGTGTCTCAGAGGCAGAGGCCGACATTAGTTCTGGATTATTTTGCCCGACCGGTTCCGACTGTCTAGCATTTTTCTGTGCCCAATTATTTAAGATGAAAAAAAAAATGCGGAGAAATTTACTTGAGCGATTATCGATAAAATTTCGTCTCGAAGACGGATGGCCTGCGAGTTTTGCTCCTGTATGAACACGGTTCAGGTTAACGTACTCAGAGGAAACTAACAAGCAATCCGGACCTCATGTTTGCGTTGTAATTCAGTGAAAGCGGTCGTCTATTGTTGAGTGGCTCAAGACGCGTCAAAATGGGCAAACAAAAATCGAGCACATACCTGGTCACTCAATTGAAGATTGACCCTATCCTGTTCGGCGCGCAACTCAATGTAGCGGTCAACCAGTTTTTGATGGGTTTCATCATGATTATTTTGCAATTGTTTCAGCGCTGAGTTCTGCGCGTTTATCGTCTCCTGTCGGTTTACCAACTGTACAGAGCTGAGGCAAAGAGATGGACCAAACGCAGCGAGACTCGAACCTCTTTTTCCATTGTCGCAGAGCGCCTTTTATGCACCTCGGCATCTGCGCTGAAAATGTTCAATGTCCTACGAAACATTTATCGTCTTGCAGCTATCAGGAAGGGTTCCTAGTTACGATTTCAGGGTAACATTTTCGGTCCGCGTCCGCTGTTCAGTACTATTAAATCACGTCGATCTTTCTCAGTGAGCCTCTACTCACCTCCAGCTCCGCCTCGGTCGTCGTAAGGCGGTTCCGCAGGATGGCCAAATGTTCAAGATCGAGGGCCCATTGGCGCATCCATCCACTGCGAAGGGCATACTCGGAGGATCCAGGTAAATCAGCGGACATTCGCGACTCGGAGTTAACGTGCAAAAAAGTCACGCAGCGTTACTGTTCGCGTTATGGTTATTTTTGGGTCCCACCCGGGATGGCCCGAACAGTAAGGAATGTAACTATGCTCAATTAAATCTATAAAGACGGATTTTTGGACGCGACAATTTATAACATGAATGTTAACGGGTTCTCGAGGTACCCCTTGAATGCAGCCATCCACCGCGCCGCAACAGCCCCGTCTACAGTCCGGTGGTCCGAGCTCAGCGTAACTTTCATAATCTGCACCGTCTTGAACCCTCGCTCCTCCTCCGCCGCAGGCACAAGCGTCGCCTCAGTCGATCCCACAGCGAGGATGCACGATTGCGGGGGGTTGATGATGGCCGTGAAGTGGGAGACACCGTACATGCCGAGGTTGGAGATCGTGAACGTTCCGCCCTAATGAAGGATCAGCGTGGAATCCGAGTTGTACCGGAAAATTACGCGCCTGGTATTCGGCAGGAGCCAGTTTGCCATCACGAGCCTTCTTCGCCAAGGCTTTGGTCTCTGCAGAGATGGTGGCGAGGCCCTTGGAGCCAACATCCTTGACGATGGGGGTAATGAGACCGGTGGGTGTCGCAACAGCGACGGAGATATCCGCCTTCTTATACCTATTGAACCGATTTCAGAGCTGAAAGGGAGAAAAAAAAGAAATTGTCGTACGTCCGGATAACCTCTCCGAGCCACGCCGAGTTGGCTTCGGGGACATCGGCCAGAGCACAAGCAACGGCCTTGACAATAAAGTCGTTCACGCTCAGCTTGGCCGACTTGTCTTTCTCGGTCAAAGTCTTGTTGAAGACCTCCCTCAGCTTGAGAACCTTGTCCATGTTAATATCGACGGTGACGTAGTAATGCGGCAGCTCCTGCTTCGACTGGGTTAGACGGGCACCGATGGTGCGGCGCATGTTGGAAATGGGAGTGTCGACATAGTCGGGCAGCTGAGCGGCAGAGGGTTGGGACGATGTGGATGTGGTCGCGGATGGCTTGTATTTCTCAACGTCTTCCCGGATGATACGTCCATTTGGTCCAGAGCCAGTTAGTTTACCAAGGGGAATACCGCGCTCCAGCGCGATCTTTTTGGCAATCGGAGACGCGAATATGCGGTCGCCCGAAGGAAGGTCAGTTTTCGGCGGGCTGGAAGACGATTTTGATGGGGAAGGTTCAGGTGCAGACTCGGCCTTGGGGGGTGCTGGCGGCGACTCGGATTTCTCTGCGGGGGGAGGCTCGGACGCCGAAGCTGAAGCCTTGGAGGCCATCTCCGCAGCGCCAGACAAATCATCGCCTTCCTCGCCGACAATCGCAATGGGCGCGCCAACCTTGACGTTTTTTGCGCCGTCTTGGGCCTAGGTTGCGCGTTAGGTTTTTTGAAGGAGGGGGGAAACACAGGAGAGCGCACAATAATTTTTGCAAGGATGCCATCTTCTGTGGCCTCCACGTCTATCGTCGCCTTGTCAGTTTCCTGGAGTCGCGTTAGGACGGAGAACGATGTGGCGCGTGTCTGCTGGTACTCACAATTTCAGCAGGACCTCTCCCGTGGAGAAGGTATCTCCCTCCTTCTTTTTCCACGACGCAATGCCGCCCTCTGTCATGGTCGGACTCATTGCAGGCATATTAAACTGAGCAAGAGCGCTCCTCCGTGCAGAGGCATGGAGGCCTGAGACGCGGTTAGTACGATGAAAAATAGGCCCAATATTGCAACGCACGGCGAGCAAATACGCGAGCAAGAGAGGCCATGGTGGAAGAGACGGCCGCTGCAACGGGAGTAATCGGACTCGACTGGGAAAAATCACAATCACGACTTTGCCCCAAAAGTTGCAGGCAAACATCGATGGCATTTGTTCTACCTGGCCAACCCGTCCCCATCCTCGCGGCGCGCCTGTACCCCAGCTGGGCGGCGGAATATATGCCCGCGACTCGGAATTGAGGGCCAGTCTCGTAGGGATACCCCACCAGGACGGTCCAGTTCGTGCAATGCAATTTTTTTCGCGACTATAAATGACACAGACTAGGTATTATCTATCTCGCGCGTACGACCCCAACCTCCAGCAATCAACTCGGTCGTGTGGGATCTGTTATCCGCCTGTCGCCTCTGCAGGCGACACTCTCGATATCCGTGGTCGATGGTGTTCCTTTACCTGCAGGTGAAGAGTTTACTGGCGTCATTCGGTCGCAGGACGTGCGCGCAACGGAAAAGGACCGCGTCAAGATTGGGGACTCGTTTCGCGGAGGCGACGTTGTGCGCGGTGTCGTGGTAAGTGCTGTGCGCTTGGGTGTTTGCTGCTCACGCGCGCGCTAGATTTCTTTAGGTGACGCGCGCAGTTATTTTGTAACGACAGCAAGGAACGACCTCGGTGTAGTGTTTGCAATAAGTGAGGCGGGTAAGACGATGGTGCCTGTGTCATGGAAAGAGATGCGATGCCCAGAGACTGGTAAATTGGAGAAAAGAAAGTGTGCAAAGCCAGAGTAGGTGAAGAATGAAATATATCTTAGCCAAATGCATTACGGTTGAAATAGAGTTGTTTGTGTTGAAGGGGATCGGAAAACAAGACCCTCGAATCCAAATCAAAACTTGGCTCGGCAACCGAGGGTTCTATATTATGACTGCCGTGCTCTCAGCTCACGACCCTCTGCGCAGAGACCGGCTAATGTCTCTCGACGATAATCAGCTCAGGTATCTTTCTTGTCTTCTACCACGTCCCATTGTTCATGGTTCCCGTTCCAAGCTACTCCTCCTCTAGCGACTGGCGAGAAAAGTACAATGAGGTCAATACTCTGTCGCAACTCAATGTAGCAACACTCATACCCCGTCAAGGTCGCCGACATGCTCGCCGAAACTCGCGCCGAGCTCGACGAGTTTCAGGTCGCGAGTAGGGAGCTCGAGGCTGAGCTGGAATCCGAGCTCCAAAGGACCGAGAAGGCCCAGCAGGATCTCAAGGTCAAGGTCGCCCGCGCAGAGACAGAGCGAGACGAATGGAAGGTGCGTGTCCTCTCCTGTCGCCCGTTGTTATACTGAGACCTCAGCCGCGCGTCGCAGTCCAAGTTCATGTCGCTGCAGACCAACCACAACACAACAACAACCACCCTCCAGCGGGAACTGGATAAGCTGCGGCAGGAGCACCAGCAAACCAAGGTCCAGCTGCGCGAGCTCGAAATGGGCAACGACGACCTCGAGCGAAACGAGCGGGCCGTATCCTCGAGTCTCGCTGATATAGAGTCTAAATACTCGCGCGCATTGGAGGAGAAGATCCTGCTCGAGCATGAGCTTCTCGACAAGGCAAACCTTGAAGAAGAGTGCCAACGGCTCAAGGACGAGCTAAGAGGTGCATGGCGCGATAGTGTCCGATATCCAATAACTCTAACTTGCCTCCAGATGCCAATGTAGAGGTCTCTATACTGAAAGACCATCTGGCGGCCCAGTCCGCCACGGACAATGCTTCCATTGCCCCTTCCTCTCTTTTCCCTAATCTCACCCCTCAATCAGAGGACAACCTCCTCAACACTCCAGCGCCTGCAGATCTTCAGCTTGAGGATTTGACCCCCAGCACGGATAGCCTTCCTTCGACGGATAATACGTTGCTGGATACTACTCCACGAGCCAAGGCCCAATCGGCCTTGGTTAACCGCTCAGGTGCCGCACCCTACAAATCCAGCATATCCACCCCACCCAGTAGTTCGGGAATAGCCCGTTCCAGCACTCTCCCGTCTTTCTATAGCCCGCGTTCGCCCAATTACCGCCCGCCTACGGCCCGTAATCCATCGGCTATGAGCACAAACTCCACCTCAAGCACGGCGTCAACGTCAAAGAACAAGGGCGTGCAGATGGTTTCAGAGATGCGTGCACGGGTGCGGAATCTGGAACAGAAGATCCACACCCGCGTCCCCCGACTACGTATGGGTAGCATCACCGGGCGACCAAACGCGAATGCACTGGCAGCATCCACCATGACCAACGGGTCTACAGGATCTACCTCGAGCAAGCCTTCTGTCCGCGCAAGCTGGGAGAGTTTGACGTCCACTCGACGAAATGTCGACAACCCGAAGCGCAGCAGCGAAAGCGAATCGGACAAGAGCAAGAAGCGGGATTCCGCTGGGTGGGTTCTCATCATGGAGGACTCGCCGTCGCCGCCGAAACCGAAGGCAGGGGAACGACGAAGGGCGTCGAGTCCCCTGGGTATGATTCCGTTCCGTCCTGCAGCTTCCACGTCGGCCGTTTCCCCAACGCCGCCAAATAGCAAATCCAATCCTTTGAATCAGAGTACTCTGCCTCCTAGCGGTCTGAAGCGACCACAATCACGACTTTCTGGTGGTTCTGCCACCATTTCCATCCCTTCATCCTCCTCCTCCTCCTCCTCCCGACCCGCCACACCGACATTCTTACCAATTCCTTCTGGGGGTCTCTATGCGCACTCTTCTACCGCCGGAGCAAGCGGGCTCAAGCGGTCGACGGGGCCATCGGCGCCCAATCCATATACGTCGAAACGATCTTCGTTTGGGCTATTGGGTGCGAGCACGTCTGCGATGCCGCCGCCCTCTGAGCCGCGAGAGCGCCCGACGACAATGCCCCCGCCGCCTCGACCAGGCTCGGGAACGCCGTCGTCGCTTGGGAGCGCGAGCGGTAAGATGCTTCCGTCGCTGCCATCCGCGCATGCGAATGTGACGGTGAGGGCGCCGAAGCCGCTACCGTCTGTGCTGTCACAGAGTCGAATTGGACGACCAAGTAGTACGGGCGGGCGCAAGAGCGCTGGTGATACAGAAGGAGGGGGCATCCTACGGCCGCGGTCAGGGAGCACAGTAATGTAAGGATGAAGGGAGGATGTATATGCTGTACGAAATATATGTTTTTTCACGATTAGATTATATAATACAACCAGTTATGTCTTCTCCTCTTCCATCACGCTCGCTGAACCGGCAGACGGTGCTCGAGGAGGATGAGTACATGGAAGCGCTGTCCAAGATTATTGCGCGGGACTTCTTCCCGTCGCTCGTCCACCTCGATGCCACCAACGACTACCTCGATGCCCTACGCTCGCATGACCCGCACCTCATAAATGCGTCGGTCCGCCGCCTCGAGGAGATTGGTGCGACGCCCCAGCGACCGCTGCCCACACCGGGACGGACGCCGTACGGCGGAGGCCCTTCCGAGACGCCGCTGCGCACGCCGCGCGGGGAAGGCCCTGGCCCGTCGAAACGACCGCGGTACGACACCGATTTGAGCCTCGACAATTTTCAGGCGCGATACACGTCCGAGGACAACTCGAGCTTCACGGAGATTCTGGATGAGGAGAACCGCAAGCGCAAGGAGCGGTGGGGCTGGGCGTGGGATGCGCAGAAAAGGGTGGAGGCGCAGAGGGAGCGGTTGCTTGCTGACCGGGAGAGGCTGCTGATTGAGCCGCAGAGCGTAGTTGGGGTAAGGGAGAAGTTTCGTATAGAGGCGCCGACGCCGGCGGGGCTCATTGAGGATGTGAAAGGAAAGGAAAAGGAGGGGGAGGGGGAAGGGGAGAATGAGGATAACGACAAGGACGGGGACAGGGCCCTCGCTCTGGTGCCCTCTGGGGATGCCGTCGATGTTATGGCGCCGCAAAAGGACACTCGTGCGGCCGGCGTCGATGGCTGGAAATTCAAGGTATTTATCTCGTCTCTACTCCATTATTTAATTTAATTCTCTACAGGCCCGCAACTCGCTCATGTTCTCCCCAGACGCGGACGAGTCTCCGTATCACACCCGTCCCACAGAATCCGCTGGCGATCCTCGTGCCATTGTCCATGGCAGCACTCGCCTCCCCGAACAGGATGACTCGCGCGCAAACTCCCGCGCAATGTCTGCGCCTCCCAGTCCCACCCGGAGCCACATAAATGCTGCTATCATGGGCACACCTTGTGAGTCTATTTCTTTCTTTCTTTTGCTTGTTATTTGAACATCCTGTAGACCGTCCAAGATCGCCCACAATAAACAACTTTTCGCTCGTGCCGAACCTACCTTCGCCCACGCCGGAGGAATTGGGTCCGTCGGCCGTAAAGCAGCTCATGACTTGGGGAACGCTCAACGCAACACCGCGTATAATATCTCAGTCAGACGATCTGCCGCCGCCGAGCACGCCGTTCCACATCCCGAGGCCAACCTCGCGCGAGGCCATCGGCCACAAACTGTCCAATAGCGCGTCAAAGAGCTTGCGGGTCAAGGCAGGGCTGCTGGGACTTGGTGGCCGCACACCGGGCATCTCACGGACACCTGTGAGCGCGTCGTCCAAGAAGGGGTCGATGGCACCACCGAGTTGGACTCCGCGACGGTCAGAGGCCGCCGGGAACCTGACCCCTGCGGCGCGGCGGCTGCTCGACCGGACCACAATGGGGACTGTGGCTGCTTCGCGGAGAGCAGAGGCAATGGACAAGATCGCTGGCTGGGATGGGTCAAAGCAGAAGCAGGATCTGAACCGCGTTCGATGGACGCCGACACCCACTGCTGCGACAAAGCATTGATAATACTATATGTATACATTAGTTACAAGTTTTAAGCTTCCGATATCCGACGCCGTTTCGGGTCTGGCTGCTCGTCTTTCTTCGGTGTGTCATCCTCCTTGGTTGGGGTAGCAGCAGGCTTGGCCTTTTTCTTGACCATCACGCCCTTCAGCGGCCCTTTCTTTCGTGCGGGTGCTGTGGGTTTGGACGGAGCTGTAGCTGGTGCTGCGGGTTTAGGTGCCATTGGCGGAGGGTTATTGACTGCGTTGTTGCGGGCAGCCACAGCTCTGGAATGGGTTAGAGAAGGATATCTACGGAGGAAATGGTGTACTCTTTAAAGCTTTGCACTTCCTCGCCGTCCTTTTCCTTACGCTGCCGCTCCTCGGCCTCTTGCCGTTCACGCACCGAGTCGAGGAACATGATCTCGTCCTCCTCGAGAGCACGGAACTGGTTCGCGAGTTTGGTTTTTTCCTCCCATTCCTCCTGCTTTGCAATCTGTACGGGGGTCAATGAATAGCATACAAGAGCCTGATAGAGACACACCTTGTTGGCAGCGAGTTTCTACGCGTCACACCAAGAGAAAAAGAGTCGAGTCAATACACGGTGCAGAGGAGACCTGCTGTGCTCACTTCCGCGAGACTGCGACCATCGGAGAAATCTTCCTGCTGCTGTGGAGGCGGTTCCATGCCAAGCCGGGCATAGGCAGCCTTCCACTGCTCATCACGGCGAGCCTGCATGCAAGTGAATATGACAGAGGAAGCAGAATGAAGCTAGCTGGGCCCACCTTTGCAGTGTCCACCTCATCTTCAGTGACGAATCTAGCGCTGATGCCAACTGAAGACAGAGACGGAATCATAGCCTCCTCCATGGTGGTGGAAAGATGAAAAGAACTTTGGAAAGAGAGTACGTGGTGGTCCGTGTAAGAAATAAGAAACACCGTGATGTGACTTGAGGTCAGCATGTTTGTCTTTATTTGTTCTCAATTGCATTTCTCGCTCCGATGTTCCTTCAATTAATTCCTTCCACGCACCCTCTATCGACTTGCATTGGCGGAGTAAAATGTTTGTAATCCTCGCGAATATGTGTCTCTGAGGTCAGCCTGCCTAAAACGTGCTTTTTACTCTTATTCTCCACTCAATGTTGGAGAAATTTGCATATGTGGAGGCCCTGAGGTCGTCGAATATCATCGAAGCTAAAGGGGACTTTGATATTTCTGGATTCCTGTGTATCGCAATTTTTTAGGGGTCGTCAGCCGCTGCGGGTTGCGGAAGGCCAGACAAACTAGTATTTTATAGTATTACAGCCGTTTTGAGAAAAGAATGGCCTTTTTGATGAAGTGGTGCTACTCGTTTTTTGTTTACCATTGATTGCTGCCGCTTCTTTGTTGACCGCACATTTTGAAAGCCCTCTGCGAAATTGGCTTGCGCGCCGTGAATGTTGAGGTATAGAGGGATTACTTGGTATTTTATTGGAAGAGATACACTGTGTGTGGGTCCAGAAATACAAAGTTATAGCGCGGACGAGGCTCAGAGGTGTGGAGCAAGTGTGGAGCATTGGTATAGCCGACGCTAGCCGAGGGCAAATCAGTCAACAGTGGTAGTGTTGCCGCGGCTTGGCTTGGCTTGGCTAGCCGATCAAGCCAAGCCAAAAATTAGCCAGCCGAGCCGAGCCATATTTTTTTTGGAAAAGACGCAGACCACTGTTAAAAAGGTGGTGGTATCATCGGTTTGGGATTTGGTCAAGTTTTGCGGCCAGGGCTCGGAAAGCCGTCAAACGGCTTTGGCTTGAAGCCGGCTGAGCCATGGCTCAACACACCTCAATGAAACACCGCATTTCAGGCCCCCAAGTTATGTATAAAGTGTTCTAGTGCATTGTAATAGGTCATTTATGCCATATTCTTTACCCACTTGCACAGTATCGGCGTGAAAATGAGCTTGAACAAATTGTTCGGATTGTCGGGGAAACAAAGCCAAACAGATGACATTTCGTATTTTTGTTCACCAGCGGTGTGTTGCAACTTCTGGAGAGCTCGAGTACTTAAATAAGCCTATGAAAGACAAAGTTATTTTTTTAGACACCCTTCTGGCCCGCGAGGTAGTGTTGTCAAAATTGAGCCCAAGCCGCGGCTAAGCCACAAGCCAGCCGAAGCCATCAAGGTTTGATGGCTTCCAAGCCGCCACGAGCCGGAGCCGATCAAGCCGGAGCCGAGCCAGCCATAGCCGAGCCGCGGCAACACTAAACAGTGGTAAGCAAAAATCGAGTAGCACCACTTCATCAAAAGGCCATTCTTTTCTCAAACGGCTGTAGTTCGAAACCTTCTGAGCAAATCCGAGCTATCTGAGCCCAAAAATGTGCTCTAGAGGTAAATTGAATAATATTTTGAAATGCACAGGCGCAGTATTCATGCCATGCAAACTTGGTTGGAAGATCCCACCACTTTCAACTGGTCACAATGTGTGACATTGGTCACATTTCAGAGTGTTCGCCTCGTTCGAGGACCATTCACACAATTTTATTTTTATTTTTATAAGTTTTGTGAGCATGGGAATAGTGCATAAAAGCCCTTATAGGACTAAATAATTGACCTACTAGAACTTTTCCACAGCAGTAGGTGCGATTTCCGCTCAGAACTAAAATGGTTAAGTAACCTTCTCAATTCTAGATGAATTTCCTAGGTTTCGCAGTCAAAATTGTAGGTACATATGCACTCTGCCAGGTTCCGTAGCCCTTATGTACTGTGAAGGCCTTTGTAGCGCAAATATTGTTCGAACTTGCCTTCAAATCGGTCCTACTTCATGTATGAGACAAAGTTCAAAGGTCCGGCTAGTTCTATGATTTAAAACAGAATTTCTCTTTTGCTATTGCTCAAAAGTGCGCAGGTGAAAAGTTTGAGCATTTTCATGCAGTGTTGGCCCTAAGGGTTAAGGCCTTAATTTGATTAAGGCTTATTAAGGCCTTAACATAAGCCTTAAGGGTCAAGCCGCCAGCACCTTAAGGCTTAAGAGTACGGGCCGGTAGTGGCCCGGATCGGCAACGGTGATTGCCGCTCCGAATTTTGCCGTCAACCAGGTTCACCAACCTGCCACAGTGTAGGGATTAAAAAAAAAAAACACCTGAACATCCATTGCGAAATTCTCAAAGGATACCAGCACCTGACACTGTTGTAGATTGGCAGGAAGGCAGGCAGTCTCTCCTAGATGGTGAGGCCAAGCCAGAGTCAAGGAACTTAGGGTTCTAGTAAGTATATACGTGAAATGATTACTTTCCAACTATCAACTAACTTGCAACTAACTATACGAGGCTTTTTTGGGCGGAATTGAGCGTGGGAAGATACTTCCCAAGGTGGAAGTAAGGCCTTAAGTCTGCACTTAAGATTAAGGCTTAACCCTTAATAACCCTTAAGGGTCCCTGGGAGAGGTTCTTAAGCCTTAATTGCCAACACTGTTTTTCATGACTGGAACCAATGGTTACTGCCAACTAAATAAGGACAAACATGCCGGACCGCTTTAGTTAGGCTGTTAGGCTCCTTTCTCCCGACATGAGCCTGCGGGCCTCAACATCGACGCTCAATAGGTCCCCTAGCGCTACCCGCCCTCCCCCGCCCCCAGTTCCATCTGTCATAACGTCGCCCCGTAAGTCCCGCCTTCACCGTCAATTCATCACTGACTTTTATTAGCTTGGGCAAAGGACGAGCCGCCCTCCCCTACAGATGAGAATCCCATTTCAAACACGCTGCATGTTGTAGAATCGCGTCCATCCGTTGCCTCGTTCCAGTCGACATATGCATCGAACTCACCGAGTCGCTGGTGGGCCTTTACTCGCCCCCGGGGCGACTCCGATGCCGCCTTGGATCCAAACAGCCTTGCAGTCCCAGAGAAACCAGATCGAAAGAACGTCTCGTTCAAAGAACGCTCCATCTCGTGGCTCCCTACCCCGCGAGACGGCAGCACCTTTCCCCGGCGCACTCGCCAGCAGTCCCGCGCCGGCGCGATAAACCGCAACTGGAATCTCTCAATCACACTCCCTACCCCACCGACGGCATCATTCACTGCGCAGCATAATGCTACGCCTGGATGGGATGCTCCGTGGACCTCGCGCGTTGCGGCCCAAGGTCCGGCAGGCCGCCATCACTTCGAGGCGTCTGGCTACATCGAAGACGACGACACTTCCTCTCCTATTGACCCCGACAAAAACCGCACCGTCTGGCAAAAGCGGAGAAAGCGGCTGCGTAATTTTATTCTAACTAACACATACGTGCCCTTGGTAGGCTGTTCCATACTTTTGGTTTTTTTTCTCACAGCCCCGCAGTTATTCCGTTGTATAAACATCATGTTCACGACGACTGCGCTAGCGCTCGCTATTCGAATACGCCTTATCGAGGCGCGTCTGCACACCATGGGTGAGCTGGGCAGCTCGCCGTAAGTTTTTTTTCCCATTCCATCTTGATTGTTGGCAACTCATAGGTGTCCAGGACATTGGTTATCATCTTTGCTCCTCCAACCCTGGTCCACGTTATGTCGTCGATCTATGTATGATGTTTCGTTTCATATTTCCCGATCGGCCCTAACCCTGCACTGGCAGCTTGAGTATTTTGGGCGCCCGCTAGGTCTATGGCGGACCTCCGCCAAGCTCGCACACACTCTTTTCGAAGTTTTTTTCATCTGCGCGTGGTCCGCAGCGCTGTCTCTCTGCTTCGACAACTTCTTCACGTCAATTATCCCGTGCGCCTCGGCATCTACTATATCCTGGTACAGCAGCATCCCCCGGCCGCATGCAGATTCAGACCCTGTCAGCGACGACAAGCGTTGCGACGATCAGCTAGGCCAGTCACGCTCGACGTTTGTTTAGGATGGTTATCTGACATTTTTTTACTACAGCACTTATTTTTGTTGTTTGCTTCGGTCTTCTTGCCTACTGCGCGAACCTCATAATCAGTCTTTACCGCATTTTTGAAAAGGTGAAATATCATCCGGCGGTCCCGCGGACAATACCATGACACACATCCACACCCATTCTCGCATTGCGTATCTTACTAGTGAACCTAACATACATACTTGTTCTCTCTCTCGGATTTTTTAGGGTCTCATCCATCCAACATATTTATGTTTCCCTGTATTTTTACATTGTAAACGTATTTCGGTCGCAGTACATACAGGTTGTCACAAGAGCGCACTGAGCCAGTGAGCATTAAAAGGTAGAACGGCGTCCAGGACTCCCAAAGCAGAGGATCAGACCCGCGTAATCTTATATAAAGAGAAAAATATCAGCTTGCGCTCGAACCATCACCACTGGACAATGAATGAATTCTGCGGAGGGCACCGATATACTTGAGATGGACACATTCTCGTCTCCCGCGCACCCGCCGCGCAGTGTGTCACGCAGCAAGTCAGTGTCCCCCGGCCGTGCGCTGTCGCGTTCGAGGGCGACACGGGACTTCGCAGTAGGCATCGGGCTCCTCCTCATCGTGGTCATTCTATGGACGTCCTCCAACTTCGTCACTCAGGTGAATCCTGCTGGCTTGTCTTGTTGTTCAACTGGCTGACGATTCCGCGACACGCAGGACATGTACAAGGGCGGGTTCGAGAAACCATTTCTGTACGTCCGCTTTCGCTGCGTTTGTTCTCGTCCGTACTCATCGTCCCTGAACCTGAAGGGTGACCTACATGAATACAAGCGCGTTTGCGCTGTATCTTGTTCCGGTTCAGCTGCGGCGGTGGTGGCGGAGACGGAGTGGTTACCAAGACGGAGGCGAGATCGGCGAGGTAGGTATGTTGATTTATTCCCAACGTTTTTCGCGTGGCAAATGCCTCTAGGGCGCAATACCAGCCCTGGCCATTGATCCTGAGGTGGAGGACCTCCAAGAACCTCAGGTGCGTCGTATTTGCTGCGTGCTCATTCGACTCTGACAATTTGGGGTGCAGCCAATATCTATGGTTCTGCCTGAAGACGAGCTGCCACCTCTAACAATCCGCGAGCACGCTAGACTTGCTTTCGTCTTCTGTTTTTATGGTTGCGTCGGTCCTTAAGGACCAAGAGATTAAATCTAACACCCGATGGAATAGGTTTATTGCTAATTGGGCGGTCAATGCATCCCTTGACTATACTAGCGTTGCTAGCGCCACCATTCTCTCGAGTATGAGCGGTAAGTCTCGCCAGGCAAATTACGCTATAATTAATCATACACCAGGATTTTTCACACTGGGCATTGGTCGAATATTCCGCGTTGAAATGCTCACTCTGGCGAAAATTGGCGCCGTCATAACCAGGTTTGTCTCTAAAAGCAGTATGAACTCCGTTTCTAATATTAAATCGCAGTTTCGGGGGTGTCATTCTTGTATCCCTGTCAGACTCTGTGCAGCCTCGGCAGCCCGCTGGACCCGCGTCTCGGCCATTGGCCCATGCAGAGGATCTTGCTCCGCGCCCGATATTGGGCGATGCCCTTGCTCTCGTCTCAGCCCTCTTCTATGCCCTCTACGTAATCTTGTTGAAGGTACGGATGGGCTCCGAGTCGCGCGTCGACATGCAGCTCTTCTTCGGTTTCGTCGGGCTCTTCAACATCTTGACATGTTGGCCTATTGGAGTATTCCTCCACATAATCGGCGCTGAGACCTTCGAGTTACCGAAACGGGCGCCGTGGCCGCGTTGGCTATCAATGTAACCTTTCTCTGTATCTCTTATCGCCCGTGTATTGAAATACTGCCGCAGATGGTTATAACACTGTCCAGCGACTATCTATACGTCCTGGCGATGCTGAAAACCACCCCGCTCGTCGTGACCGTCGGCCTCAGTCTGACTATCCCTCTTGCGGTCATCGGGGATTGGATCCTAGGCAAATTCACGCGTGGGCAAGTCTTCATTGGCGCCCTTCTCGTGCTCCTTAGCTTCGTGGTGGTCGGGCTGGACAACGAGAAACTCAAAACGCGGGACGACGCGGTCGAGGACGATGTTTTCGAGCAGGATACCCGGCAGCACTCTCTAGAATTCGGGTCCACCGAGTAAGTGGTTGTGAAGAATTTACTTTAGACTCGCATTGTTGTACATTGTTTAATTCGCATTTCGTCGGCTTTCAATGATTTATTTTTATCTCTCTCTCTATCTAGTTCAAAATGGTCAGAAAACTCTTTCTGCGCGGCCTGACCTCATTAATTTACATCGTGAGCAGCCCAAGGACCGTCGGAAGCGCGTAGGCGGGCACGATCCGTCCGTGAAGCTGCCCAAACGCCAGTTTGCCGTGCAGGATAACGCGGTTGAGCATGTGAGGTCGGAGGCGCCGCAGAACAATCGGTACGGCCACGAGCCCCTGTAAAATAATCTCCGGTTCACAGACATCCAAGGCAGTAGATTTATTGGGCTCCATGGACGAGGAACCGCACCCCGGAACGCTCAAGAAGAAGGAAAAGCAGCAATTGAAGCGGGAGGCGCTCCTGGAGCGCCTCGAATCGAGCCATTCGCCGTACTCAAAGTCGCATGCGCGGCGGATGAAACGCAAGGCTAAGGAGCAGCTCGGTGGTGGTCTGGATGACATACAACACGCGCTTGCGGCGGTGGACGATGATGCCGCGGAGCTGCTGAGGAATCCCTCGCCCAGACAGCCTCCGAGGAGGTCCAACCGAAACAGAAAAAGCCCAAGCCGAAGCCCGGGCAGATTGGGGAAGGTAAGGGCGCCCCGCTGTCGAAAGCACAACGGCAACGTGCCCTGTAAGATTTTATTTTCCTTCAAGTACGCAACCTCACATTTTCACTTCGTAGGCAAATGGAGAAGCTGAGGCATCCCCTTATACTGGGGAATGCCGAGTTTTCCTCCAATCCCTTCCAAACGATCCGAACTCATGCACAAAATACTTTGCTCAAACACTGACCAAAAAATTGGGCTGCTTCATAAAGGATGCGGGGTATATACAGATGTGTTCCAACGTGTACATCGTAATAGTGGTATTAGAATCCAGTCATAAGATTATCTAGACCCGTGAATGAAATAATAAAAATGCGGGAAACATATGCTTTGTGCGGTTCTACCTTGTGTAGAACTCTATCGTGATATTCATTCGTCTTCTTCTTCCTCGCCTGCACTCCAAACTGTGCTCCCATTTCCAGTGCTTCCGCTACCAGTAGCACTGCGCCTGGCGCGCCGGCTGCCAGGTTTCCTAGGCGCAATCTCGGTAAACCCGCCAGGTGAACCCTTTGCTATTTCCGCGCTAAGCGTCCGTTCATGAGCATCGAGAGCGGCGAGCGATTCTGCGGCCTCGGCGTGCTCCAGAGCCTCCTGCGTAAGGCTAGGTGGGCCAATGCCCAGCCCAATGCGTGCGCCGCTGCCGCTCGAGTGGATGGATGAGGTTTCGGAGTTATCCGCTGGTGGAGCAGGAGCCGTCGCGCGGCCGAAGAACGAGAAGCGGCGGGACGGCGTCGAGGGGACGCTCGGCGCCGCGGCGGGTGGAATGGACGGCGGAAAGACAGGCGACGGCTGCGGCTGGATGCCCATGAGCTTCATCGTCGCGTTCATGCGTTCGCGCTCGCGGCGGTCGTTCTCGTCCTCGTATGTCTCAAGCTTGCGCGCGCCAGTCACCGGGGTCGCACCAGGCTTGAGTGTCAACGGGCGCAGGCTCGGGTTCTCTGGCTTTTTATCGCCACTGAAGAGGGAAAAGGCTTTCCAGTCGAAAGAGAGTGACCGGCGTTGGGTCTTCGGGTTCGGCGGCGTGCCGATCTTGGGCGAAGAGGGAAGGATGGATGCGGAGGTTCCGAATGCTGGTGTTCCCGGGGTGGACGTCGCGCGCCCAACGATGGCGGATTGAGGTCGGGGCTTCACGAGCGGGAGAACCGCAGGCAGCCCCTTGGAACCGAGAGGGCCAGCCGTAGACGGCGTTCTGGGCGTTTGGGGTTCTTTCTCGTAGTCGACAGCGAGGACATGCTCGAACCCTTCCTGGGAAATAATGCGATCGATGATTTTGGACGCATAGAGCGACAGTGCCTTGTTGGCGTCCTTAGCGACTTGACTTCGAGCGAAGGGCGTCGACATCGGTCATTGAGCCACTCGGCTCCATGCCAGGACATCGAAATCCTTGCGGCCAGTAGAGCTCTTCTTGGAGCGTTTCTTGTTGAGAACGGAACGGTCCTGCTCATCGACCACGTTACCATCGAGAATGTCTTTGTTTTCGGCGCGCCCAAGCTCTGCGGCAAGGTCGAGGCCGGGGCCAGTGATGGGCAAGTCGCAAGTGATTCTCCGCGAATGCTGGGGGAATGAGACTGAGACCCCGTACGCTTGCGCCCAGGACGGCCAAGCGGACGAGATGACGAAGGCGAATCTGTTTCCGTGGGAGGCAAGACTGCGTTCGAGCTGTTGCTCGAGAGTCTCCTCTTGGCCGTCGTCCTCCTCCTCAACTTTGTCGAGGACACTACGACGACCACCACTACGAAGGCTGCCGACATCGGCGCTGGCGCCCTCGTCTTCGTCTTCATCCTCCTCGTCTTCGTCGTCAGTGGAACCTGAGCCAACCTGCTTCATGACATCGAACTGGCCGCTCAAGGTCCTTTCTCTCAGTAAGATCATGTAGCTTTCATTCTCCTCCTGCAGCTCGTGGTTGACCCGCTTGAGGTCCACCAATTGTGTCTGGAGGAGAACAAGAGTGCTTTGAAGGATGAGTAGGAAGTAGCCAGAGTAGATAGCTCAGGCGGAGAGAAGTCATCTCTGCAGGCTCTGTTTCTGGGTCGTCCATATCCTGCTTGGGCGGCTCCGCTTCTTGCGGTTGCTCTTCCTCTTCGACATCAGCGAGTGATTCTGTGTCAGCGTGGGGGATGAGGCCTGGAGACGCTCGGGTTGCTTCCGAGCCTGTGTCAAGGACATGATGCGCGACTTGAGATGTTGCTCATTGTCGTAAAATGCCTGTCGCTCGGCTTCGAAGGTGGTCGTCTGGAAGAAAGGTTGAGCATGCTGCGAAAGCCTCGGAGATGGATGGACAGACTGACCTGTTCGTTATACCGTCGCTGAACGTCTCTCTTCTCCTTCTCTAGTTCGCGGACCTGGGCTCTAAGATTCTCGGATATCTCTATGCGCTGGGCAAGGTCGAGCTCGGAGCGCGATTGATCTGTGTAAAGCTCGTTGATTCTAGTTTCGGCAGCATGCAAAGCCGAGGTGAGATTCGCGTTCTCTGAGGAAAGAGTGGTGATTGTCTGGTCCTTGTCCTGCACCTGGACGAGGAGCTGATTGGAAGGTCATCAAAAGCGGCGGCTATAAAAACAGACGTGGTCGTACCTGTTCCTTCTGGTCTGTTTCTTGCTTGAGGGACGCCGAGAGCGCGTCTCGGGGCTCTGGAGTCGCGGCCTTGAGGGACGTACGCCTTGCGGCGGCCGGTGCGAGCGACGAGGAGACGCGTGGCGAGACGGCGGAACGAGCTGTTGCGCCTCTCGCAATCGCAGGCGGCGTCGCAGTTCCCCTTCTTGGTGGAGGTGTCCTCGCCGCGGTGGCCATTGGTTGAGGAGAAAGAGAGATTTGTTGTCGCCGGCGTATCAATATTGCGCATCTTCTGATTCTTCACGTGCTGGTGCCTCTCTTTGCCAGACGCCATTCAGTCAATTTCTCTTCTGCTCTCTTCAAGGCTTATCCCGCCATTCAATACATGCTCGAAATTCCATCTGACTCGTCCCTCTTTTCAGTGCGCCGAAATCCAAAAAAATCCGCTTGTTTTCTCATGGTCAGTTAGCTCTTAACGGCCGTACGCACAACAGCCCCGCCGCCACCCGTCCCAATACCCGATTTCGGTCCTTTGAACTGGGGCGATGTCCTCGAAATACAGGGTCCATCGGGGTCTGGCAAATCTCAGCTTCTCTATATTCTGCTCGCGACATGCATAATCCCCTCTTCCCACGGCGGCTGGGGAAAGGCGGCCGTGCTATTCGACACAGAGGGAGCTTTTGATCCTCGTAAATTCAACGACATGTTGCTTTTTCGCGTCTTATCTCGGTTCAATGCCTCGTCCGATGATGCACAGCTCTCTGCTGCAAAGGCTCTGCACAATCTTCATGTCTTCCGTCCAGCCTCATCCGTGCAGCTTGCCGCGTCTGTATATAATCTTCCTGCCTATCAAAGAGCACATATGCCAGACGCCGACATCGCGCTTGTTGCAGTAGACTCCCTGAGCGCCTTTTACTGGCCTGATCGTTTCACAGCTGAACAGCTGCGCCCCCTCGGCCTCCCGCATAGTTCCACTCCACTTTATCATGTTCTCACCGCTCTGCAGTCATTGCGAGTCTCTCACAATCCTGTCACCGTCCTCACCAACTGGGCTTTGTCCTTGGCAGACAACTCCAACGGGCCGTCCACCGGGACGCCAATTTTCTATAAGCAGCATCTGCCCTCCTTCCCCTCTTTTCCTGACTCCGCCGCATCCCTCTCACACGGTGTACCATCTCTTCCCTTGACACATCATATCACCTTATATTTGGCACCTTTCCCGCCATTCCATCGCGACACGTCTCTGCCCGACCCCAAGGAGGCGAGTAGGGTCACTGGACACATCCGACGGCCTGGCAACTCCCAGGTTGTGAGGTTTGAAGTTAACATACGAACCAATGATGTAATTTAATTTTCCCGTCCTCCATATGGCAGGCAACTTTGTTAGCCTGTTCTGCCCTGCCAATCCTCTCCTGCCTCCCCATGGGGTAGCGATCCAATAACTATGCCAAGAATACCTCGCAGACCGTGGCTTTATTCTCCCAGCTCCTCGATTCTTCTCATGGTCGCAATAACGATATGAAGGTCTGGGAAATATATAATGGCCTAGCTACAATACATTTTGCCGGATTATTATTATATCGAGATTAGAGGCTTTACGAATAATATGGGTCTAAAAGTACAGCTATGGTGCGTTAGAAAAATTAAGAATACAATATTTTTAGTGACTGCTAATACTCTTTAAGAGGCGTAGATCTCATCGAGCAGGCTTTTGTACGCCTCCTCGACGGCCTTGCGGCGGATGTTGCCCTTCGTTAAAGTTCGGGGGAGAGTTTTGGGCGGGACAATCACGATTCGGCTCGTAGAAGTGATGCGTTCGTGGAGGTAGCGTCGTGAATGAAATTGCCGTGTCTTCCGAATGATATCTTTCTTGAGCTTCTCCGGGTCCATTTCCGTATTCGGTTCGACGAATAATACTGGGGACGGGCGACCCGAGCCAACGACGATGCATTCGCCAATAAGAGTGCCGCACATCATCCGCGTGTGGTCTTCAATGGACCTTGGAAGAACAGTTAGATTACACTCAAAGTGCAATTCAATTCAGCGTACTTTGTATCGCAGCGCAGGCTGTTCTCGGACTTGATCCAGTCGTCGTCCCGGCCGCGAGAAAGATACAGTCCCGGTGCCACTTCTTGGAAAAGATCTCCGGTGTGAAAGTGTCCGTCTGCGGCACGCAGCGAGACGTCGGGGCAGTCGCCCGACTCGGCGAGAATGACAAACTCGAGCATTTGTGCAGTCGACTGGTGTGCTGCCTCTGCCTCCGCCTCACCTCCAACGGGCACAAAGCGGTATGCCGTTCCGGCGAGCGGTCGCAGGAGGGCTGCGTTGCCTTCGGTGCCCCCCACCGAAAGTAGCGTCGCCCCGGCTTCAGTGCTCCCAAACAAATTCTGGAGAGATAGGGTTTAGAATAATAGGCTAGAGTATAATAAGACGATCTTACCCTTAGCTTGATGCCATTACGGTACGCCCACTCTTCCTCCTCTCGAGCGAGCGGCATGCCGCTGTAGAGCACCTCGTCGAAGTTGGTGAGGAGGGAGAGAAATTTGGGATCCATGCGCGAGGCTCGAAGATGATTGCAGAGAAACGCGGCAAATTGATTAAGGCGATTAAGTCCACAGCGATGGACCATGGCGACAAGTTCCTCGGAAGAAAACGAGATCTGTGTAGGCTGAATGACACATGAACCGTGTTGGAGGCTAAAACTTCGAGTCAGGAACGAGAGCACGGCAACCATTTAGATAATCCACACCTGCCAATTAACACTTTGAGAAAAAGATCAAAGTTAGCTTCAGAAAGCCGAAGGGTGAGTAAAAACCTAGCGTACTGAACGTCTGGCCGATGTGACACATGCTACCCCTGGAAAGTGGGGTTCAAAATCCGCTCTAAAATCACTCGCAAGCGCCACTTACATCCAAACTGTGACATCTTGCCGCTCTGCAGTCTGAGGCATGCAAGTTTGGTTTGATTTCATTACAGTGGCGTCCAGCCAACGATATGAGCATGGTACCAACTGAAATGCAACGAATTGTAAGTATTGACGGGTAAAATGGGACTAGTTTATAGTGGCTGACCTTGGGGCTGCCTCCACTGGATCCGCTAGTGTGGAAAAACATAGCGATGTCTTCAGGCTGTGCACGGGGTAGCTCAGGCAAGGGGTATCCTGTGACCTCGATATCTTCGGCGCCAGGAGCCAGATACGCAGGAACCGGGCATTCTCGGAGGACAGGCGCGAATTCCGATTCATAGACCAGAGCCTTGGCGTTCGCTTTGTGGAGAAGCTCGAATATTACCTCGGCAGACGGCAACCGTAGAGAAAAAAGCTGGGGGACGAAACCTTTTTAAAATCAATTAGATGAAAGACTTCAACCAGAGCTGTCACCTACCGGCCCGCGACATGCCGTAGATATTCAAAACATCGTTGTAAGTATAACCACCGATCCTGCCGAAATTTAAGAACGACAGACGTCGAGTAGGACATTAACTTACCAGAGTCCCACTACAGACCCCAAAGCTACTCCGCTTTCGGCTAGCGTACGTGACCAATGCCGGGCAAATAATCGACATCCATGTGGAATTGGTGGTAGGTAATGGAGTACCAGTCCTGGCCATGGCTGCTTTGAGAATCCGATCGAGGAAGCTTGAATACAGGTGACTGTGGGTAACGACAGGCGCTCGTCTCAAGGACAGTGAGGTGCGTTCTAAGCATAGCTGGGGGATTAGATGTGTTTAGGTGCCGGGAAGTAAGTGGCAGCTGAACCTTTATACCTTGTCCATCCTGGGGGGCAGAGTATATGGAGTCGAGGTCCTAGAAGCGGATAGATGGAGAACGGTTTCGAATAGCCTCGTCTGCCAAACCCCAGATATGAAACGCCTGGTGGCCAGGTACATACGTGGAGATGGACGGGGCGCTCTGACAAATGGAACACACCGACCGGCGGCGGCGTCCAATCTCAGGTAATGTCACTTTTGCGGTACAGCGAAAAACAGCCAAAGATCGAGACCAATCAAAGACACCGTGCTTTGTATTTTCCAATTTTGGAAGTGCGCGAGGGATGGATGCGGTCAGGACGGAGTTTGGATAATTTCCTTGTTTCCTGCGAAAGACAGAATATGCCACGTGACCAGAAAACACTGAACAGTAGGTTACCCTAGAGAACTAGACCTCGGAGAAAAGCAAGCAATGGAGTAAAATCGACATTAAACCAATAGGCAGATTCAATCCATTTTTCTTGACGCTAGAACTGCGGGGAACTCGCCGAGGTTGGTTTTTTTTGGCGCGAGGCTGTGTTTTTTTTTTTTTTTTCATTGTGTGATCCTAAAATTTTGGAGGCCCGACACGGTGATTTCTTGGATGCTTTTACAATAAGCAGTGCTTGAGGATATTGATTCCGGGACGGGTTCAAATCGTGGGCCGGTGAATTAGTGAAACGGTGCCGTACATCTCTGGAAAGGCCGTGTCCCGGTGAGTTGATAAAGAGGGTGAGTATACCGATAACTGACGTTCTATATGCCTCTTAGTAACTCTCTTACTAGCCTGCAGCTCCCTTGGCGCGAGTTGGCGCTCTGATAGTCAACACATTGCCCGCTCGCTACCGCGGATCACTGCCTCAGTCAGGTACAGTGAATTGAGGCCTCGCGCCACGTGGAGTGCGATGGTCTCGGTGTCCGCGCACGGAAGGGAGAGTCGGAAACGCGGCCGGAGGTTAGGAACCACCGTACCACCGCGACTTTACAAGCTCGACAGAGAGAATATTAAAGTAAAATCCTGAATGCCGCTCTGTCCAGTTAGTGTGATATTTGGACGTATGAAGTCCGAAGTCGCATATTACAGCTCCGAGTCGGCTGCAGTAAAATGTGAGTGCTGAACGTCAAAAAAAATCCAGAGCATGACGTCCGGCACGGTACTGTGTCGGCACGGCACTGGGGTAGATTTAATTGAAAAAAAACCTGGAGCCGGGAATTTGAAACAAGTCGAGAAATGGAGCCCCGCCGCCGACGCCATTGGACATTTTGAAGCTGCCGTTGTGTGGTTGAAAAACTTGGAAGTCACGTCCTGTCACGTCACCCATAACGGCTGAAGGTGATGCCCTCAGATCCTAACACCGGCACAACCACACCAATTCCTTCTCCGAGCTGCTGGATGTGAGGTCAGAGGTAGGAACGTTACCTTGTTTCTTTGTTGTCGGCCGAATACTGAAAAAAAATGCCTAGGTGGCTGGAACAACTTCGTTCCTTGTTTTTCATGATTAGGAGGGTTGCATTGGCTTTTAAGCTTGACAATTTTACATCCCTCCAACAACTCAGTCTCTCCCATGTCGTTCAGACCTTTGCGGCACTCTTTGACATGTATTCGCTGCCTGGCGGCGTACAGAAAACGCGATCAAAGCCAGACCATTCCACCTGCGGAACCACTCATCCCCTGGTTGGTCCGCGCTGCAACTCCAGATTCGCTTCGCCGGAAGGAAACTATTCTCAAACTGTTTTCCAAGATATCACAGAGTGCGGCGCGTTTAAATCGACTGAGGGCCTCTCCCGAACTTCTAGAATATTTTTTGGACCCGCACAACATACTCGAGATCCTGAACGAACTAGCTTTGTCGAAAAGTCCGCGAAAAGCGATCTTCGCTATAAACGAATCCCGCAGGCTTGGGCGCGAATTAGGGATGAATGCGTTCGAGCTCGTTGTGCATCGGTTGGCCCAGCAGAAAGAATGGGATCTGGTCATTTCCGCCGTCCAGTCCGCATGGCACAACACCCACAAATCAACACCTGCATTGCTGGACTGGCGCGCACGCGCTCTTTTGGAAACCCAGCGCTATACAGCACTCTATCGCATTTTCGACTTGTTCGAGCTCAACGATTTCTCGCCGTCCCGACGGACATGGCACCTAGTCCTCTCGGGTTACATCCGCAACCACGATTTGGCTGGGGCAAGAGAGTGCCTTCGAGACATGGAGGCTGCGGGATTTCCTCCCGACCACTACACTCACGCTCTCATTGCGACGGTATATCAACCCATCGGTCCCGACGAACAAGTAAAAGAGCGTGCCCTCCACTCCATCCCTTTTATTTCCTCTCGTACGGCGACCCACATGTTGAATAGCCTGATGCATTTGCGTCTACGCTTATTCGATCTAGACGAAGTGTTCCACCTGCTTTCTGCCTTCGATCAGAGCAAGGTAGGACCCCTTGCGTTGATGTTGGCCGCATCACGGAGTCGGCACGATGACACCGCGCAAAATCCGAGCATTGACCACCGCTCGTTGCCCACTGCCGTTGCGCCGGACGCCATCACATTTTCGATGTTCATCGACTACTTTGCCCACCTCCACGAATTCCCACGCTGCTTGGCTGTTCTCGAGCAAATGCGACTAGCTGGAATAATGCCAACGCATCGGACAGCCACTTCACTGATACAGGCATACTTCCTCGCCGGCCAGGGTGGTACCGCAGTACGCATGATCGCAGCCATGTGCGATCCGAAAACAACCTCTCTCGCCATGTTTGAAAATGTTCCGTCACCCGATGGGCACGTTCCACCTTTCGATATGGTTCCGTTAGGACGGCCTTCCCGCCCCGTTTTCAACCACTTTTTGCGCGGGGTATTGGGAACTCATGGCCTCGCAGGTGCCCGCACCGTACTACGTCTGATGCGTGCCAACAACGTGCTGCCCGATTCCAAAACGAGCGAAATAATCACTTCGCATGCGCAGAGGGTCGAGCGTGCCGAGCCTCGATCTCTTATACGAATGATACGGCGATTCTCTCCGCGGTTCACACTGCAAGAGGCGCACATTGTGCTTGCGTCTACTCTGCGGTATCAAAAATTCCTAGTCGACGGTATCGGGTGGGATGTCACCGCGGCGAAATTCTCTCCCAGTCGTACACCGGAAGCCAAGCCTTACCCGGAAGAGATCATCTCACCTTGACAGACAACTTTGACCCTCTGGGTGGCATACGGTTGCCCAGAAGTGCGCGTCAGCGTGGCACTTTTCGTGCGATAGAACAGTCACTCGTGGACAGAGGAATCAAAAGTGACAGGGCGACCATCGCCCTTCGCATCCGGCATGACGCTGTGATCAGGGGGGACATGAACTCTGCGACCGAGGTCTTCCAGACTATGTTGTCTCGGGGCCTGTACGCGAATCAGTATCACTACAGCGCATTGATGGAAGGGTTCGTCAAGGCCGGAGATTTCGAGTCGGCCGTGGATGTAATGAAGGCTGCCGCGCGAGCATCCTTTGAACCCGATGTCCTCATGTTCACCATTCTCATTGTCGGCTACGCGCGTCGCAAAGACCCCGAGATGGCTCTGCGGATCTTCCGTCGAATGGTCTCTGCAGGTATCAAGCCAGATGTCCCTGCCATTGATGCAGTCGCAAGCGCCTTCTTCGTTGCGGGCGCTTACGATATGTGTTTCCGCGTGCTGACTTCACTATGGAGTCACATAACCCCCCTCCCGCCTGGCATCAGCCAGACATCTTTGAAGTCCGCTGCGTTATACTTCCGAACGCTTCACCGCGGCCAACAGCAGGGCCTGAAAAAGACCTCCAAGGAGTTCCGAACAAAAGTCCACCGTGAGCTAGCGCTCTGTTCTACGAGTGGAGGATTTGGAAGCGCGCTCATGCGTAGTAAAAGTGGCGAATAATACAAAAAATAATAAAAAACTTGTAGTCTCGATTATTACGGGTCCAAAAAAATATACAAATACATAGGTAATCATCATTGCGGCATAAACTTACCATCCAGGAGACGCAAAGCTTCGCGTACGGCGTCGGCCTGCACCTCTCGAACTCTTCTTTGCCCACACTTTTCTTGCATTCGCGGCGGGGAAGTACTCTTTCGCGCGCGCTCCTTTTCGCGGAAATGGGCATGTGGGTCGGTGAGTAAAACAGGCTGCTCCGGGTCGGTGAGCAGCTCCGAGTCGGTGCTCGCAACGACCGACGTCTCGAGCTCGGACGCCATGGGAGGCGGGGTGAGTATAATTCGGGGGCCTGTGCATTTGGACCGACGAGCGACGACGTCGGCGAGCATATCCAAATCTGTAAAGGCGACATTGGGATGAGACTTTATGCGTTGCCAAGCGTCATTGGTAGGGATCGTTTCATTGTCCGGTTGTGAAAAGTGAGAGGAGGACGGCGTGGGGACGATGAGAGGTGGATGGGGATGTTGCAATGATATGGTCTGCGACGACGGTCCCGCGCAATCCGAGGCGCATGGGCAATTGTCACACGACGGTAGGGCCGATATCTTCTCACAAAAGGCTTGCCAAACGAATCGTCTGCGCATGCGGGGCAATTGGAAGGGTCACCGGAGCAGTTGGCGGGCGTGGCGGAAGGCTGAGACGGGGGAGAGACCTGGAATATGGTATTTATCTGCGTCGTTCTCGGGCGGAGACGCAAAGGGACCGGGGGCTGATATGGAGGGAGGTTGTCGAGTATGGAAGTCTCTTCCGGCGGCGGCGTGCCCAACACGATGGAACGGATGGGGTTGAGCTTCTGCTCCTGGACGGCGGTGGTCTGCTGGAAGACATCGCGGCAGACACACGGCGTGTCCTCGCTGCAGAAGCCGCAGTCAAAAGGGGGGAACGCGCTGGACTCTGACTTGAGATTGGAGAAAGCGGCAAAGGCGTCTGGCTGGGGGTCAAACGCAACAGAGGAGAAGCGGGTGTCCGAGGACGAATTCGAGTCCGGAGACGAGACCATCGACTGCGGGGACGACATGTACGAGTGGGCGAAATGGGGGAGCTGGGTGTCCTGCAGGTCATGATCTACCTTGTATTTTTTGCGTTGGGTAGATGCGATGCTAGAGGCGGGGGACAGTCTCTCCAGCGCTTGCGGTCGTTGCTGTCGCGGGGCATATCCCGCTCCTGCTCGCCTTGGCGAGCTTGTCCTTCAGGACAGCATTTTCACGACGCAGGACTCATTCTCTTCCTTGAGACGCTTTGCAATATTCTGGAGGGCGACATTGCGCTCGATCTCACCCTGCTCATAAGATTGGACGCGAGCCTGGAGATCTGCGAGCTGGGACTGCTTGCGCTCTCTAAAAGCGCGCTGGGCGGCGCGGTTCTGAACGCGTCTTCCTTTGCAGTCGAGCTGCTAGATGATATATATTGGCTAGGACTGGGGACATAAAAAGAGCACTTACCTCGTCTTCCTGGGGAGGGGGGCGAGGTCTTTCTTGGGTTTGCGACCGGGCTTGGGTTTGGGCTGGATTACCCATTCTTTAGAAGCGGTGGCCCAGAGCTGGGGGGGAGCAGAGGCCATGGGAGTGGGAGGCAAAAGTGAAATCGACCACGGCTTAAATTGGCCCACGAAGGTATGTATCTAATCTGATTTTGCTGCCGAGCGGATCTCGTGATCCGGGCTCGGACAGATTTGAGCCGCCCGCCGTTCCCCCTTGGCATCCCACGAGCCATTTAAACGTTGATTCATACCACAAAAGACTCTTTTTCGCACACGAGCACATTCCTTACTAGTACTTCGTAGCTACTCAAGCACTTCCTCCTCAACCTGATCAATCACCTCGTCAATCCACACCTCAATTTCTTCCTTCTCTCCATTCCCATCCGCAACTTGCCAGTTTCACGCCCCCCCTCCCCGAAGAATTCCGCCTTGCTCCGCGTCCGCCACGCATTCCATTCGTCCACCAGCCGTTTCCTCAGCGCAATCAGCTCCGCACTGACGTTGCTCTCCTCCGCCGCGTCGTCCTCATCGAACGTCCGGCTGTATTCACGCAAGTTCTTGCGTACCTGCCGCTGCTGCTCCTTTGTCAGTAGCGTCCGTGGGCGCGGCCGCCATATAAATTGCTTGAAACGGTCCTGGATCTGTTTCGTTATTTCCTGACCACGAAAGTCCCAAATAGCGTAGCCATTCTCGAGCTGTGGAAAGTTGTGAGAACAAGTCGCGTAGCCAGGGCCCGCCAATCCTACCGTGTGCGTCCACGAGCTGGCACTCGTGGCCAAATAGCGCCCGCTCGGGTCCCACTCCACATCCGTGAGCGCGTAGTGATCAGCCGTACCAAGCAGTTGTATCCCGCTTCCCCATTCCTCCTTGGAGATTTGACCCTCGCGCCGGCCCGCATCCTCGACGTTAAAATCGAGATCCCAAAATTCAAGCTCGGATTTGCTCGAGGAACCAACAGTCGCAAGAACCACGTGGCGCCCACGGGGAGACCAGCGAATCGCATTACTTGTCCGGGATGGGAGAGTACCTGACGACGGGTGAGACTTTCCGGGACCGAAAGGAGAACGTCTTCTCCGCGGCACTTACGGAGGAGCTTAAAATCGTTCTTCCCGTGCTCAAGCTGATAGAAGCTGACGTCTGTTTTAATGGTGATCCCAGGGCCGGGGTTACCAAGGTTAGGATCATTGCTCGAGACAATGGCGAAACGTTCCCCCTTTGGCTCCCAAGAGAAATCCGTGACGGTGTCTAGACACGATCAGGAGCTGCATGGAGAACGAAAAAAGTCGCGTAAAAATCACCTTTGAGTTCCACGACCTCGACCGGATAGTCCTTTTCTCGAACGCGGAAAATTTCCAGGTTGCAAAAGATCGACTTTTTCGTCTTGGTATGACGATCTACCTTGACGCAGAGAAAGTCGCCCTGGTTCTGCCAATACAGTTTGCACTAGAGTTTTGATTGAGCATCGTGGACGTGTGAAACGCGTCGGCGGACGCACCTCGGTCACATTGAAAAGATTCTTCTGCCGCAGGATCGCGCGACTAGGAAAACCAAGTAAGGTGACTCGTGCGGGCTGATTCGCCACTTCGGGTGTCCAGTATACCAGCATGTTTTCCCTGGCTTTTTTGGCAGTTTTCGCTGCGGCTCCGTTAGCCGCTGCGAGTGCATCCTTTTCGGCATCTTCCCGGTCCCGGTCTCCTTGCGGACACCACTCGAAATCGACGACACCCTCGATTTTGAGGCTTTTCTTCCCATGCAAATACATGCTGGGAAGTTCGTGCACACTTATCATCTGTCCAGGGGTGACCCGTGCGACATATTTATCGTCTGGACTCCACTTGAGGGCGGGCCACTGCATCTGCTTTTTGGCCGCAGGCGAATCGTTTTCGGTGACCGTGGAGAACGTTCGGAGGAGGTCGCCAGACTTGATGTCCCATACTGCAATGTTATTCCCTTCATCCTCCGGTGAGAGATACTGAGGACCCTGTGGTGCGCCTTCCGGAACAACAATGGGCTCATTAGACCAAGTGACCAGGTACTGCTCGCACGGAGAGAAGTCGATCAGTTTGACCAAGGGGTGCGCAAAGCGTTGTTGCGGTTTCCATGAAGAGCCTCCCCACAGTCGGACACCCTGTCGATGAAGAGTGGCGATGTACGTGCCAAGAGGCGACCATGCGACATATAAAAAATCTTTCCAGTCCTACGGCAACGTCAAGCGCGCGTGTCAAGAAACATTCACAAAGACCCACGGGTTTCATGGCTAGTTCCGACTGAGAGGGTTTCCCGTGCCAATATATTTCGACGTCCTCCCCACGGTAAGTGACGTATTGGTCTCGACCTTGGCATCTGCGAGCCAGGCGCGGAGGTGTTCCTGGGAAAACAGGGAGAGTTCAAACGATTGGATACTGGAATAGAGAAGAAATTACCCTTGGAGCATACTCTTCTGTTTCGGGTTCAATATATGTCTCGTCCATCTTTTCATAGCGCTCGATGTCTGTGAACCTGTTGACCTTGAACGTATGTTTGGCGTCGAATGGATGATTATGCATAGCGGCAAGCGCTAGGTTAGCGTCGTCGGCATTTTTGAATTCTACAAAGATGTATCTAAAAGAAAGTGAGACGCTCGGAAGTAAAGGTGACGAACAATAGTATACCCTTGACTTTTGCCGGCGTCATTCCAAGGCATGAAAATATCGTCAGGCTTGATTGGAACGCCTTTTCTCGAAAACTCTTTGCAGATTCTGGCAAACAATTTCTCGAGTTTGGACTTGTCGATGACGGGAATGCCATCGACGACCAGCATGTTGTCGAAACCGTCGTCATATTGGACTTGGTATCTGGGAAGAATTAGAATAGCCAGTGGTATCATGGTTCGACGCACTTTGCCTCGATGTCCGAGTAGTCGATATCGTCTGTGGTCGCCATTGCAGAAATTTCTCTGAATGTTTGTGCTTGTTGAGTTCAGCCGGCGTCGCCGTCTGACAGAAAATGTGGCAGTGCACATCAATTTCTCCGAGTCGACCCAAAAAATTGGGAGGAAATGTCGCTATGTCTTAAACGCTTTCCATTGGTGTTTTTCCCTCGCTACTACGCGTCAGCTGCTTCTTCTCGCGCAAAGAAACCAATTGGCTCCCACAACAGACCGAAACTGAAATACCCAAAGTAAAAAAAAAACGCGCAAGCCGGCCTCCACCTGGGCCTCATATCCTAGATACCGGCGATATACGAAAACATCTAGATCAGCTTGCTGAGACCAATGGAAAACTGGTCCTTGCTGACATTGAGCGCTGTCGACCAGCATCACACGGAACGCCCGGTACCCCCAAGTATGAAACGGAGTACACTGATCTCGCGAAGAAGATCATCGGGTCTTTCACTGCGAAGCAATTGCAGGAATTCTTAAAATTATATGGCCTCCCCTCTAGAGACCGCCCAAAGCTGGCGTGCGCAGTTGCAATCATGGAAGAATGGGATTGGCCTTCGTTGACTACCATACAGGAGCAGAAGCGAGAGTCCCAGATGGATACCGAGAGTTCGCCCCCTCTTTTTCCACAATGAATACTGTTCAATCTATTTCTTCCTCCCAGCGCTTCCTCTCACTCCCCCCGAGGCATTTTTAATCCTCGGAAAGGTAACTTCTCTAAACACCCTCTTGTCTCGCTAAACTATTCTCCAGATGGCGTGGATTCTCGTTCCTTGTCAATGCAGTATCATGTTCGCATGACATACTTAGCAAACCCTTTGTCCCTACGAGTCGAAGGCAAAGTTGTCTCACTAAACAAACTCAAGAGATATATTGCTGAGCTCAGAGAGGTTTGTGCTACTATACTAGATGGATATTAAAGCTGAGTCGACGCAGGCAATCACGGAAGATATCTTTGAGTTGCCCGGTAACAAACCAATTAGGAGCGATCTCCTGCAACGAATAT
This sequence comes from Mycena leptocephala, assembly GCA_029378395.1. NCBI lineage: Eukaryota > Fungi > Basidiomycota > Agaricomycetes > Agaricales > Mycenaceae > Mycena > Mycena leptocephala. The sequence continues at coordinate 146,199 of JARJLF010000084.1, read as the reverse complement.
CGCGACTCTCTGGCGCTCTTACGGAGAACTTCGGCGAGAACAAGGTATTTTTCTCTTTTAGTCGGTCTGCGGAGCTGACGTTTCTCTGTAGATTCGTGTGTCTTTTAATAAGAACAATCCAAGAACCGCTCTTGTTGCCAAACGACTAGCAGCGCGAGCCGTCTGCGAGGTATTTGTTTAAATATTTTCCTTTTTTCATGTACCAACGTTATCGAAGGAGAATGATTCAAAACAAGCACAATTGTTTTTCCATCTCCCACCTTCAGTTCCTAGCTCTTCCCCTGCTTCTCCCGCCACAACTTTTCACCACAACTACGCTCTGTATCCATTTTTGTCCACTCGCTCTTTGCCATGGACCGTAAGTGCAAGCGGAGTCTTCAGAGTTAGACGAGTCGAGGAATGGGTCGGCACTGGTGCCTCCGAGGACCTGAAGAAGACTGGAGGTCTTTTGATGGGAAGGGGGCGTCTAGTTACGGTGCAGCAGTATGCTTTATTTTTCCAATCAGCTATATTCTTCTCCTGAATATCTGCCAGACAGGAAACGGACCTACGAACGTTACTTTTAGCTCGGTCTTCTTCTGGTTCTCGCGTTGTAACCGCTTCGTAGGCTTTTGTGCTTGACCTATGTACGCCTGCTAACAGTTTCATCAGAATAGGCCATACTCTTTTAACCTTGCCGCCCGGTGAACAAGTCAGCATTGTCCCGCCACAACCACTACAAGGAGAATGGAGACTTCCGCACCTTTTGAAATGGATGGAAGAGCAATCAGCACCGACGGTCTTCATTCCAACGTCAGCGGTGTACATTATGAGCGATATCCGCTGACACCATTTGCAGTTTACCCCCCTCACTCCTCAATTCGCGGCTTGTTCAACCCAAGATGATACATCGGCTAATCTACCAAGCAGTAAATACTGGGAACGATATAGATGCAGCTCAGAAAATCATCAAGGTGGAACTCGTCCTGCCACGCTCCGTTAAGGAGTCCGCGACTCTCCCTGATCCTGCCAGCGAAAGTCATGAACTCGCGGAACCTGAATTTCCTTCGAGATGTTGGACCGGAAATCAGGTCGATTTAAATGTACTGATGCCTGATCGGTGAGTCGCCGACGGCCTACCTTAGCGCAGCGAACGACAGGGCTGATTCCATTTACAGACCTGCGGATATACGGGTTTCTATCTTCGATTCAATCGTTCTCGCCACCGACCAGTGGCCTGCAGTACTCGGAGAGTATATCTCGAATCTCCGGGCTTTGTCAGTACTTGCATGATTTTATTGGCGTTTTCTGAAGTCGAGAGCAGCTTGTTATATCAAGACCCAGAAGCTTCGCAACCTGAAACACCACTGCCCTGGTATACGAAGATGTTACTTATGTTCTGTACTCAAGCTTGACTGTGCGGCAGAGTGTAGAACCGCCAGACACGTCAGACCCCTCGTCTGTTCAGATAGTGACCGAGAGTTCTCTCGATTTAGAGGGCGACCAAAAGTCCGCGTCGTGTCAGGTATGTAGGCCTGCCCTTGATTTCAGCCTGGCTGCTGAAGACAGAACGTTCAAAGGTAATATGCGATGATGTTGTGTCGGACGCCAGCTGGGATTCTTTCCTGCGCCACTGCGATGCGATGTCTACCAGCACAGCGCGGACGACAAAGCATGCTCCTCTACTTTAGTGTTACTTATAATCGGATTAGCGGGTACTATGAATATTGAAACAAGATTTGCGGAAGCATGGAATAGCATCTAACAAGCGCACTATGACCGCTTCCGCTTCTTGTTTGCCTTTTCTACCCTCTTTTTGGCGCGGACCTGTAGATTCGCGTGAGATCAGTTTCAAAGGGAAGGTATTTGAGTGACTTGCCTCCTTCTTCATCCTGGAATCGACCATGGTATACCTGCCCTTGACGCCTTTTGGCCTTCCCTTCAGTCCTTTATGCGCTCCTTTGGCGACGACAACCTTGATATCCTTCTTCGCCTTCTTCCCGGACGATAGACCCTTGCGCATCACCTTCTCTATCTGCTGGGCTTCTCTCGCTCAGACATGTCAGATGTCGCGTTGACGCCTTCCGCCTTCTTCATCGCCTTTTCTAATCTCTGGGCAGCCTTGAATTTTTTACGAGCTTTGGCTTCCGCCACCTTCTTGATAGGTCGAGCGTCTAAGGCACGTTGCTTGGCTCGTAATGCCGCAACGGCTTCTTTTGTTATTGGAAGATTAGGTTTGTAAAACTTGGCTTCTTCGTCCAGGAACCAATCCGGTAGCCCCTCTTTCGAATTTAGCGAATAACGATTAAAGCCGTCGTTGATCATCTGGGTTTTCGTCTTCTGTCGATTGACCAGCTGTTGCGCTAACGTGACGGCCTCTGCTGTGATCAGGCCATGCTCTGGAAAGGCTGGTCAGGACAGCAAACTAATCATGTATTAAGAAACTTGCTTTTAATTTTCTCCTGCTTCGTATGATCCTCGTTTTCATTGTCGACGTCCCACATATCAACATCCTCTTCGTCCGCTTTGACAATTTCGAAATCATCGTCGTCGTCCGGATCCTCAGCCTATCAGAACGGTTCAGTCTTTGACCAATACGAGAAGAGAAAAATGCCTCACTGTGTCCTCCCACTGTGCTTCCGAGTCATTGGCGTCTGGTTCTTCGTCGAGCGTCATTTCTGTCCCATCGTCTCCAACGTCAAGTGCATCGCCCATGCCCGCAAAAACATCCTGACTGAACCAAACCTGAGCTGCCTGACTGGCCGACTGGGTTTTGGGCTCCCTGAGATCCGTAACCAGCTTTGCTCGCTTGGAAGGTTTCGTTGGAGCAGTCTCAGTACGCGGCCGTTTCCGCGTTACCGGTGTATCATCCTCCTCCTCGCTATCATTGTCATCCGACGAGGTATCCCCGCTCTGCTCCTTCGCGACCTCCATTTTGTCCCAACCGCCCACCTCTTCGTCGCTGTCCGAGTCAACGTCGATGGGCTCCTTGATACCCTGCCATTCTTCGCGCTCCGCGTTCTTCTGTCGTGACTCCTTCACCTTGAACTTGGCATCTCGCTCGCGCATCCTGTCGCGATACGCATCATACAGCCCGTCCATTTCTGCCTCCAGGCCGTCGACCTTCCTCTGGCGTTCTTCGTCAGAATCGAGGACCGACTCAGTCCCGCCGTCGGAGACATCGTCCTCCTCATCTGAGCCCCCTTCTTCATCGCCCAAGCTGAGATGCCTCCCCGCTTGCGTAGGCCGGTTTCTGCGCCGCCCAAGTCGAAGAAATCTTCCTGCCCGCCGAGGGATGCGTCGTGCTGCTCCATACCGATATCCAGCGGAGCAGTCATCTGGAGTTGCATGCGCTGGATGGTCCGCGTCTTGATCTCGTTGGCTCGCCGCCGCTCACGCTTCGTACGGGCCGCCGCTTCTGCATTCAGGCGCTCAAGCTAGATGCCGTCAACGATGAGTCCTTGAAACTGCACGGAACAGCGCACCTCTTCCTGAATCTGTTGGTCCTCATCGACGTCCTCGACAATTTCAACCGTCTCGGTCACATCCTCCGTGTCCCTCGTTTTGTTGTCGAGCCCCAACTAACCCCATCGTGTTAAAACTGAGCAGAAGCGGCAACATTTCAACGTACCTCCTCCCGAAGAGCAAGTCGCCATTTGAGCAGGGCCTTGAAATCACCTTTCCCAAGACTTTGAGATCGTCGCAATTTGCTTTGATGTCGCCTGTGGTGATATCCAACGCATACCACCTAGTGAAATATAAATACGTCGTAATTGTACACAAATATTCACGTACTCTTTTTCCTCCTCAGTGACAAACGTCATCTTATTCACGGTCCCAAGGACCGTGATGGGGTCGGGGCTCCGGACAAAGTCGGCGACTGGAACAGCCTTGAACAGAGTGTAATCCCCATCATCGTATCCGTCGCGCTTGCGTCGCTTTTTCTCGGGCTGGAATACATTTGCTTGGATGTTCTGAGCGGAAGAGCCCTTGTCGGTTCCTGACGCGGTGGAAGCCGCAAGGTCTTTAAATACATGCTTGGGGTCAAGGAATTTGGGGTCAATGTGCTTGGGCGCTAGGAAGTCTCGGCAAACGACGAAGATCTCGGCGGACACATTCCTTTCAAGTTTGTGAATTAAACGATGCATACGCGGACAAGAAAGAGACGCAAATACCTGGAGGATGGGGGCTTGGTAGCCTCGACCTTTCCAAAGAGCTGATTAAATACCCAAATAAGATTGTTGTAGTCCGCACTCCGGAAGACCTTGGTCACGAAAGTTCCGCCTTTCACCAGGAAGTCGACAGCAAGTTTTAAACTCATCAGTACGAGCTCTGATTGACTGTAGGCGTCCTGGATCCAAGCTGTACCGACGTTGGGAGCACCATCGTGCAATACAACGTCCGCCCGCCAGTCTTTGAGCTCATTGCGTATGAGATTCCGGCACTGGGTGGTAGTTATATCGGAGGCAAATGTGACGACGCGGGGAATTGGTTTAATTGGCACGAGATCGACGCCTGGTGAGCTCGTGAGCAGCGGGCGAGGGAATAACAATTGGCAACTTGCCGACAATAACACTGTTCTGAGGCATATATTTGCTTGCTACTTGAAGCCAACCACCCGGTGCGGCGCAAAGATCGATACAGCATCGTGCCGACTCGAGAAACGCATACTTTTTGTTCAGCTGGATGAGTTTGAATGCAGAACGGGCTCGGTAGCCCTGCTCTCTGAGGCACAAGTCAGTTCTAATGAGAGAAGAATGCCGGAAACCGGCCGCACTTTGCAAGTTTGTAGTATTTGTCGAGACGATTTTTTCCAGTTTTGCTTTTTGGTGCCATGGCTCAGCGAAAGCGGAGACTTTCCTATAAGAAAACGAGCAGCAGGAGAGCACAAATACCGAGCTCCACCAAGATGAGGGACGGAATAGATCTAGGGATAAGTGTCGCAAAGCAAAGTCTGAAGAGTCGGTTCTGCCAAAATTATGCGATCAATTTGATCGATCGAATTGATCAAGCCGCAGCCAAACCCGATCACTTTCCATATTTGGAACTCAACACCTTTCGACCAGTTCAACCAACCCAAGCTACTTACACCCACCAAACTCAGCCGACAATGGCTTTCCCAGGTCCTAGTCTTCTTTGGAGAGTCGGAAGCGGTTACGCGGCTGCTGGAATTATGGCTGGGGCATTTGGAGGTAAGCAGCATTGCAACCTTACTAGTACTTCTCACTCATATCCAATGCCTTCAGCACACGGACTCAAGGGACAGGGTGTTTCTGCAGACAGTATTGCGTCGTTCCAGACTGCTTCGCACTATATGGTGTGTTTCCGGTGGATATTCCGTCCAATGTTGCCTAACTTATTTCCAGGTTTTCAACGGGCTAGCCCTTTTGCTGCTTTCGCTACATCCGCGATTTTCTACACACAGATTTGCGGGGCCTGCCGTCGCCGCTGGGACTTTATTGTTCTCGGGAAGCATTTTTGCTTTGGTGCTAAACCGGGATCGATTTAAGTTCATGGGCCCGGTGACGCCGATGGGAGGACTGTTGATGATTGCGGGGTGAGTTTCGACTAAATTATTTCTTATGTAGCTAACCTGGGGTTCTGGACCAGATATGTCTCTATGGCACTCTAAATACAAGCATGTAGCGGTACTTGTGAATCGAGTTGCGGCGTCGGCGTTTCGGCCGAAGACGCGGCGCGACTTGGTCACGTGTTGTCACAAATTTTAAAGTCCGCATCTTGTTTACCCGTCACGACATTGTCGCGTCTCCAATCGCCTCGTCGATTATCCATCCTCATCGCTGTGAGTCCTTCCTTGTACCCGCCCTGTCCTATACTCATCTATCCCCCAGATACACCTCTATCCTTCGTATTGCCCATGCCCGACGCGCGACCCCCACTCGCCCCTTCTGCCTCCTTCTCCGCGTCCACATCCACCATATCTCCTTCTCGACCCCTCAAGCGACGCCTCTTTTCAGCTCCAGATCTCAATTTCTTCGTTCCCGCAGAGGATACATTCAAACCTCTCCCATACACCCCCAACCACTCAGCAGCACCCACGCGAGAGCCCCACCCCGAAAGAGCACCCATCCGACCCGTCGCCAATCACACGCTTTCTACTCTCAGCTTGGATCCACTCCCTTCAGACCCGGACGCCGTGTTTCTCCGCTACCCCTTCACCACCTTCCCCAACCAGGAGGCGTATCCGGAGGGGGTCACTTATACAACACTGGCTGAAAACGTCAACTGGTTCCTCGACCCAGAAGATTACGTTTACGAGAATTGTAAAAACCTCGACGCGACACCTTACCCTGCCGCCCTTGAACCTCCTCGTGGTTGGTGCCCCGCCAGGAAAAAAGACTTGAAAGAGAAGGGGCCCGAGGGATGGCCCGACGGCGAGCAGCCCAGACTGCGGTGCACCTTTTGTCGCAGGACGTACGCGGGCGTGAATGCGAAGAGCATGTGGCGCCGCCATGTCTTCGAGAAGCACAAGATAGCCATGGCCAACCGTCGCAATGACATGGAACGCCCTCGCGGCCGAAACTCTAATAGTATGTGTCCAATTTACTTTTCTCGCTTCTGATCGGGACGCGTTTTTTATTAGAGGAAAACAAACGGACTGGCAAAAGCACCAAAAAGGACGGGAGCCACGAAACAATCCTGAATCTCGATGATGATGCCACTGTGCCTGCTGCGCCCCTCATACCACAAGGCGAATTCTCGCCGCAGCTTGATATCGCCTCCTCTCTTCCCGCCAGCCCCACTCCCAGTCGTGTCATCCCGCCCCCTTCACCGTACGACCCTCTTCTCACTCCTTCGTTCCGCCATTCCCCTCCGCGCCTGCCTTCGGATCAGCCCTGGCGCTTTCCAAGCCCCAGCCATCCGATGCATCGGTCACGCGAGCTTTCGCTAACTATGCTGGGTGGAGCCAGCCCTGTCGCCCCTTCCCCTATTGTGTCAAGGGGTCGTCCGCGCGCTGCCACCACACCATTGTCGAGCCCCTGTACATCCAGCTTAGGCTTTGAAACGCCGGACAGCCTGACGAAAATAAGGCCGTTCTCGCGAACCCTGTTTTCAGTAGGCGCAGAGAGCACCCCACCGTCCTCTGCGTGCCAACATGCGAGGACATCCTCTGATGTGTCTGATGGGTGGAACTCGAGCAAGCCGCTTGCCCTGCTCAGCGATCAGAGCCCCTTCGTTGCGATTTGGGAGGGCGAAGGCAGTCCGCCGTCGTCAAAGCCTGAGGGCGAAAGCCCCATCGTAAGGAGCGGGCCACGTCCGACTGATGTCGGACTAGGCATCGGGCTCCTCGAGCCTTTCATCCTGCCGGACAGCTGTCCCTCAACCAACGACGTGGACTTTGATGAACTGATGAATTTGGGGGACGACGACGACGAGGCCGAGGTGCTGGATGCACTGACGTGCAGCCAGACGAGTGTGACGAGTGTGGAGGACCCGCCGCTGAAGCGTCGGCGGACGACGTTGAGCTAGAGGGTGCCATATGTATCATGTTTTCGTGTCCATGTTTTTTTCTCTTCTTTTCATTTTTTTGCTTTGCTTTGCTATGGCTCCTATATTCGTATTTTATCGTTTCAGTTTCAGTGTGTACGATATAATGTATTAGTTCCTTGGCCCTCCCAACAGCATTCTTGTACAACAAGTCACAGCAGCGGCAACAGAGTAACGCCCATCATCTGATCACACCCTTCATCTCTTGCGCACCTTAGACGAGTTTCTCTCAAACAGTATGCAAGCTATCAAGTGTATGCCGCCGCCTTCGTTCCCGTTCCTTAGCTCACCCCTCACCCGTAGGTGTCGTCGTGGGTGATGGTGCCGTCGGAAAGGTCAGCGCGGTCGCTATCTAACATATCACCCGAACGACCGAACTCATCACCTCTTCCAGACGTGTCTCCTTATCTCATACACTACCAATGCTTTCCCGGTACGTCCTCTGCCCCCGCCACCAATTGTCTGCTCATTTACGTGGTCTAGGGTGAATATATCCCTACCGGTATGCCGCCCCCGTTTCCATGCAGAGACTGTCCACCCACTCGTACCCCCTAGTGTTCGACAACTATTCTGCAAACGTCATGGTCGACGGAAAGACCATCTCCCTCGGCCTGTGGGATACTGCGGGACAGGAGGACTACGACCGGCTCCGCCCACTGTCCTACCCCCAGACCGACGTCTTTTTGATTTGTTTCTCCCTCGTTAGCCCCCCGAGTTACGAAAACGTCAGGACCAAAGTATGTCTGCGTTGCCCGGGTATATATGGGATCTTGTCTCATCTCTCGCCAGTGGTATCCTGAGATTTCCCATCATGCGCCGTCGACGTCCGTGGTGCTGGTCGGCACGAAGCTTGACTTACGTGAAGACCAAGCCACCATCGAGAAGCTGCGGGACCGGTAAGTGCCCTGACAAGTCGATGGATGCATCCGATGCTGAATGAATCGCGTTGTTAGGCGCATGGCCCCCATTCAGTACCAGCAGGGCGTCCAAATGCAGAGAGACATTGGAGCTGTTAAATACTTGGAGTGTTCAGCGCTGACACAGAAGGGGCTGAAGGTAGGCGCCCTGCACCTGCGCCCGCACTTTACTGATCAGCGCACGGCAGACTGTGTTCGATGAAGCGATCCGGGCAGTTTGTGAGTCTTGTTTCAGGATGATCTGTGTTTTGATGCTGAACCCTGCCGTCCAGTAAACCCGCCCGTGCGCCCCAGCGGTGGCAAGAAGAGCGGACGGTCGTGCATCGTCGCGTAGAGCCCAGGAGATGACTGGATGGGATGGTTAGGGACCGTACGGAGGCCTGTTACCATATACGACGCCAAATTTTTTATGTTGTTTGTTTACGATCTTATGCTTTCTCTCTCTCTTTTTTTTCGATGCGTGAATAATGAAGACTGGGTTCATTCTTGGGCTGGCTAGGGATTGGACATTTAAATGGGGCTCCTTACTTGGTCTGGACTCACGCGGAAGTGTCTTGTCAAACGGCCCTGATCATATCAAAGCTCTCAGATGTGCCGGGCTACGCTTGCTTTCCACTTCTTCACCACGGCTATGCGACCTTGTTAATCCATGTCTCATCCAGCGCGAGGCCATGAACGCAGAAGTTCCCTCGACACCCAGGCCTCGGCCCTCAGTCTCGGCGCTTCCAATATGAGTTTCTCTGGCTTTTCTCATAGGTACCGTTGTTCTCCCATTCCAGAACTGCAGCCCTCATCCTCGTTCTAAAAGGTTTCCGTTCCCCCCGCCTCCGTCCCCCCTTCACCTGTTTCATCCGGTTTTCCCTCCGTCTCGCCCTTGATACCTCGCCGGCAACCCGGTACTCCTGTTTCCCCCTCCGGCAGCGTCCCTTCGCGGCACAGGGAGGACTCCCTGCGGAATATCTCGCCCTATGACTGGCACGAAGGCGCCAGTTCAATCGATGTCGACGCGACAGAACATTCACTCCTTTCCACCTCATTCATTACCTCGCTCCTGCGAGAAAACCCTGACCACACGGCCTCGCGAAGCCATCGAACTTCCCTTGCCAGTGATTTCTCGGAAATGACTTATCCGCCCCCACGGACACAGTCGTCTCTGCGAAATCCTCCTTCCCAGCGTCCCCAGGGCGCGCGTCCCCCGCCATCCGCCTTCCAGCCCATCCCCGAATCACCCGCCCCAGTATCTGACGATGATGACACGTTATATTCCAATCACGACCCAATAGTACGGACAGCTAGTATATCCAGACCTTTGCGCGGGACCCCCGTCGTCGGCGTTGCTTCCGCCACGCTACGCAACATGAAGTCGATGTCGAGTGCCCCTTCCTACGGGATCAAGGACGAGGCCGATCTAGAATATACGCCCCATACTTCCCTTCCGTTCAGCCCAGCTTTACCCTCGACGGCCGGGACACAGCGACGTTTCCTCCCAGAGACCTCGCCGGAAGTCCGACAGTCCACGCATTCCAACACTAACAAGTCCTTCATGTCTGCTTCAAGCAGATCAATTCGGAGGATGTTCACCTGGAGGAAAAAGCCGCTGCCGCCAGTGCCCAAGATTGCACACATCCCGTAGCACATGAGGCAGAGTTCAAGCAAAAGGAGGAGGCCACCCCTCTTTCGCAGCTGCTTCTTCGGTCGGACGCTTTGAGAACGGCTCTGGACAATGGCCAGCATCCGCATCACAGCTTCGTCTCTAAACATCCTGGTCAACATCCTGGTCTCGTGTCCACGTTCGACGACCAGAGCGTTATGCGTTCGACGCCGCAACTACTTAGCTCACCTAATCCAGATTGGGCATACGGTCCATCTAGTCCTCAAATTAAGGCCGAGAAGCGGAATGCAACGTTGTTGAAAAAGAGGCGGATATGGATCATCATGTGCGTTTTTATTGCTGTAGCGCTGGGCGCAGTGGGTGCTGCGATTGGTGTTACCATGCATAGTCGGAACGCCAAGGGGAAAGGGACGACATGTGGCGGGAATCTTGTGGGCGCAGCTTGTAATTTGGGTGAGTACACGCTGTGTGGTTGTAAAAATTATCTGATCATATCTAGATGCTACTTGTATTTGCACCTCACCTGTTTCCAGCCGTTGCGACGGGTTGGCACAGAACTTGGGTACAATCCTACCTCATTTTTTTGGGCTCGTTTTGCTCATATTCTTACTAGTTACTCTTACTCCGACGATGAACCTCTTGTTTGGCTCAAATTTCTCAACCAATCAAGTTTATGATTGGATTTGGACATCGCAGGGCACCATAACTGCGAAGAATTGTGCGGCTCAGGCTGTTCTTGTGGACGTCGGCGCAGCTGTTGCTTTAACAAATTTTCCGAATCGGACGCAATGGGCGCAGTCGGCATTACTCTTTGATCTCCAGTCTCTAAACACGACCGGCTTGCAGGACTTTGTTGTCAATGCGCCGTGGGACTTGTTGACCGTCGACGGACCGGCCCATGTTTCGAACACCTCTCTGTTTACAACAGTTGCTTCCGGATACCAGTTCGATTTTGCTGGCCAGACCATATCTGTTCCTTCTGTCTCCTTTACGACGGACGGTGCACCAACCTCGGATCAGGCTTCACGAGTTGCAACACAGTACCCTTGGATCGCATGTATAGCTTTGCTACTGGTAAATCTCCTTTTTTGTGACCCGATTTTTGCTCATTCATTCTGTAGCCGCATCTACGCAGTACCTGGGACTGTTGCAGGCCTATTGGGTCACGAATCTTCAGCTAACACTTGACAAGCTCCCTCTTTTTATGGATTCCTTGCGCAGTTCGTATTTCGTTGCACTTGTAGTGTTTCTTTATTGATATGATTTTCTATTTTCAGGCGCTCCCATTCTAATACCGTTCGACGTTGAGACCGGTTCCGTGCAGTCGCTGATGACGAGTTCCGCCGATTTCCCTGTGCCGATGGCATGTTACCCGAGCCTCGGAGCTGCACAATTACAGCAAATCAACGCGGTGGAAAGTGTTTTCGGTCTCGCCCCAACGGCATCATCTTCCACTCGATTCGACTCTTCTTGTTTCCCTAATCGACCCGTCTACGGCGTTCTAGACGTTCTGAGAATGCGACTTCCTTTCGCAGACTCCAGGGCCAATGTTGCAAGGCAAGCGGTCGGGTTGAAACCCGATGTTCGGCCTCGTGCGGTCATTTACAGCGGCGAGGTGCTCAGTGCTTTCCCCGGCACGCCCAATATCTCAAGCCAAGGTGTATCCCTAAACCCCAACACTTACGGCACACTAGGGCATTTCAACCACGTCGTTCTGCAATATCTAGCCTCCATGCCGACCGGTATTGCGCGGACGATGGCAGATTTCGTCCTGTCCAACTCAACCTCCCCACCTTCCTCCATTTTAGCATCCACTCCTATACCAGCTTTAGAGGTCGCCGTCTTCGGAACACTGACCAAGGCTGACCTCGACTTTGTCGCCACGGGTTTTGCAGACTCTGCAGGCGCACTCGTGTTTGGCTCGTCTGAGGGCAACGTGTTGCGCCAGTGGGCAATACCGGCGACGAGCAATCTTGTCTGGACACAGTTTGCCAACTCGTCACTCGTTGTTCGTGACACATCCTTCACCGACGCCATCTTTAACAACACATGGAATGCGGCTGCTGTTGCGTTAAGCAGGCACGATGTCGTTGGTGTATCTAATATTACAACCTCTTTCCAATCAACTGGTAAGTTCGGTCCGTAGCAAACCCTAGTTTTTTTTCGGATGGATATATTCGGCCGGTGCCGTCTGAACTGGACGTATTTTATTCTTATTAGTTCACTGCAATCTATCTATGGATATGTTACGGGCTTGGTTATGGCCATCCCCGGGCCGCTTAGTCAAATGGGTCCTCCATCGCCTAATCAGGTTACGATACCGTGACTGCCAAAGAGGCCAATAATTGTGTTTATCACCAATACTTATATCTCGACTGCCAATCCTACTGTGCCGACCCTACATGCCCAAGGTCCCAACCTCAAGTTCACCCAGTCATTCTGATGGGCCCCATCCATTGAAGCGAAACCAAGTGCGCACATTCTGTATCGCTCTGTTCACTTCTCATTTGTACTGCTGTTAGGCATGCCACCAGGTATTCGTTCCGCCTCTTTTTTACTTAGAACGCTCATCTCTTCCTCAAGTGTCGCCGCCGAAAGCTGGTAAGGCCGATAAAACAGTATTAACTTCGCTCTGACCGTATTCTGCAGAAATGGTGCGCGCGTTACTCAAACTCGGATCTGTGAAGTTGATTTTGTGTAGTGATGCAAAGCGGCCAGCGTGCTCAACGTGCATTCGCTCGCATGCCCATGCAGTAGCTCATGCGCCGCCTGGAACACAGGCACAACTACCCGCCGAGCCAGAATGCACATTCGACGATGGTATGTCTGTTCTCTTTTCTGCAGGCCATATTCGACCCCTCCTATGTAGTAGGTGATGCCCCAGTCGTCAACGAGGTCTCAAAAACTCGTTACGAGAAACTGGAAAGCCGAATCCGTGCGAGCCGACTATCCCTCCATTTTTTCGGCTATTGCCTTACTCTGTATAGATGAACTGGAAGCACTTCTGCTCGAGAAAGAAATGCAGTCCTCGAATTCAACGGCTCCTGTGAACCAACCGGCATCCCAATTCCTCGGCAGCGATATGGATATACTGGCCAGGGCACTTTCACATTCTCCTCCCTCGTTTGACAACTTCATTTCACCGGCGGTCGTCACATCTACCCCTGGAAGCTCCCCAAGGTCTTCTACTGGGCTCGAAATACTTTGGCACAATTACCCACCCGGGCTCCCCAATCCAGATCTACTTCGACATCTCGTCGAAGTGTTCTTTGTTTTCCACCCGCATGCGAACCGCGTCCTGCATTATCCCAGCTTTATGGCCAGTCTCACCTTGTCGCCCAGCCACCCCAAGTTTCCCGCCATCCCGATTCTACATGCCATTTGTGCCATCGGCTCCCTCTATACAGCCGCTGTCACATCCCCGCCTCTTCCGAATTTTTCTGAAGTTGCTTTGGATGAGATATTCCACGCCAGACATCGAATACGAGAAGGGCGACCCGATTCCTTTGCTGAACAGCAGGCCAAATATGCTCGCGACACCGCTGATCAATGCGAATCTGTAGGCGATCGGCTATTTGAAATCATTCAAGGCAAGTTGACAGTGTCGGCGCATGTGCATTCGTTTAATGCAGTCCATAGCTCGTACCATTCTTACGTGGTTCTATTGGTCTCATTCCCAGTATGTCTGTTTTGGTCCGGATTTGACATACTGACGTGTCATGGTACAACAGATGGCTCGAGGTGAGATGCCTGAACCTCACAGAAAACTAAACTAAAACTCGTGTTCAGATTTTTATGAGCTCTTCCCACTCTCTACGAGTCGCTGTACCGCTTGGCCTGAATGTATGCCCCCCCTGTCAGTGTTTTCGTTTTCTCTTCGAGATGTTAACTGAAGTTACTTTCAATAGTTCACTCGATCACACATTCTGTGCGTCCAGCTTCTATTATTCTACCCGCGCACACGGTAGGCTTTGCTCTTATGGTTTTCCTTATTCACGTAAAACTGATGGTCCTTGAAGGTTGTAGAGGATGAAACCAGAAGAAATGTCTTCTGGCTAGCATACTGCAATGAGCGGTTGCATGGGTGCGCCAATGGATGGGCCATGAGTCTTGATGATCAGGATATTTCACAATTACTTCCTGTTCGCGGCGACCATTTCGAGAAGGGCGTGCTCGTTACTCCGCCTGACAGGCAGTGGGCCCATACTCGAGACCTTCTTCTTCTGCATCCCGACAAACAGACGGACTCGTTTGTGTTGTATGTCAAGGCGGTGATAATGCTATGTATGCATTCATTTCCTTCTAGCCCTTTTGCTGACACCGTTTCAGCGCAAGTGAAAACCTTCAATCTCCGGTTCCGTGCAAAACACTTTTTCGGAGATCCCTCTGTGATGTCGCCTCACAACGAGCGGTCGAACCCTTTGGAACCTGTTGACCCAAGGTGATTGTTCTCTCTATTAACTTGATTCTTCTACTGAGATCTTTTTTAGAGGATCTCCGGCTTTCATGGAGCTGGATAACATTGCCACTTCGTTTCGCTCATCCTTCCCAACCCACTTGCGGCAGCCTATAATAGAAAACGTGATTGATCAACATCTGTGAGTGGACCCTCGCTTCGTTCTTGTCTTGTTGTTGATGTCTGCGATTTCTCAGATATACAGCATGTACAATACCTCATATGTACGCCCCAATCTTTACCGAAGCATCTGAACTCAACTAGATTCATAGTGCTACAATTTTACTGCACGACCCACACGCCAACGTTCTACGATCTGGTTGCATATCTGCTCTCAAAATCCTTACCGCGGCTCGCTCGGTATTGGATCTGGCATACGCTGTGTGTAGCACAAGCTTCGATGTCACGCTCCTGGATCCTTTTTGTGCTGTGCGTGTGTGTTGTTAGACCGTCCTCAACAACTAATTGTTTTCAGTATTGTTGGTTCATTGCTGGCCGGGTGCTTGTGCGATTTCTACAAGCCGCCATGGATGCAAATACGACTGACCAAATTACAACGCTGCGGACTGAATTGGACTTTTTCGAGTGAGTCGATGGCTGCCTTGATTCCCACATTTTACGAGCTTTGCAGATCTGCCATCTTAAAAATCGGTCAACGCATTCCTCTCGCATTCCGGTATGCAAAAATGTTAAGCAACCTGGTTTCGAAACGGTGCGGTGACTCGGTGGAAGATGCGGTTCAACTTAGCTTCCCTCGATCCGAGTTCGATATAGAAAAGTTCCTTCAGCAGAGCAACAACTGTGACCTGCACGAAAGCTTGGGTCTTCAAGCGGTTGCTGGGTCTTACATGGCGATTTCATGATTTATATATTTTGCTGTGTTCCAGTAGGAAATTGTAGCAACATCTGATATAGTTTTCGATGCTTTCGTCTACGTGACTCTGCCAGTGAGACTTGTTCGCCAAGTTGGAATTTTTTTGTCTGTTTACGTAGATTTGGCAACAGCCTCGCACAAAAATCATGGCTGCAACGTCGATGGCGGCGGCCCTCGCGGCCTCCCTGCCTGCGCCCACTGCTGCTCCGACCCCCGCTGCACCCACATATGAAGCAATTCCTCCCTCCATGTCGAAGGTTATCGACATCGAGGCAGAAATCCCTTTGCAAGTAGTACAGCTCGATGGTCTCGTCAGTCCAAGTTTACGCGAGGTGCTTCCCAGCCGTCTTACAGTTCGGTTTTCAGGTGGTGACAAAAATCCTCAAACATTCCCGCGAGGCCTCCTCCGCCACTGTGCACGGTCTCCTACTTGGCCTTGACCTTGATGGGACGCTGGAGGTTTCGAATTCGTTCGCATTGCCGCATCATGTCAGCGACGAGGACGAAAAATCTGCCAAGTCTAGCGGTACGTGAATGCCGTGTTTGGGATACGGTTGGGATGGCCGCTCACACCGCACAGCACGATACCAGGCGTCAATGTTACGGTCACTGCGGGAGGTACAAGCAGACGACAGCGTCGTTGGTTTCTACCAAGCAACAAGCTTGGGGGCGTTCTTCAACCAGAATCTGGTAGAGATTCAAGCTATACATCAAGATAAACTGCGGCATGGCGGTGTTGTCATTGTACACGGTACGCGACTTGCTATCTGTTCAATATTTCCCCCCTCATTGATTCTTAGACCTATCTTTAACTGCTCGAGGAAATGCATCTTTCCGGGCATTCCGCCTCACTCAGTCATTCTTAGATGCTTACAAAAAGTCCAACTTCAGTACATCAAGGTACGTCCAAATTTTTCACTTTGACCGACCACTATGTTGATAGCTAGCCAGCCTTGTAAACCATCGTCTCACGTTCTCTTCCATTCTTGAAGAGGTCCCACTTCATGTGCGAATTAATCCTCTGTTCGGTTCTTTCTTGGGATCTCTCACAAAATCGACTCCTTCCCTCCTTCCCGACTCGACCCCCGAAACGGCGAGAACCTCCGTTATACCTCCGTCGTTTTCCGCCCTAGATCTCGGAACTACCGGTCTCACCAGAAACCTGGAGCAGATTATCGAGGCCGTGGATAATTACCGGACTGAGGAAGGCAACCTTGCATACCTCTCGCGTCAAATAGCGCGTGAGCGGGCCCGAGCCGACATGTACATTGCAAAACGCAAAGAAGAAAATCTAGCCCGGGTTGCGCAGGACCTGGCTCCATTGCCAGAGGAAGACGTGGCTCGGCTGTTTAAAATTCCCGCGGAACCCAGTCGATTGGAAAGCATGCTGCTGCTTGGACAGATCGATGCCTATGGGAAGAGCCTGGAGAGCACTGCTAGTAGCGGGTTGATCAAAATGTATGGAGTACGGTCGATATGATTTTTATATAAAGACCCCGTACAATTTTAGATCGAGATTTATTTTCGAGTCGCGTTCACCCTTCAACCTTTCCATTCCACCTTGACAGGTTTTCGATAATCACTCTCCTTGAGGCTTCTCGTCGCATTCCTCATCCATGTATCGTGATGCCATCGGGTTGTCTAAAGGGACATGTTGTAAGGCCAATGGCGTCGTCGCCATCCGCGCACAGCCCTTTGTTTTCAGCGCGCCCTGATCTACACGACTCTAGACGCGCAACGATTGAACCATTGAGATAAGCGAAAATATTGGGGAAACCAAGATGCCTCGCGAAACTTTCACGATCACATTCTCGAGCTCGTGTAACGTGTAACTACATACTCACGATGCTTTTCTTCCCGTTCTCACTTCACGTATTCCGTGCTTAGCTGGCCTTGGAGCATGTGGCATCACCGACTCCGATTCAAGTAGCTATATTGTATTGGTTTCCCCTAGCGAATGAGTTCCTCGATATACGTGGATGTTTAGGCTGTTTCAATCGAATTATTCGCGTACGTCCATCCAAAAGTAGACTTATTTAAACCAGAGCGCACCAGAATCGGGCGACTTGCCATGAGCTGGGAAAAGGTCTCATAGATAATCTCCTCCATCTTATTGATCATGAGACCTGGTGTGTTTCTTATTTCCCCATGTTTTAGTATGATTATAGTACAGTTATGGCTGGCTGCATAGTTACCAAGTACGTGGAATGCAAGACATCAACTAGCAGTGAATATTCCTCCAGTACGATTCTTCTTCGGTCCCCAGAACGGCAGCGTCTACTGCGGATGTCAGAGCAGGGTCGTCGCCTATTAGTGCCACAAGATCAAGTGCCAAACGCCGTGTAGCAGACGGGGATGGGAGCTTCGAGTACGGCCCGAGTATTTGACCACGCGTAGCGTGAGTTATACTGAAATATGGTACTATCTGGGATCGTAGGAGCCATACGGTCTGACCGACTCAATAAATCTTCCTCGAAAATTAAAAGAAAACACACCTGTGGATTTGATAGCCGAGATCGACGGTGAGAGAGAATTATTAAGAAACGTAATATTATCTTCGGAAGACGTCAGGATTATTGGTTGCAAGGCTGAATGAAAGCGCGCGCACCTCAGTAGCAGCTAGGTTGGTCGATCCGAATTCCCACAGGCACCTAGGGAGGTGGTTTACCCACTCGGCAACTGAGTTGGCGGTCGTGGTGTCAATATTAAGATGGCCATTAAATTGAGGTTCCGTGTCGAGCTGCTCAGGTTAGTCTGAGACACAAACTCTGAGAAAAAGCCTCACCAAAACGATACGAGCAATGAATTCTATAGTGACTTGTTTCAAAGCTGACTTGAATGAGACTTTACTCGCATGGTCTATGGAGACCCGTAAGACCTCGCTCGAGACGGCGCGCAGATTTGGATTGGCATTGTTTATTAATGACCAAATGGTGGGAAGGAGAGCGGTGTATGCTGTGGGGGTCAAAGGGCGGCCTAACTGAGAAGTCGACAACGATTCCCCCTTCAAGAGCCGCGCGACATGCTCGCCGACTCGTTCCGTCTGCATCTGCAAACTATCTTTCGAGTCTCCCTGTACCGCGCGTTTACCTCGCTGATTCAGCGCACTCCCTGATGTCAAGACGAGGAGCGAAGTCAGCTCGCAAAATATCAGGTTCAGCGCTTGAAATATTTGTTCCGTCTAATCAAGTCGCATTAGATCATCAGAAGCTTCGGCCGAATGAGTCGTTCACTTTTATTTCCCGCGAGCCGTTAAGTTTGAAAGGAAAATAAGGGGCCATGTAGCCTAGAATAGACTTGAGATCTGTGCAGGCAGTAGAACGATCCTAATTTCCTCATTATTTGCGAATAAACACCAGAAAGAAAGCATGTACCTTCTCAGATTGAAGGATAGCACCGTACAGATGTCGTGTGATTTCGGCGATAACAACAATCAACTTGGCCTGCGTCTCGTCTACGTTTCCGTTTGGAGAAAATACAGAGGGAGCACAGTCTAAAAATGTTGAAACGAGAGTCGAGTGCAATGTTCGTGCAAGATGCTAGTAATTGTTAGTTCAGGATCCGACATCCTTGTCCCACTCACTCTAACAAATGCAGAGGTGTTTTCGCCACTCTCGGAGCTGTCCGTGCTATCCACGATTTCAGATAACTGCTGAAGAGTCCAGTTACTTCCAATTGGCCCCAGAAGAGGATAACAACACGGCGTGTCGCGATCAAATTCCAAATCAACCTCTGCTTGCCAGGTCCTAGGAGAGCTTTTCTCCGCTCGACGAGATTGTAGAAGCCGGTCGAAGACCCCATAAGCTTCAGGAGTTCTAAACCAGGAAGCGAGGTACCATGTGTCGATAGGTGACTCAGATGGCGATTCTAAACGATCTGAGGAGGTGCGAGAAGGAGACGCGACTGCGTGCCGGAGAAATGTAGATAGCGACTGGAGTACAACAAGCTTGGACTTGAGGCAAGTATAATGAGGAGCTGGGTTCATTAAACAATACAAACTTACCGAGGAAGTTAACACTACGCTCGCTGTTGAAGTCGCTTTCATCGGACCTACGTATAAAAATGAGGATTGAAAATGGAGCGTAGGCAAGGCAAAATCGACCATCAGTTTCTCCGAATTTAGTACCTGCACTGAGGATACCGAGATATCCCTCCAGAACTCGACTGCCATTTTCAGTTCCGCTCTGGTACCATCCTGCCACCACCGGGCCCGGAATATATTCCAGATAGAGATTTATAAAGCGGATAGCGTCTACCCGAATCTCAGGGAAAATGTGGGTCTGTGCGGAGGTGGTAAAGAGAAGTAAAGTGGTAGCATGCGGTATCAAATGCTCCTTTGAACCTGTGAGCGGAGGATACTAGAAATTGCACTGTACGTACAATGGGTATTCGAGGAAAAAGCCAAATGAAGAAATCAAGTAGCGCCTTGCGCACCGGTGCATCCTGGAAGACGTTAGGATGAACAGCGACTGGTTTGATGTCACATTTGAGTTACTTCATCTCCCACGAGGCGTACAGCCGCGTTTATGAGGGTGGTTAAAGACGATTCAAGAATAATTGGATGAGCATCCAACAGTTCACGAAGGCCTGCTATCGCATCTGAAAAACTGTTATTCATTGCATTGGACATTGTATAGAGGCCAGAACCTTTTCGAGTTCCAGCGCTGTAATGTTTGAGATGAGTGATCAAATCATCAAATGTGAGGCGCCGTCTTGTAGTAGGGGCGTCAGCATCCTTGTCGAGAGTGATACTCTGCGAGGGGAGAGCAATAGCTGCATCCAGATTCAGTCAAGGTGCGAGACACGGTGTTTGACGCACAGCGGGCCTTGAAAGATGTGTCTATTGCATTACTTGCCAACTGCTTTCCCTTACCAAGCTTGAGTTTGGCTTTTGAGAAGTCGGCAGCCTTGTCCTTGCGCTTTTTCGCGCTTTTTGGCATTGAATTTGAGGCTGCGTCCAAATGGGTTAACCACTAGCGGTCACGTGAACGTCGATCAATCAACTGGAAGTTCCCGGTCCGTGTTCAAGTTCTGCCCGTTTGGTGTTCAGCTCATGGTCAACGTCGAGAATGACCCGTTCCAAAGTCTAATAGTGGACCTGGTCTTCCGATTTCATCGGGGTCGCCCTCAGACGGGTCCCGGTCAAGCTCATTCATCAGTCATCTGACGTTTTTTTCTTCTCTCAGCCCTCGAGTTGAAATACTTTGGCATTGCCGCTCCCCAACCGCCGATATTCTACCGAAGAAAATTCTACCGAGAAACTCTTTTTTCTTATAAAATGAACCAATCACCCAAGCAGACCACCTTTGATTCTGATGAGGCTCTTGATATCTGTCGCCAGTTTCCTATTCTGCCTCTTCGCGAGTGGCGAAAGCGCAAACGTCAAGAGAACTGTGCCAAAGGGCTTTGTTACAACGCGTGGTACCGAATTCGAGCTCGATGGATCCCCTCTTGCGTTTGTTGGCGCGAATTCATACGTGAGTGGGTTCTCCGACAGTTCAATAATTGCAGGCTCAGAAAAATTGGAAGTGGTTACCCCTTCTGACTTCGACTGAAGATGTCGAGACCACATTTCGTGAGATGCGCGACGCTGGGGTCAAAGTACTTCGCACTTGGGGGTTCAATGCGATTGTATGTTGTATCTCTCTGTCGTCAAACCTTCTAAAGTCAAGGCTCCCTCCAGAATGCCTCTGAACTCGCGGGTGCTCTGCAGTCTAATTTGACCTACTATCAGGTCATACTTTTGTTAGACAATCTCATCGTTCTTTTCTTTTACCTTTTAGGTTTGGAATAATAACGACTGGACTCTCAACGACGGGCCGCAAGGGCTTCAACGTCTCGACAACGTTTTGAACGTCGCTCTCAAATACGATATCAGAGTTATTCTTGCGTTCACAAATAACTGGTATGTTCTGAACTGGTGTCCTTACAACGCATCTAATATCGCATCAGGGTTGGATATGGGGTGAGCAAATCATCATTATATACTTATTTTTATGGTTTCCTCCTGAACGCCTGGAAAGGGGATGGAACTTTATGTCGACCATATTAGCCCCGGAGCTAGCTCTCATGATGTTTTCTACAATGACCCCAAAATGATTGCCTCCTATCGTAGGGTCTTTTTTTTTTTTCGTGCGAAACAACTCATACCCACGTTCTCTCTACTTCAGAACGCTATGTAAAGATCATCGTTAACCGATACAAAAGTTCCCCGGCCATTTTTGCTTGGGAGATGATGGTTTGCATCTTTTCTCCGTAAAAATGAGGCATATTTATCTGTTTCAGAACGAAGCGCGTTGTCTCGGGGACCTACCTGCGAGTCCGGCCTGTTCCCCCGGTTCAGGGACCTTAGCCAAATGGTACAAAGAACAGTCTGACTTCATACGAAGCCTGTATGTGATTCGCTCTCTTATACCCGCATTGTATTCTTCAGAATTCACATTTATTTCCAGTGACCCGCACCATTTGATCACGACTGGAGGAGAAGGACATTTCTTTTGGAAAAATCCTTTCTTTGCATCCGACTACAATTTTAACGGTTCTTGCCTCTCGATTTAATTTCCTTCATATCAACTCATCCATCGTTCATAGGCCAAGCAGGCGAAGATTTCGATCATGACTTGACACTCCCAAATGTCGATTTTGGGGTGAACCGGCATCTCCTTACTTCCGGCGTTCATCTTGCTAACCCTTTATTTATTCTCTCTTTCCGCAGACCTACGTGAGTACTTAGAGCCAACTCATCCATCCAATTTGCTAAATTGGACCATCTCAGCATATGTATCCTCAAAGCTGGTAACCGCAGTTTGAATAGATTTTACTTGCAAATACTCATGGGGTTCACCTCTCAGGTATCCGCAACTCGTAAGTTGACCTGCCAAATCATCGAAATAACACAAAATCCAACTTGTGCCCAGGATTTTCCTGGCTCCAATTTTACTGTTGAAAGCTGGGGTCTATTTTGGATAGACGCCCACGTAAATGGTCTGTTGCGTCCAATTTCAGAAGTCCCAAAGTACTCATTTTCTTTGTTTACAGCGGCAAAAAAGGCCGGCAAGCCTTTGATCCTCGAGGAATTCGGAGTAACTGGCCTGGGTACGTCTCAATTTCCTCGGCTTCGGTCCAAGCTAAGCGGCTTCCGCAAGCCAATAAAACGAATATTTACCCGTCTTGGGTCGAGCGCGCTCTGGATACCAAACACGCGTAGGTCTTCGTCATGTTTACTTCGAGTACCAATCTCTGAATCGGCTCGCGAAATTATAGTGGGTAAGTTCGAATATCGCAGCTCTTAGGTGTCTGTAACTCTTATCTTCCACAGCATAATGCCTTGGCAGTTTGGGGCGCTCGGACTGAAGGAAGATGGCGGAAACCGTCTCATCAAGTATGCAGACGCGTTGATCGACGGAGCTTCGCCAAACGATGGTAAGTGAACCACTGGCTCGTAGCCTGTCGCTTATCTGTGTTACAGGCTTGGCTATCTACAAAAACCAGACCGCTGTCTGGAACGTATTCACGTATGGGGTTCCATATCGTGTCTGCCTCTCACTGAACTGATTTGGAAATTGTTTTCAGAAATGCTGCTAAAGTACAGGCTGCCCGATCCGTATGATATTATGTGTGAAATTCGCGACCAAAATGCTTTTGTGATTTGCGGGCATATGAAACAAGAAATCTATGATCTGGATTAATTCCAAGTGAGAACTGTTGACGCTGTAAGACTTGCCATGCTCTGATCCCTTTCGCTGACCGATTCAACTTCGACCTGTAACGGTTACTCCTGAACCTGGCCACGCTGCCCCGCAGGTCCCTGCAAATACGCTGGTTGCCCGGCATTGGATGTCATCCCATGCCCGTACTCTTTCCGGCATCAGGTTATTAAACGTTGAAGTGATTAAAGTTGAACGCACGATAATTGAGCCTTTCTTGGCGGCGATAGCTGCTTTAACGTATACTGATATGTTAATCCAGCTGTTAACACCTTTATCGAGGGTCAGATCCGTTTGCTGTGTCTTTTCAGAGAGAGAATTCAACCAGCACTACGTCTTGACCACGTTCCAAAAGTACGCTGCGTCCCGACGGTCCAGTCAACTGGATTATGTCGGCCGTGTCATTGGTAAGAGAAAGCAAGATTTCATATGCGACGGTGTTGACGGGCATGAAGGGAGAAAGTAGGTGTCTGAAGGCAGCATCCTGCTGCCTTTAACACTCAACATGCCCGTTCGAGATGTGAGAACTCAGAGTACGGATCAGTGCATTTGGCTATTGTTCTAATTGTCTCGTGAAACGCCGAGAACGGAGAGAAGTCCCTGATACCCACGCGCATTATGGCCGACTCAAGTCATGATCGATGCCATTGGAGTACAGTTATGTCCGTGTGAGGATCTTGGAGGTATCTTACATTTTGATCGCGCTTTTTGGTCTCAAGTAGATCTGATGATGACTCGCTTGGAATCACGAACTAGGAAATTTGCAGGCTTGCAGATTATTTCAATCACCAACCTTGCAGTCCTGCCTATATTTTTGAATTCAGCTTCAAAAGCCTAGAACATGATTTGGCTTCCAGAGGTGAATGTTCCTAAACGTGCTATGGAAAAAGTTTAAGCGACGCTATAAAAGGGTATAAGTAGGATCTGCAAGATGATCGCGTTACAGTAGTCCTGCTTGTTGACTCCGAGTCGACAATGCGCCTAATGACTCGTACCATGTAATATTCGTTCTCGCTATTTGATCGTGACGAGATTGAGGAACGAACAAAGCATGGGACGACGGAGCAGAGTTTCGTTTCGGGCTTTATTATGCAAGCGGTAAAACAATGGGAAGTACAACGGAAAAACGCAATGGGTCATACAATAACTAGGAAACATACCTCCTATCTATTAAAATGGAGAGGTAAAGATGGACGAGATCGATTTCATGAAATCAATCTTGAGATCTAATAGAAAGGTTAGACAGTACACTATTTGCAGTACTGGAAAGCCAACATACCGAGGCACAACATATCCTCCTCAGCCACGGTAAAGCCACGGACAAGAACGACAAATTTGGCTAGTGTTTCGGTTGGATTGGCCTAGACGCGAGCGCACAGCACTCACCTTTGGGAATTTCTTTCGGAAGGGCTACAGTTTGAACAACAGTGTAGGGGCCGGGCTCGACTGGGCAAGAAACGTTCGCATTTGCATTGCGAGCCTCCTCGCATACATCTGCCCATGCCCAAATCGTAAGGAAAGTGCGTTAAAAACGACGTCTACTGACCGAAGGTTTTCTGAAGCAGCTTAATTAAGCCCAGTTTAACAGTGACATCCGCCGATGCCCCCTCCTATGGACACAGATTAGGGTCTGATTTTGGCGCACTACGCCGGGCGCACCTCGATGATGTCGGTCACCAAGCCCTTGACTGTTACTGTCAGGTCTTGGCCAGGCAAAGGAGGATCGGGGGAGAGCTCGATGGAGTCTATCTGAAGTGGGTTCGATGGCAAACCTATTGTGGGATAAGCTATAATATCTCAACGACCTGGAGGCGCATACCGCAGTCGACATATTCCCAGCCTGCGTTTGCAGCATAAGCCTTCAGTAGAAGGACAGAGAACAGAAATAAGGACAAGGTAGTAAGACGGAACATGGGTGGTGGAGATCAGTGACTGCGACTTGTGTGACGTAGAGCGGTGCGGCGTTGCATCGCCTTCCTCCTCACCTTTCTCTTCCACGACCATGAGAGCCCGCGAATATTGCTGTTGTGAGTCTGTTCTGTCCACTCGTATACCGTCTGCCCACAATCTTGCTTAGGTGCTATCCCTGTTATTAATGCTGGCATTTATTTTACTCTGACTGAGCAATTTGTCCTTGGAATCCTTGTGGGCGTCCTCTCGATGTCTACACCGTCAAGTCAGCCGAGTTCTCTTCGTTCCCTTTGCAATGCTCATATATTTCTTGCAGTTGTTGGCGCTGTCACTCCCTCGATTGCTCCCTGGGTGTTTGGCATCATATGTTTCGTCGCCGCCGCCGTCCAAATTCTCGGATTCATTGGTGTAGCGCGGGTGAGCCCTTTCTGCCCATATTGTTCCTTGAAAATTTATCCTTGGCTGCAGGAAAAATCCATTCTCTTTCGCAGATATGTCAGTTTGCACTCGTTGACCCTCGCTGCCGCTTTCTCCGTTTCCCTCGTCTGGATTATTCTGTCGCTCTCCCACCATTCAACTGCTAAATCGAATTGTCTTTCCAACTTCTTCGCCCACGCCGATGACAAGCAGATAACCGAGGGTAACACCCTCTGTGAAATCTTTCCCTGGGTTGATGTTGGGGTAATGGGCGGTCTCTGGCTTATTCTGGCCATATTACACGTACGTATCCTTTTGCTTGTTTTCAACAATCTCACTGACCACACTCCAGATCTACCTTTATGTTGTCATCTCGGGGTACAGCTCCGCGCAACAGCGGGACCATGCCCAGTATGGTGTCCTCAAAGAATCAACTACCTTTCCGAACGAGAACATCGCCATGAATGACCGCAATGACCCGTACAATACTTCTTATCAACAACGCGATGTTGGTGGCTCGGAGTATGCCCATCTTCGCAAAGAGAGTGCTATGAGCATGTCCGATGTCCTGGCGGAACCCACGCAGCAGCCAAGCAATAACTACTCTTTCGAGCGACAAGGCTCTTACCCACCGCCTTCCCAGCGGAAGCCTTCTTTGCCCGCTAATGCCTATACTCAAGGTACCTCGTACATACTCAGTCTCGAAACATTCCTCACCGTTGCCTGTAAAGATGAAACTCCAACGCCCCGAATTGGCCAATCATATTACAGTGACCAGACAATGGTCGCCGGAGGAGACCTAGAGAAGCCTGCGTTTAGTCAGACTCATCCTGGTGAGTAGGTTGTCCATTTCCAGACGGTCCCTTGGGCAGCACTTGTGGCAGTTCCGAACGGGTCCGTCGACGTCCTTTTAACTGCCGTGTTTTTTTTTTACTCATGACATTCGACTTTCGTTAAGCTGAAGGCTCGTTTGGACGCAAGACGCCTCGATTAACCAAGGGTCGCCCATTTGACGACGGTTTCCGATAAACATATATTTGTACGATAATCTACTTTACACTGGACTTATATGCAAGGACATTGTTATACATCCTGCCCTACCAGGGATTTCGTGACTTTTCAAGATGAGATTCGCAGCCGTTTCTCTGCTTCCGTCGACCCTAATTGGTTCGTTACTTTCGCAGCTGATTAATCATCTCCTTCCTGTGTTCTATCTTTCGGCGCTGTCATGAGCATGCGAGACTGACAATAAAACAATGGTTGCGAAGTGGGAAGCGGCCACGGAGCTCCCTGCGCTGACTTTCAAACCAACGTGCGAGTCGCTCATGACCACAGGATAAATATATCTTGGATTTCCAGACGTCAGTGGTTGTGAATATATATACTGAAGAACGTTCCGCTCTTCTTGAACGATCTTGGCCATGTTTTTCATTGTCGTCTTTCTTACAATAGCGAGCTTGGTCGGCCTTTCCTCTCCCCGCCCCGGGGTATTGGATGAAATCAGAATGCTAGAGGCATCTAACTCTAGTCATTTGCGTTATCCGACCGATGCCAGTTTTTTGAGTTTGCTTATGTCTGCGGCTCATTCATTATTCTACAGTTCACCCAAAATATAGTGCCCAAGCAAATCCATTCGCACAATGACTGTGCGGTCCCTCGTCTATTCTTATTTTCGATGGCAAATTGAGGGCTCGATAGATTGGCGCGACGTACCACTCTTGACAGCTCTCAGCTTCGGAGTCAAAAGCGTGGAGGCAGATGTTTGGCTTGTTGGCAAGACATTATATGTGAGGAGCCACGCAGTTGTTCGTATTCGAGTAATCGGTCTTTCAGGTTGGGCACGAATTGGCAGCTTTGACGACAGAACGAACGTTCGATTCGCTGTATATCCAGCCACTGTTGTCAATTATCGAGGGCCAAAATCCGAAATCACAATTTACTGTGAATCAGACTAGTATAAAGTAAGCATACCCTGCGCGTGTGGAAAATGGTGGACTCGAAAAATTGCAGTGGTGTATTCGACACCTCGTCAGACACTTCTTTGCAGTTATTGGTGGATATGAAGACTGATGGCCCTAGGTACACCCCAGTTCCTGATAAAATATCCGCAGAATTTGAATTTAATGGACGCCCAAGCACCCTCCCCTTCGTCTGGAGTGCCTTGCAGCCTTTAAGGGAACGCGGCTATCTCACTACGTGTGTTTCGAACGGAACATGCACTCCCGCTCCGGTTCTTGTCGTTGGAACAGGTGATATCATTGGTCAAAGCGTACATTACGACCGAACGAACAAAATCAGGTAACACACCTTTGGCCGGCATCCAGGCACTTTCTCCTCGGGATGTATTTTTCGATGCTCCTCTGACCGGCAAGTCTGTCCCACTGGTTGAGAGCGGCGATCCTTACAACAATCTAGGGCTCAACGCAACATTCGACATAACGATTTCTCCCATTGCCAGTACCGACTATCAAGTAGCAGTCGGCTGGAGTGGGATAGGGAGCATCAACGAAACTCAGCTCACCGCCATTCAGAAACTCGTTGCGGTGAATACGAGCTATGGTTTCTTCATTTTCGTCCATGACTGAAATCTAAAAAGGATGCACATGGACTCGGAATTCGAGCACGGTTTTGGGATACTCCAGGATGGCCCATTGCGGCAAGGAACAATATTTGGAACACCTTGATGGACAACGGGGCGGACTGGCTGAACGCAGACGACCTGGAAGCTGCCGCAACCATGTTCTAACACATAAAATAATCATCTATGCTTTTGCCTTTGCCCTCTGCTGCCGTCGCCAAGAAAACAAGGATGGAGGAGTAAGTACTTTCGGGAGTGGGCGTGGCTTGCGGTCGCTGAGAGCTCCGCGAGCTAGGTGAAGTGCACCGCGGGTTTCGCCTGGCACTGCATGACCGGGTGCAGGTCGCATTTCCCGGACCGGGCTCTTCGGTGCATCGTTTGAGCCGTCGTAGCCAACGATGGCCCGATCTTGGTCTTGATCCTGCTTCTTCTTCTCCTCCCGGATGATTCTGCGCTTTTCAGCTACTGCGTCCCGTTCCTCCTTCTCGATATCTCTGAATACAACTGGCGTGGCCAGTAAATGATCCTAGACCGACGGGGTTCTCGAAGCGTTTGCAACAAATATAAATGAGGCGTACCATATAATCGCCCGCCTTCTGGCTCATCAACAGAGGTGCGCTCTGATCTCGGAACTTCAGAACTTTCTGAAGGTTCCACCGAGTCTTTGGTCGTAGAAAACCAGGTTCACCGAAAGTCAGGCGCCGTTCTTCAGAGATGATGTCGAGAGTATCTTCAGCGCCTGCATTGATAATCGCAACGGGCTTCTTGCTCTTCAACTTTTCCCGCAACAGATCCCAGCCGACCGCGCGCGACGTAATCTCCCATCGCAAGTCGCGAGGATTGTCCACCAATTCCAAGATGGCGGTCGGCGCGTTGTCGCCTGGGCGGTTACCAAACTTGTGGATTCGAGTGTATCCTCCCGGTCGTTGCGCGTAACGCTTTGCAAATGTCCCAAACAATTTTGGTAATAGTTCAGGCTTGAGGAGGAGAGCGGAAGCACGCGCGTGCGCGGCCCGGTCGCCTTTTTTGCCAAGGGTGATTATCTAGCTCAGAGTTCAGAACGAAGAGCTGAGGAGGTGGTAGACAGGATTACTTTTTCAGCAAATCTCGCGGTTTCCCGTGCCTTGGGGAGGGTAGTTTTTATCTGTTCGTGCTCGAAGAGAGAAGTGACGAGATTTCTAGACACAGTTGAATAGATAATTGATTGTTTTTTTTTTGAGGCGCGCGCACCGTAGCATAAGCATTCTGTGGGATGTTGTCCGCGACAACTTGCGGAAGGCAATTTGGTGCTTCATTTTCAGTCTCTACGACTATAGCGCGTGAATATCTGGAGACAGTCGTTCAGATTCACGGAGATGGACGAAGTAGAGTTGCAAGTGCTTACATAAGATTTCCAAATTTCTTTTCTTTCCACCATGTCTTTTCTACGTTTAGCACGAGCCCTGCCTCGCCAGGCCCTGGCCGTTCCCTGCCGCCAGGCACCCCTCGCTCTTCCTCGTCGCCAGGTACAACTCCCATTCCGCGCATTCTCGGCTGGCGGTGGGCTGTCGACGGAGGCCATCCAGAAGCGCATCCTCAACGTCTTGGAGGGTTTCGAGACCGTAAATCACGACAAAGTGCGTACACTTGTCGGGGCTCTCTCAAATTTAACCCAGGATCTTTTAGCTGACACCAACCGCCTCATTCACACGGGATTTGGGTCTCGATAGTCTGGACATCGTTGAGGTTCAAATGGCAATAGAAGAAGTACGGCATTAAATTTCAGTGTAATTCGCCCTTGACACAATCTCAGGAGTTCTCCATTGAGATTCCAGATGAAGAGGCCGACGCAATCCAAACTGTTGCCCAGGGTATGTCGTTCAACACCGTCTCCTCCGCGTTGTTAAACTTTGCTGCCTAGCTATTGAGTATATTAAAAAGACACCTGCCGGTACGTTGCGTTTAACTTTCCTATTTACTCGCGCTGACATCGTTTCAAAGCTCTGTAAAAGAGTTAGAATACTTACCCCTTGCAAATACCATCTTGGTTGTGCTCCTGCCAAAAACGTGATTTACATAGTATTTAATAGGGTCAGCTGCCCTTCGACAATTCGTATCTTGTCCTCCTCTCCCTCTTTACTCTACGAACATGGTCAAGCAAATTGTCGTCGACCGCCCTTTGCTCCACGTTGGCTGTACTCTAGGAGAAGGTTATCTAACACTGACGGCTCCGCCTTGGATATTGAAGCTCGATACAGGGCCGGTCTACGACCCAGATACGTCTATATTGCATTTTGTCGACATCGACGAATGCAAGGTAAGCATTCATTCTGATCTCGCCTTGCCGGTCCAGGCGCCTAAGACTCCAAAGATTTTGCATTACAACACCGTGAGCTTGGAGCTTCAAGTTGAGCAATTCGACGAGAAGGTCGGATGTCTCGCGCTGAGACGGGATGGGCCAGGAGTAATGATGCATCTATTTCTTTCTCTCCCGTTAACACATCCTATAGCTGGCAGGCGCGGCGGCGCAAGGCTTCGCGCTGTTCGAGGGAAACTCGACGATGAAATACGTCTGTCGACCGCTTCCTGCCGCATATCAGAGATACACGCGGTTCAACGACGGTGCTTGCGATAGTAAAGGCCGATTTTTTGCCGGAACAGTGTATGACCAGGAACGCGGCGTACCAGGCCAATTGTGGAAGTACGACCCAGCTGACGGGAGTTGTTCGCTGGCCGATCCGGGACCATTCACGGTAAGCTGGCACCCTGCTAGCTGTCGCCTACGTTTTCAAAGAACCTAGGATTCGAATGGACTCGGATGGAGTCCCGACGAAAAGATTTTGTGAGCACTGCGCATGTCGAATAATATGTGCGATATTGACTGTGTGGTCCAGTTATTTCACAGATTCTAGGGCGAACCTAATCTATGCATACGACTACGAAGACGGGAATTTGACGAACAGACGGCTCTTCGTGGACGCGATGGCCCTTGGGCTGGAAGAGAATTCTTATTGCGACGGATTGTGTGTTGATACGGAAGGATATGTATGGAGTGCTCGGTCAGTGACCGCGTCGCGGTCCGCTTCCCGGCCCGCTACTGGCTGGTCTGACACCTTTTCTGAAGCTGGGGGGGATCCAAAATCGTGCGGTTCTCCCCAAAGGGCTTGATAGACCTGGAGGTTCTCTTTCCTGCAGTCCTCAATGTCACTGCGTGCGCGTTTGGGGGTAACTTTTGCAAACCCTCTCCCTCTGTGACTACCCTAACCTGACCCTTAACCAGGGCCGAATAATGATCAGCTGTACGTGACGTCTGCGCACTGTAAGGCCAGCGGCGAGGCGGAGCGGCAGATGCAGTACGCTCAATCAGGGGACCTGTTTGTGGTAGATCTTAGCGGGAACTCTGGCGCTTCGGATAAGAGATATCAAGGCGTTATTCGAGGCCGGCTTGGCATAGAGAAGACTATATAATTGTATATTACCCGCTTGGGACTTTATGTTTCTTTTTGGTTTTCAAGTATAAGATTTTGGTCGGCAGGGGATAGCCGAATACGATTATTGACGGGTGATAAAGTGGAAGCTGATTGTTATGTAAAGCAAGTCACACCGCCTAGCTACTGCATAGTTTCCCACCCTCGCGTTGGCCTCCATCACTCCTTGCACCATCTCCTCAAGGTAAAGCAACGGCGTCTGGTCCTTTTATTTCATTCTGAACGCGCATTAGATTCCATGGCCACCTTCTCGTCGACACCCATCGTCATCGATGGCAAGGGTCATCTCCTTGGTCGACTGGCCTCCATCATCTCCAAGCAGGTCCTCTCTGGCCAGAAAATCGTCGTCGTGCGCTGCGAGGAAATTAACATCTCCGGCAGCTTCTTCCGCAACAAAGTCGGTCCATTCATGGGACGCGTTGATTTTCGAGGCTAATTGTCGTCGTCTTTACAGCTCCGATACCACAACTTTCTCCACAAACGCCATATTGTGAACCCCAAAAAGTCCGGCCCATTTCACCACCGCGCGCCTTCCAAGATTCTGTACCGGCCATCCGCGGCATGACACCGCACAAGAGCGCGCGGGGCGCCGCTGCGCTCGAGCGTCTCAAATTGTTTGAGGGCGTGCCCCCACCCTACGACCGCAAGAAGCGCATGGTCGTCCCGAAGCGCTCCGGGTGCTGAGACTGAAACCTGGCCGCAAATACTGCACCGTCAAGGTGAGCGTAGTATGGACCGAGTGACTCGAAACTGTTTGCTGACGGCGCTTCAACTAGCGCCTGTCCCATGAGGTTGGCTGGGGCTACAAGGACGTTGTGGACCGTCTCGAGGAGAAGCGAAAGATCAAGGCGCAGGCCTTCCACGAGCGCAAGGTATGACCTGTTTTCCCGTGCTTGAGATGAAATAAAATACTAATGATGATGGTACAGGTCGCTGCGGTCAAGTTGCGCCAAAAGGCATTGGCGGACAATGGGGCGTCGTTTGAAAAGCTGACGCAGCTGGGCTACTAGAGGACGCGTATACTGCCGTATGACTATGTACTTGACCGCGTACTGCCCATGACCTATATGCCGTTGCCATTTTTTGTGGGAAGTTTTGAGTCGACAGAAACGAAGCTCTTGTAAGAATGTTTTCTACTGGCAAGTCCATAGTAGACGGGGATCTAGCTGAGCGATTATATTATCCTGAGGCAAGACTGAGGTCTGTGAATTTTCGCAGATTTTTGCGTTGATGACTTGCTCGCCCGCACGTGTCTTTTTTTAAGCCTCTGTTCCGACACCGACACCGAGTCCCTCCTCATCCTCCCTCCTCCCTTTCTTCATGTCCGACTCCCCCGCCCCGCGCGATTCCGGTCTGCCCTTTGCTTCCTGCCGTCCTCGACGCTGTTTTACTGACTCTCGTTCCGCAGCATCCCCACCCCAATCGCGTTCCCCTTCTCCCGTGGCCCATGACACCCTCACCCTTCGTGCCCTGGTCAGCACAAAAGATGCAGGCGTCATAATTGGCAAGGCCGGCAAAAATGTCGCCGATTTGCGCGAGCAAACGGGCGTCAAGGCTGGCGTCAGCAAAGTTATTCAGGGCGTTCATGAGCGCGTCCTCACCGTCACCGGTCCTGTTGAAGGTGTTGCTAAAGTTCGTTTTCTGTTTCTCCCCGTTCCGTTCATCCTTTTCTTATCATCCTTCCTTGTTCTAGGCCTACTCGCTCATTATCTCCCAACTCGTGGCCACGAATCCGACCTCCCCCATAATCTCTTCTCCGTCCTCCGTCCACACCTCCATCCGCCTCCTCATCTCCCACAATCTCATGGGCACCATCATCGGCCGCAACGGTCTCAAAATTAAGGCCATTCAGGATGGCTCCGGCACTCGGATGGTCGCCTCAAAGGATATGCTCCCCCAATCAACCGAGCGTATCGTCGAGGTCCAAGGTGCCCCGGACGCTATCGGTCATGCCATCGAGGAAATCGGTAAATGTCTACTCGAGGACTGGGAACGTGGCCTGGGCACCGTCCTCTTCCATCCCGGTACCGGCGATGACAGATCTGCCAACAGGCGCTCCGTGAACGGCCTCCCACCATCATACGGTACCCCCCGCCGCACAAATGGGCGCGCCTCCCTCCTAGCTCCCCGCCAATCCCCCAATCTCCTGTGCTCGCTCAACCCGCCGCCAACCTCCGCACGCAAAACATATCCATCCCGTCGGATATGGTCGGCTGTATTATCGGCCGGAGCGGAACCAAGATCACCGAAATCCGCCGTCTCTCCGGTTCAAAAATCTCTATCGCCAAGGCTCCTCACGATGAGACTGGCGAAAGAATGTTCACCATCATTGGGACCCCCGAGGCCAACGAAAAGGCCCTGTTTTTGTGCGTTTTTTAAAAGTATATATCATGTCGCCAAACGCTTATCACTTTTGCGCAGGTTGTACAATCAGCTTGAGAGCGAGAAGGAGAGACGCGTTAACAAAGAAACTCACCAGCAGGAGATGCAGGAATAAGCGTCCTGGGTTTCTCCAAATCCTACCGTAGCCGTTCTTTTTATGGAGAACTCGGACGCTCCGCCGCCAACCTCCCGTCCTCGGGCCTGCGATGCACATCTATCTCTACCCATACATCCCGCCCTATTATCCCACTTCTTGGCTCCCCCGAAAAAACCTTCGTCCCGTGTATTCCTCCGCTGATGTTCCCGTTACCACATTTCCCCCTCCCGCACTCACGCTGACCCTTAGTACTAGCTGATAATTGTCGTACAGCTTTCGTTTTGCGAAGAAAAGGAAATTTAGGGCACAAAAGTAATTGTGTACTGTACTTGTCCTTTGGTATGAGCTCAATAGCAGCAGCAAAAGTCGTCGTAAGGGAATGAACGAAGAAATGTAATTTACACATCATTTTTAAGCGGCAAGGATCAAACCCGGGCCGCCCTTTGGCAAATGCAACAACCACCATGGCCGCAACATTCATACTACTCGTCCCACTATGCTCAGGCATATATCCAGCACACTTTTCCAGCTGCTGCAACTACGCCGCAAGGATATTCTCTTTCGTCGACCTATAATTCGGCTGTGCCACAAAATGCGCCTTCGTACCAGTCGGGGAACAGCCGCTGCACGTATAAAACCTGCACATTCCGCGGCTCCCCGCAGACGGTAGAAACGCACATGATGGACCGCCATCTCATCTTTCCCCCGGGCTGGGAAAAGCGCAATAAAAAGCCCGAGTGGGACGCCGACCCGAGTCTCAAGGGGTGCGTGGTGCCCTCTTCGCGTTTACACAACTGACCGCGCCCAGGAAACCGATTCCGATCCAGGGGACGACGATCATGCTCGACTCGCCGGAGGAGGTTGAGGCGTGGATCGCGGAGCGTAAACGGCGGTGGCCGAGCGCCCCGCGCGTGGAGGAGAAGAAGCGTAAGATGGATGAGGCCGTCGCGCGCGGCCAGCTTCGCTGGAGGACTCGGGACTCGCTGGGCGGAAACGGCGGCGCACGGATGACGGGAACGCAGACCGTGGACGCGGTAGGACCACAGCACGCGCGCGCGGGCGGGGACGCGGTGTCGATGCTGGCTGGAGAGGCCGTGGCAGAGGCGCCGTTCCGCAACAGCAACCTCGCCCTCCTCCGCCGCCCTCTGAAAATTCCAGTTCCAGCGGTGACAGGGACGACAGCGACGACGATGGAGCACCCGAAATTGTATCATCCAAGTCGCTGTCGGTCGCTGCTCCTCCACCAGAGATTCTCCTGCGCGTGCGGAGGTCATCAAAAGATCTCGTCTGCCTCAACCAAAGCAGTTCGTCCACAACCCCTTCGCGTCTCGCCCGACCCTTTTGCGCAACGTGAGGCTGTCGTATTTTCGTTTGCATTTCTGACATGCATCTTTAGCTCCTCCTTCCTGAAATTCGCATAACCGTCTCAAACCTTTCCCAGGCCATCCGTTTCTTGGTCGACAATGATTTTCTCCAAAATGTAGAGCTCAAGCCGGGGCAGGCAAACAATAAACTCATAGAGGTATTGCGAGAGGATGAGGGAGAGGACGTAGCATTAACTACCTAAAAGTAAGATACCTAAATCACTAATCACCGTTGTAGCACTACGTTAGTCTATCGACTATCATCGCTGTCCGAGTCGCTGCCGGAATCCTTCCACTCTCGCAACTGTCGCAGTCGTGGTGCGCCTCCAGCTCACTCGGGTCAATCTCCAATGTCCGTCTCTCCACGGTAAAGCCACTCGCTGTCAATTCTTCAACAATTCCGTCGACTTTGCCCGGCGCGGCTACTGCGCACGCAATAGATGTCGATGAGTCAAACAGAGGAAGGAAGTATGTCCGGAAGATCGCTAGAACGTCTTCCTTTGTCACCACTTGGTATTTTTCAAGCAGATCCACCTGGTGTGTTTGCGGCACCCCTCGTAAAGCCTGGTTGGTGAATGACACCATGGCCTAGGACAATGCATTCAGTTCGAAGAATCATCTCAGGGAGAGAGAGAGAGGCTTACAGCTCGCGAAGCGGTCGATACATTTTTGGCGACCCCATAAACGACAGAGCTCTTGGCAGCATCTAAAGTTGTTGTCTCCAATGGTATCTAAAAGGGTTGAGCGATCAAATACGGGACATCGAGTGGGACAACCGACGGATCCATCTACGAGCCCCTTCAATACTTTCGATGCTTCCTTATAGGCTTCCATGCTGTTCGAGCTCTGGATAATTTTGCGATCAGCACTGGTGTTAGGAATGAACAGGGACGTACACGGTACAACGAGAAACTGAGGAGCCCTGATTCGACATCCAAATAAACATAAGCACCATAGGCTAATCCAGACCCGCGAATGTACCGCTGCGGCCAGATGTTAGAAATCAAGTGGAAAATGATGGCTTGCCATACCCAAAGATAGCTTTCAGTGGCATTGAGGACCTCGAGAGCCACCCGGAACGCAGGATAGTCGGGATGATTGAAACCTTTAATGGATTTGGTGGAATGCGTAACATACGAGCTCTCAATCGTCGGGAGACCCATAACAACGGCCTTCGTGACCGGCTCTTTGCCAAGTTCGGTAAGAGTTTCGGAAGCGAGAGGCACCGGCGAGAGTGGCGTTTCCTGGTAATGGGTGATCAACCAAGTTGCAATAAAGGCTAGTAAAACATACAGGCAGCGAGGATTCAAAGTACTTGGCCCAAGTAGAACGCGGGTTGGTCAGTTTGAGTACGTTCCCTGTGACAGAGAATCGGACGCCGGACGGATCCGTTGCTGAAATCCAGTTAACTCTCAAATCATTGGTCCTACGTTTTAGAACGTACCGTAACTCCGGATTTCTTGGAGATCAGCTATCACCTGCTCTGGGTTCTCAACTAGCTGCTTGGCTAGGTTGGGAATGAAATCATTTTGAGCAAGTATACCCCCGGCTCGTGATGTGGAAGTTTCGTTGTACAACACATCGGCCCACAATGATCCCAAAACTGTGTTTCCATCTCTCTTCATCTCCGGCAGGGACTGTTGGATTTTGGCTATGGTGACCTGCAATCTAAGATAGTGAATTCAAGGTTCAAGAAACGTTGTGGGAGAAACATACCTCTCCTTATCGAATTCAGCACCATACATCAAGTCTTTCAGCCACGCAATAGCGGTCTCGTATTGCGCTGTTTCTACTTTGATGGTGATGCGGAGAGTCTCCGCGAATGCGCTGGATATTCCTAAACCCACTTCGTACGAGACGGTTTCATTATCAAGCTTATTGACAACATCTTCGTGTGTCAGTCGTTCACCAGACTGACGTACGACTGGCAGGGCGAAGAACGCGGACATATAAGTCGAAATGAAGCTTTCAAAGACATGAGTTGAAACGTTATAATGTTTTTTGACATTGACTCACGGGCGAAGTCTATGCGGAAGCTTTTCAGGGAGAAAAATGCCTGCACAGTAACAAAGTCGGACTAGATGTGTTATCGGCATATGACCTCAACCAAAGAGTAAGAATGACTGACTTCGACGTGATCATACTGGACAAAGAATGGCAAAGCCGAACCGTCTGCTTGAATGTGTTCATCCAGAGCCTCCGATTTCGCTACTTTCATCGCGGCGGCTCTGCCTGTACCTTGCTCCTGGAGGCTCTGGACAGGGATGAAGGCGATACTCTTGACGCTCGGAACAGCAAAGTCGAGGAGTATCTCAGTTGGGATAGGTTTATCGTGCTCGGCTTTGGCTTCGAGAAGCTCCTTCTCCGCCTTTTTCAACCCATCCGGTCCCAACTGTGCCACCTGAGCGGCAATCCGGGCTTTCTCGTCGCTCTCGATTTTCTTGGCTAGGCTGGCAGAGGGCTTCCCGCGTACAACAACGTAATGCGAGTCGATGTAATACCTTGAATGGATGTGTCAATATACACTCACAAAGTGTTAAACTAGTATACTTCTGAAGGAGATCCGTCCACTGTTTGCTTGTCCATTGTCGGACTTCAGCGAATTGGTTAATCTCGTCCATAGATGCCTCGAGTTCCGACCCGTCTTCTGCACCGTATAAAAAGTCGGTGATAACAGTGGTAGAGAATGTATCGCCCTTGGAAGACTCTAGTTTACTTCGTAACTTGGTTCATAAATAAGTCATCGAGCCTGCCGAAATCAAGATTGACGCACCTGGCGCTCGTCTCTGTTAATCACCATAGCCATTCGCTCCATATCTATCCCTTCTGAGACAATACGTCGCAAGCTTGCCTTCAATTTGCTGTCAAAATCGTCTAAAAGTTCAGTGGGTACCGATCCGACGTATATCGGCAAGTAAAGGGCGGTGGCCCGCGTGTCCTCCCCGAAATATATGTAAGTGCTATAAAAACCTTCAAAAATTTGTGTGCATGGAGGAAAAATTGACAGACCACAAGGGAGAGTCAATCTCTATATACTCTTTGTTCAAAGGGGCTACGGCATTAGACGTGAGGTAAGTGCCAATGATATCTAACGCCTGAACACGGTTTAGATAGAGACAACTTCTCAACGGAGAAATGGACCTTTCTTTCCAGGAATTGGTTCGGAGCCGGCCCAAGGCAACTGATGATCAATTCGCCCACGCCTGCTTCATTTTAGCCTCCAACCAATCTTTAAGCACGATGGTAACCGCTTACTCTCATCTTCTTCGGGAAAATCGATGGTGTCCTTGAGAGTTTCCTGGATTGGGGGCCGGATTGCGCTAGCTGTTTCCACAAAAGGACGCTTCCAGCCCTGAGGACGAGGACCCAAATTTTGACCGTGTGCGATCAGGTTAGGTTCTACCTGATCTTGCACAACGGAGAGGAGAGTCGAAGTCCCACTCGAAAGTTTACCGGTGACAATCAGGGATAAGTTGTGAGGCACATAGTATGTGCCATGATACTGGCGAACTGACGCTTTCTCAGTAAGGAGGAGAGTCAGAGAGATGCGCTACTTACTTTGCTCCACCGTCAAAACTCGCAAAGCTTCCATTAGGCCCCCAGTTTCACTGCGGTAAGCACTGCCAGGAGGGTCCAATAGCCGTTGTAGCCTTTACGACGTCTAAAACTGACGACCTCTTATAAGATGAATGGACGAACCGCAGGGCCATTAGATCACCCGAAGTATTCTCTCTTCCTTGCATTTCACTGTAGACCACGCCGGAGTCGTGACCTTTGGGGTCGATGTGATGTACCTGATTCCAATTCCAGCAACGAATGGAAAGGACAAAAGTAAGAGACGGACCTCAGTTACAAAACTGCGCATATGAGGTTAATTTCATGGCCATTCTTAGTTTGAGAACACCGACCCAGCTTTCGTAATGGTCGGGTAAAGAATGTGGTCCACATATATTGGTAATAATTGAAGAAACCCTTGTTCTCCAGCCGTTGAAACAGTATAAGCAGTGTGATCATTGTCGGTCCAAGCATTTGTCCCGTTCGAGAAACCTCGGTTAGCAAGGTGGTCGATAATCCCTTTGTACGGGAATTTTTCAGATCCCATAAATACCAAACTTCCATCAGGTTAGATGCTGGCACATCGAATCAATCATAGACTCGTACTGTTCTAGCGTATGCGGGCATCCACTGTCATCGAAAACTGAGTCGGCCATCAGTGGAAAGTCCGGCCAAAATCATGGACGCCTCACTTTCTGTGGCCACAACAAAATAGCCGTTTACGATCGGGGCTGGTAAACAAGGTAAGAGAAGCAGGAAAAAAACCGAAAAGCCGCGCACCCTCGTAGTCGAGGTGGACAACGCTCAATCCAGTGACTCTACTTCTCCACTTTGAAACTTGGACGTCCGTGAAGCCGAGCTTGATCTTCTTGACGAGATCGAAATTGCCAAATTTCTCCGATGCAATTGATGCCATTTGCCGAGTTAAGAGGTTGGAAGACAGAGAGGGTGTGCGTGTGAAGGGGAATTTATGCAGATGGTAAGATCGTGTCAAGTATCGTAGCATGCAGGTCGACGGACGCGTACCAAAGCACGACCAAACTCTTCTCCGAGGCGGCGCTGGCGGCCCGGGCCGAATACTCAACTTCCGCAATCCTGGGTGATCCTGGGCCTCCTCGTTCTCACCCCAAGTTGCGCTCGGTGGAAGAGCCTGGGCGTGTATATAAAACGAACCATCATGTCTAAACGCTTTCAATTGACCCCGGAGCAAATTGCTTTATCGGAGGAACGGAAAGCCAAGAAACAGAAAATGCAGACGCAGGCGCTGCCCAATAATGGCGACGCAAGCAAGGCGTCTATACTAATACGACCCTGGCTCGACTTAGACAGCGCCAAGCTTGGAGATGGTATACGCGTAAAGCTTCTCACCTGGAACCTTTTAGCACAGTGTTTAGTTCGTAAGTGATTTTCACAAAAGAACGCAGTCTTCCCCTAAACGCATGATCAGGACGCGAATTATTCCCAACCAGTAAGGAAAGTCTATTTTTTTATAACCTCTCCCTTGGGAAGAATATTTCTCAAAAAGAAAAGGAATAATAATATTTTCACACCAGAACTTGAAGGGGGCCCAAAGACAGCCCATGCTGCACGCCGAGATCTTAGCACACGATGCAGACATACTGTGTCTCCAAGTAATTTCTTTATTCATTTGTATCGACATGGCATCGACATCAAGTCTTCAGGAAGTGGATAGTCTCGACAAGCTTTTGCCTGCTTTAGATGCGGCGCAGTACAACCATCACTATGTTGCTGGCCCTGGTGAATGCCTTTCTCACTAGTCAGTCATACTAGTGATCCCAACTCATTTCCCGTCTATTTAATAGGCAAAAAACACGGGTGTCTTGTTGCATTCAAGAAAACCTACGAAAAACTAGAAGAGCGGGTGATCCACTACGACGAACAACATGTACGATCTGAAGGAGACGAAAACGCCAGACGGGGATCCAGTTTTCGCACGAGAAATATCGGATCGCTGTTAGCATTGAAAAACCTGTCCAAAGACGGCGAGGGTGTCGTGATAGGGACCACTCATCTCTTTTGGCATCCCAAGTCGGTCATTTATCAGTTTTTAAATTTGTATCTGATGCAAAATTAGGTATACGTATGAGAGGACGAGGTGAGTATCCTCGACGATCTGCCCCACTTTCTCTGAAATCCCATAGACAGGCTGGAATCCTTATCCGCGAAATAGCCAGATTTCGGTCAGACCTTCATCTGGAAAAATGGCCATGCATGATCGCCGGAGGTAAAGCAACATGCACTCTTTCGGCATATGGTAAATTTTTTCTTTGCAGATTTCAATTTCAGCCCAGACGACCCTGGATATTCGCTCCTCGTTGGAGGCCAACTGAATGCTGAACAGCGCGACCGTTTGGAAATCTCACGTGTAGTGCACGTTTCCGCCGTAGTGAACCACCACAGATAAACTCATTTCTTCTCTTGTAGGCACGTTTCTATCGACCCTAGTGTTCCCCCAACAAATACAGATGCCCCCGCGGATGATGAAAGCGGAGCGGTTGATCCCGACAGAGTAATCACGAATGCTCGCCGAGCTGTCCCTGGCGATGGGCTTCTTTCAGATTTGGAACTGGTCTCTTTATTTTCCGCTGTTAATGTAGTTCGGAGCGCATATGACGAGGGCTTGCGACAGCATAGAGAAGCATCAAATACTGACTTTCAAACCTTTGGAGATAGAATGTCACTACCGCGCACGACACGGGGATACCACGAACCTGAATATACCAGGTACTGTACATAATGGACCCGTCCACCATTGCTAACACACCTTCCGCTCCTAGCTATACACATTATTGGAAGGTGTGTTGTGTATGCTTTCCATCGACCGCTACTGACCTCCGCCGCAGACTGTTTTAGGTCAGTTGAGCACGCAAGATCTCCTACTTTGACTTACGAGAGAACAGATTACATATTTATCTTGACAGACCGACCAGCTGCCGTAGCTGGACTTCTGGCTCTCCCTCCCGTCAAGGATCTTGTTCCAGGGCTACCCCAGAAAGGAATCTCTGGTTCGGACCACATATCCTTGTGCGCCGAGATGATCTTGTCGCTCAAATCGGGGACGGCCGAGGATGCAAACAGTCAGACCTAACGTCTTCTAAAAGTCGCCAAAAGTTGGCTTGAAAGGAGTACAGAAAGCATTGCAACAGAAGCCCTACGCTATGTGTATGAATACGGAATAGATGTGGGGGTATGCAGGAAAAAAAGGAACGGTCCCAATTACGAAGGCAGAACTATTAGTGTGCGGCTGCTCTATCAGACCCTTCCAGGAGACTGTCAAACAAACCGCCGGCAGATTTCTCGCTCCGAAGTTGTATCATATATATAATGCCTGTCCGTGCCCCCTTGTCGCTGAGCTCGATGGCAACCCCCGTCTTGCCCACTCGTTCCACCCCATCGGTTAGCACGATGGTTGAAATGAGAATTGAGTTCTTGCTGCCAGCCTCAACCACGAGTTGTTTAACATTAGTAGGACTTTGTCGGTACAGTTTCAGTTTCGCTGCTCCAAGAGACTTCCATTGTGCGTGGTGCTGTTTCAAGAAAACTTTGCACTTCATCTCCGCAGAAATGGTGGAAGTGATGGGGCCCGTTATCGCAGGGGTCTCTTCTACAGGCGAGTTTGGCGGACTGGGTTCGTGGAAAGAGGGGACAGCCCGGAAGCCCTGAACGCCTAGCTGGCCCGAAGGTAACCACGTTCGTGGCTGAGGTGAATGAAAACCACCGGGCGGGCCATTGTTTGGAGGGTATCCTGGACCTCCAGGAGGAAAAGAAGGTAATGGTGGCGGAGCAGGGGGAGTTCATGTTGAGAATATTGAGACTGGAGAGAGCGTGATGACAAGGACTTTCTTAGCCCATTGGGTTGTGCATATGGAGGTTCGGAAGGTGGCCGAGGAGGCACAGGGCCCGACATGGAACCGGGAGGCACAGGGCCGAACATTGGAGCAGACGGGGCTCGTTGAATGTTATGTTGAGCGTTATAAGGAGGCTGTAGTTGCGGTTGGGGATAGGAAGACCGGGGACCGTTTTGTGGCTGAAATTCAGAAGTATTCGAGCCAGCATGTGAAAGGGCCGAACCATAGCTAGCGCTACGTGTCGGTGGAACGACTTGGCCAGGAGTCGCGAAGTATGGCTGAGAAGACGACGACGAAGGAGTTTGGAACTGGCTATCCGGATCCATGTGCGGTGGAGATTCGGAAAGTCTCCCACCTGGCGCCGAGTCGGGGACCGGTGGAAGATTACGTTGGGGGGATTGGGATCGATCCGGCACCTGTAGCGCAGGAGGGATCGCAGGCAGGGGAGGGACAGGCTGATTCGATGTCGGCGCCACTGCAACACGTGTGAGTTAATAGAAGGAAGTAAGGGAAACAAGACTGACCTGAACCAGCGAAGGCGATGCACTCCCTGAATTCTGCCAGCATGAAATTGCGGACGTGGACAGACTCTGCCTGTACAATAAGGGTCTCTTTTCTCATGATCGCTATCTCTATGGCATTATCTGGAAATGTGTTTGAGTTATACCTAGATGATTTCAGAAAGGATACTGACCTTGCCCTTCCACTTCAGACACACGCAAGACTTTCCCAGCTAGTGGCGGATAGCACAACCACATATCCGCGCCGTCTGACCCATGTTGACTGCGATCTTCAGGGACATTCGCTCGCAAACCAAAAAGAGGTCAGAAAGAAGAAACAAATGTCCCTGCCGATGAACGACTTCTACACCTGTAGATCGTGGTGTAAAACGGACAACAGCATCCATAGAGAATCGGAATTCTCGATTGAATTGGAGGGTTGGAGGTGACATTTGTAAACGGACGACCTATAAATTGAACTTGGTAAAAAAAAAATTGGCATGAGGGTATAGTAACCTTGGGTCGCATCGTGAATATGTCCAGAGTGCGTTGGGTCGACAAACGTCGTTCCAAATCAGAAATGGGCATGGTCATCGTGGCTGAGGAAACCCGGCTGATGGACGTCGACGCCGTTTCGCGAGATAGTCGTTCCCTGACATCCGTTCGGTTAATCTCACTATGAAGAAAATA
This sequence comes from Mycena leptocephala, assembly GCA_029378395.1. NCBI lineage: Eukaryota > Fungi > Basidiomycota > Agaricomycetes > Agaricales > Mycenaceae > Mycena > Mycena leptocephala. Next base: position 102,316 of record JARJLF010000084.1, on the reverse strand, counting down.
GTTGGGCCTCACCCCGACGACAGGCTGCTTCCCCGAGCAGAGCTGGTTTCGCTACCACCTGGTGCATCAAAGTCCGTCCGCGCAACACCATTAAGAGTCGATCTCGGAGAAACAGAAAAAGTCGTCTCGGGTAGCAATTTCGTTTCTGCTACTGGCACCTCGTCGGGCTTCAAGACAGTGAGCTCTGGTGGGCCCCGAGGAGCGCCCACTTTGATTTGTTCCCGAGTTTCCAAAGTATCCAATAATTTGTCCAGTTTGTCCAATGCACCAACGAGTAATCGGTGATCGCTCCTTCCTGGTGTGGTGCTCTTCAGAAGCCGGGAATACAATTTGCGATAGTATTTGAGTCTGGCTTTGGGAAGTAGAAACAGGCCGTCTAAGGTCCACGTCGGGGTTTCGGCATCTGATGCGATCGCCCATGTGGGAGGGGGGTTAGTCGCTGAAAAGCTAGACATCACGGAGGGAAGGCGCGAATTTGATTGCACGGGCTCCCAATCGTCAAAACCACCGCAGAATTTGGCGCAATAGGTGGTGTATGGCCCCTCAAGATCATCAATCTACGAAAAACTGAGCCGGCTGAACGACACGACTTTGAGACATGGGTCTCACCCATCGCATGAGCAGATCCCCTAATGCCTTGGGTGATGAAGGATTGGTGCCAATCTCCTTCAATTTCTGGAAGAGTAATTAGACGAGAGCTGGATTCGGTGGGCAATTGCGCACCGCAAGCAAGGAACGGTTGGCCTTGTATACACCCTCTATGCTCCGAAAGATTGTATCCAACTCTGGCGGCGGAAGATTTGACCTAGACCATGCCGCGGCAACTTTCTAAACATGCAACGTCAGAGAAGGCGGCGCTATACTGCGCTGCGTACGTACTCGAATAATGCCCGTCAACTGATCGACATAGGACTTTTCAGTGTCGATGAGGTCCGTCAGTGGATTTGCCCGTTTCTGCTTCGCCTCCATAGACGAATCTGGGTAGTTGGGCGACATTGGGGACATGGGAGATGGGGGAATTCCCGACACTGGTGAAAAGATTATAAAAGCACGGCGAATGCACGATGGAGCTTACCACTCGGTGCGAGGAGGGAAACGGAGGTCGACGTTTGGAGGTCGAGGGGAATACCATTGAAGGCTTTGGGCGGCAGGGGCGGCGGGGATGTGTGGAAATCGCGGGGTGCCGATGGCACCTGGGCGTTGTTCATGGAAAATGACAAGAGCCTGCTCTACTCAATTACAGTTGTCACGCGTGAGTTGTCACGTGTGACCTCCAAACAGATTTCTACCGAAAAGTTACAAGGTTTCTTAGTACCCATGCAGAATCTCCGCATCCCCTGGCGACATCGATGCATCCATCGACCATCCCCCAGTCGCAGCCGACATCGACCTCCTATGCCCTCCTTGACTTCGGGCGGCTGTTGCGGGTGGTGACATTCCCGCTCCATCGAACCCGGGACTCACTGGTAGAGGCGCCATGCTGCTGGAGCCCTCTTCTGGTGAGGAATGCGAGTGCGATGCCTCGTCTTTTCGCCACAACGTCGAGTGCGAGAACGGATACAGTGGCACCCCAACCTCGAGAGGTTGTTTTTGTGCGGTTGTCCGTATGATCTCGCGCATTACACCTTGCAGGAGACTTTCCTGTCGTGCTGTTCACCGGTCGATAAGAAATCAGAAAATTTTATCGATGGAGCATATGTACTTCCGATGGGGGAACGGTGTCCATATGCCAACATGGCAAACCTGATGTACATGTCAATGACAGTCACAGCATAGACGCATAACAGGCGCGCGGACCTTAAAACGTTGATTTCACCCCACACAGTAGATTCCCTCTCGCTGTCCCCAATCTCAATGAAATACTTGCACAGCTGAACCTGGACAACAGCGGCAAGATACCAGCAAATCTGGATTTGGGATGAATAAAGATGGTTATTCCGCATGCATGCCGACATACCACCACGAAGGGATGCAATCTCGTAATGTCCAACGAGGTGGCAGAGAGCATGTAATAGGCTCCCAGGATACTCCGAGCCGAGTTGACACAACGGGAAGTAGACGCGCATTGGGGGTCGGTAAAGTCAAGGTAAGGATTATGAAGTGTTATTGTCGCCCTGTTAGCCATGTCGTTAGTGGCACGTCGTGACACCAGAAACCACGTACGCGTGAGGAACAATGTGCACCATGTACAAATCAGTGTCGAGGGCGCTGCCCTCAGGTGCATCCGTCACGCCGTTGTTGTTCTTGAAAATTTGAGGCAGGCTTTCGAGGAAATCAGTGCATACAAGTTTGTCCAACTCTTTGAAGCCGTCAAGGAAAAATGGGTTTTGGTTCTTGCTGGGCGCCGTCGGGGCACGCAGATTGCCGCGGACATTGTAATCAGTGACGCGTCCAAACAACATAACCGCCTTTATGAGAAGAAGAAAAGAATCGGTGTACTGCGGAGGGTGTCGGATAAAAACATCCGGAGTAGCTAGGTCCTGGGGATTACTGGGTACAGCATTCTAAATGACGCATCGTTGTTTAATATCTCGGAATTTCTTTTGGCGAAACTGACCTCTGATTCGAAATCGCTGTTCCGCAGAGGTAATTCTGTCCCCAGGTCACGTTCGTCCACTATTAGACTTCATCAGGGCGATCTTCTGCAAGTAGGAAGTGGTTAGTTACCAGCGTGTATCCAACCACCAACGGAAGCTATAACCAATTTTGAGTGTTTCGGCCAACAGAGGGAAAGCCAAATACGAACCAATACGATCAAAGACGATTGTCATCCACCATGTACGTCGCCTGGATTCAAGATCACGAAAATCTCGAGGGGGAGCCAGATACGCGCCAGGAGAATTGTTCCCGTGAGTTGTAAACGTGCCGGGATAATTCAGTCGGAGTGGCACGGCAACACGGGTTAAGAACCCAGCGAATATCCACACCTCCACCCAGCGTCCCTCTTGGTAAAAGTACCAACAGAGGAGAATGCAGGCCTGTAGAACGGGGAATATATCTTCTCCGCTGGCCATCGTCTTATCCATATAGTGTCGTGTTTTACTGGCATGGAATTCGGCAAACTGGTCTCGTCTCGTGCCGTCCGGTAAAGTTACAACGTTGTGTGGGGACCAACGTGAAGCTGCAGTACACTACTTGGGCGTTAACATCTATGCTTGGTAAACGGAAGATAGGCTCAACTATAGCATGTAAAATAGCGGAATGAGGAAATCCAGGGTCTCTGGGCGGCAAATGCATCGAGGCCAAAAATGATGGACGGTGTAACACTCGTGACCCGCAGGGATCACATTTAAAGAAAATGTCTATGCTAGAAGAAATATTTCAGCATAGGACGAGTAGAGGAATGGAGGAACCAACTAGTGATTAAGAGTGGTCGGATCCGGAAGATCTGGATTCCAGCCCAAGAACAACAGATCCATCAGAGGGTCGGGGCTGCCCTGGGAAGCGATAGTTCTCAAGTCGGGGCTACCGCTTTCACTTCGGAACTGAGTGTCGGATGCCTCGGGGGATATCAGGTTCATCATGGCCAGTGAGGCATGAGGCAGAGATATTCCGCCGCTGTCCGAACCGTTCCCGACAGAGGAAGGGCGATTTGGGGACGAAGAGCGGGAAGTAGGCTGTCGTTCTTGCAACTTGTTCTTCAGTTGAGCTAACATCGCGACATGGGTTGAGTTCCGGTGCGTCGTGATGAGGACGGGGACTAACTTATTTGAACTTCCAGCTGCCTGATCTTCTCGACAGGGTCGGCGTCGGGGGAAGTATTAAGCCATCAACAGGATCATACGAGCATTGTGGCTCCGGAGGGTGACTGCATCGAGGAGGCTCAGTTTGTACCCAGAAGTGCAAAGACACCACTCACGCATAGCCCACAGGCGCAGGGACACTTATTAATGCTTGGTGCTGTCTGAGAATGTCGTTTCAGGATTGCAACTATTGTCCGAACTGTCCGGCATTTGGCCACAACTCACTTTACGCAGGTTCCACAATGAGGCCGTTGCGCATCACATTTCTTGAGAATTGCCTGAGTAAGTGGAGAACAGCATGAACATGAGCTAACGCACGAGCTTTTTCTTCCGGCAGGAGCGACAGGCCTGATGATATTCGACTCAGGGAACATATACAAGCGCGAGACAGGGACGCACCTGGTTCCTACGCAGAGCTGGACGGCTCACGCTCGCACTGGGTGTCTTCGGCATGCCTGGTTCTGAGTCAGAGAAATGCGGAATCTATCGGAGCGGGGCGAATACTTTGTACACTTGCCAACTGGTTGTAAGCCGGAAGCACGGAAGCGAGGGCTAATTTAGATCAGGGTTCCTCGCTCAGCAAGCGGGTGAGGGAATAAGGGTATTTGCAGACAAGAAAAAAACAAAACGCAGAAGTAGTCCCGGGCAAGAAAGGAGCTCGTTAAGGTTACTTAGGTGTGGGTACGGAAGAGTGGCGAGCGAAGAATTACGTAAATCAAATCACTAAATTTCTTGACAAGCACGGCCAAATTCCAAGTATCCTCTAGTACTTACCCGGGTCGCAGCTTTTTTAGCCCCGACCATCGAAATATTTAAAACGGCGGGTTGTAAAGGTCAACATCCTTTACGACCTTGTTTTCCTGTCAGCGGCGAAAACGGCGGCTACGAGTAGGCATTACAGTATAGTTGCCACAACTTTTCTGGTATGTTCCATGCGACGGAATTCAGTAAGGTAGATACCTTAAGTAGCCGGAGATCAGATATTTTTATTCACCGAGATGTACATTTTCTGACGTGCCTTGCCAAGTTCCTAAGTTGAGCTCAGAGTTGGTTATCGGGATAGAAATTGACGATCCGACGAGGGAGGCCTTGGTATGTGAAACCCTGCAGATCATGAAGATCTCGGACCTGCCATCAGACGCTGATACTCACGAGTCACTGCAAGAACCCAATTATTCAGCGGTCAAGGATTTTCAAGTCTTATAAGCTTACTCCGGGCCCTCGTCAGTGTGCAACCACCTACGTCGCTTAATTCATGAAAGCCGGCAACAGAACTGACGCACTTAAGTTTCTCGGGGACAATATGGTCAAGGGCCATATCCATATCTAATCCTCTTTCAACTTGAGAAGAAAAAAAGGGAATAACGTCAAGAACCTTTGCGGACATCTGCGGGAAAATGAGTTGCATATAGCGTGCGAATGAACGACAATAGCCACCTGGGTCGTAATTTTCATTGACACTCAAACTGCAGCTCGTGTGCTTTCTGCATGCATGGTCAGTGTGAACATGGGCAACGAGTAGCACAGTACATGAAAAGGAAAAGCATTCCAACCTGCGTATTCTCCAGGCCAGGCTGTATGTGGCGCAGTATTTCGTCGGTAACAAGATGGCATCCTTTAGCTCGTTTTTGCAGCGTGAACTCCCTTTGCCAACCCATGTGTGATCGCGATTGTGACTTTTGTCACTCCTGTGACTCTACTCTATCCCGCCAAATCTCTGGCGGTTTTCTTTGGCGCCTTTCCTCCCTTCTTTATGCTTTATTCTGGTACTATGTACACTCGAATCCCTCGCACCCAAAGTTCTACGTTCGCCTTTTTAATCTCTTCAAAAAGTGCTAGAGCGTCTTCAGCAGGTGCCTCGCATGCAGCCCTCGGACCTTCTGCATTCTTTCGCTGTCTTATTCTTGTCCACACCGACGTCGCGACCAAACATGTCAGCTATAGATGGAGCACTTTCACCAACTTGATCTCTGACCTACGCCGCTGGACACATGTTGCGCAGACCTGGACCTCCGTCGTGCACTTTCGCCGACTTCGCCAACTCGATCCCTGACCTACATCGAGGGACCCACGTCGTGCACCGGTGCCTACCTTTTTCTGACACGCCGCAGTCTCTGTCAAGTCTGCACCCGTACGGACTCCGTTTAAGACCTACTTGTGACTACGCCACGTATCCGTACCGGCTTCATGGGCAATGCATGTTTGTTATTCTATTGATCCTGAACACGCTACCCTTCCGTGTCCATTCTTTCTTGTTATGTGCTACTATTCCTGAGCCAAGTCGCGCACTCACGCCGACTTCATTTCTGACCTACGCTGCCGTTTCAGACCACGCCGTGTTTACCTGTCCCGGCCCCATTTCTGATATACACCAGCCATGCTGCCTTCGTTTCTGGCCTACTCCCGGGTTTCGTCTGTGATGCCCCAGGGCTAGCCTACGCCGCTGTTTGTGATCAAGCCGCGCATTTGTCCGACTTTGATTTGATTCACCTCGAATTCTATCTGACCGAGTGCTGCACCCGAGTGCTGCACCGTGCGGGCTTCACGTATGACTACGTCAGGCCCCATTGGCCGCACGGGGGCGCCGCGTACTCATGCCAATTTCTTTTCTGATTTGCGCGGGTCTCTTTCTGCCCAAGTCGCACGCCCGTGCGGGCTTCGTTTCTGCACCCCTTCGCACCGCTCCTGACCAAGTCGTACATCCGTGCCGGCTTTGACTCATGTCGCACCCGTTTCATTTCTGATCTACAACACCGGTCCATGACATTTCTGACTCACGCTGTTTCTGACCCGTCGTATCTGACCCTCGTCGCACGCACGCCCGGCTTCAATCTCTCTGACCTACGTGCTGTTTCCGCCCAGGTCGTGCACCAGTGCCGGCTTTCTCTCTGTCTGACACCCGCCGTCCCGACCAAGTCACATTTTGATTTCCTTTCTGTCCCGTGTTACGCCCTTTTCTGACCTTCTGCGCCGATCTCGCCCTTTGCTTTTGTCCCGCATTGCGCGGTTTCTGTGCTCCTCAGAGCTTTCTTGCTAAGTCGTGCTTCCGCGCCGTTTTTCTTGCTGTCCCACATCGCGCCTTTCACATCCGTCCCGATTCTTGTGTTGTTTTTCCAACCAAGTCATGCTTCCTCGTCAACCTCGCTTCTGGCCCAATGTCGCGATGCTTTTCATCAAGTCGCCAATCCGAGCCAACTTTGTCGCAGCGAACCGGGCCCGCCACGTCTGGTCGGTTCCGCTACGTCCCGAGCCACTGCACCCCCAGCGGTCCAGTCGCAGCCCTTCGGGCTCTTCCCTCACACCTCGTATCTCTCGGCGTGTCTGCTAAACATAGAGATCCGAGCGACATCTGTTCTGTACTATTCACGGAACAGATCGACGCCTTAGCGCCGCCTATCGATGATACATTGATTGCCGGCGCCGGCCGTGCTTAAAAATTGGTGCCTGTTTTTGGTTCCTCCGACATTCGCTGAAAATTATATGGGGATCAAACTAGGATTGGGAAATACTATAAAAACTGTTTGTTTTATTCCTCTCCAAACCGCTTGAGTCTCTCTGTCCCTCCCCGGTTGCCAGGTACCTGCAAGTCGACTCAAAAGTTAGTCGGTCAACATTCCACGACAAATGTTTCTTTACATTTCGATTCCGGCAATGGTTCGCGTAGTGACCTTTCTCTCCACACTGCAGAGCGGTCGGTTGCGAAACAATCTGATTCTGAAAAACACGGTACCTTGAAACATAAAACTTCGTCCAAATTCCTTCGGATAGGCCCATTCGGACCTCCAAAATTGGCATTGCCGCCTTGAAAGTTTCGGTCGAATTCACCATATCTTCCATAACCAGGCGGCGGAGGCCCGTCAATGGACGGTATGGACGGCGCTTCGTATGCCTCTGGTGGTGGTAATCCAGGTTTAGGGCTATCGTGGTTGAGACGCGGTCAATGCAGCGCAAAAATCACAACTTACTGCCCACGTGGGCAATCTGGCCCCAACGGACAAAAACCTGTAAGGTACAATTGACATGCCACGCGCCGCACATGTTTCCGAGGACATGTGGGTCCTGAAATGAGTTAGGGAGGGATGTACGCAGTAGATAATGTCTACCAAGTTTGCAAAACCCGCGGTTATAATCAGGGCATTCCACTCGGCGCTCTTTTGGATGAGCATATAGGCATTCGTCTCCCGCGGAACAATACCCATATTTCGCAAACCACCAACACTCTGGCATACGCCTCAAGTTGTATTCGTGCAAAAATTCACATGCATCGCCTTTCTTGCAGAGGCCTCGAAGCCAATGCTTGCACACCGTGGCGAGTCGCTCTCGTTCACGAGGGTGAGTGGGCAGTTGCTTCGGAGGCTGGAAGTTCTGCACAGACGGTAATGTATGGCGTAATGGACAGTGCAACGGGCCGAGAGGGCATCCCGCCTGTGTGAGAGATAATCTACAAATCTGATCATCTGGGTAAAAAGGTTTAGAAAAAAAATGGAAAGATCCGACCAGTCATACCGACCTTTGTCGAGTTTGATGCCGAGATCAGTCTTGATGTAGATTTCTGAATGTTCCTTAAGGTACGCTCCAAGAGGGCGGGCTGTCTACACACCTGCAGGAAAATTATTCTGGTGAAACTGGGGGTGTACTATGTCTCTGAGAGACGAGGGACCCACAAGTGGGCTCGCGGTAGCAATCGACATGGAAGAGGGAACCAAGAAGCTGATGATGACTCAGCCACTGATGGCGGCCAAATAGCCAAATCTGCTTCCGGTTAATTTTGCATCTAAATCCATATAGAAATGCCCAGGCTTGGTGTCCAAATTTCCTCTGCCATTTCTCTTCTGCGCTATCATGCGAGAGTTTTCGTCCCTCGAGTCCCTCACCCTGCTCTCGCTTCTCTGTTGCGCAGTAGCGTATTTATGGTCACGCTTTGCATCCCTCAAGGCAAAGTTTTCAGTGGTAGGTGGTTTGCCGCTTCCCCCGGGTCCCAAGGTACGAAACGAAGAGCGATTGATACGACCGACTACGCTAATTATATAAAGACGAACTGGATGGGCAATGTTGTCGATCTGCCGCGGATCCGACCGTGGCTCACGTACGCGCAATGGAAAGACGTCTACGGTATCTATGATTGGGGCTCGCACGTTTTCTGTAAATGTTTATGGTCAACAGGGGACCTGATATACATTCGTGTTTTTGGCAATCCAATCCTTGGTGACCTGTTTTTTCTCCTGGTTTCATTCAGTTCTACTCACACTGTAGTACCAGTGCTTAATTCCGCTGTTGCCGCGTCCGACCTGCTCGAAAAACGCGGCGGAAAGTACTCAAGTCGCCCCATCAGAACCATGATCGTGGAACTGTTTGTTATCCTTGTTGTCCCTTGTTCGATGGAGCTTGAATCACCATCACTCATTTAGAATTGGTTGGAATTGGTTGGTTTCTGGTTCGAGATTTTGCTTGAATTTCTGAGATTGGAGGTCTAATCAGACTACTAGCATTTCCTTATGGTGGCTGGTGGCAAGCGCATAGAGTCATGTTCCACCGTCATTTGCCTCCAAACGAGTCGTCTATTGTCTGGCATCCACTACAAATACAAGAAACCCATGCCATGTGCCGCCGTCTTCTTGAAAGCCCCCAGGAATTTCGATATCACATCCGGAAGACTGCTGCAGCTATTGTTTTGAAGATGACTTACGGGTCTCGCGTCGGGACGGGTCAGTTTAATTTCTGTTCGCCACGCATGCATTATGTTCATAGCATGTAGGGGATGAATATATCATTTTGGCCGATAAGGCTCTCGCAAGCCTTGCCCAGGCCGGTATATTCGGAACTTACCTGGTTGTACGTCATTCCTGCATCTGTGTCACCGAGAGAGCTGAATAATATATTGGTTTAGGACTATCTCCCATTCTTGAAATATGCTCCTTCATGCTTCGCATTCAAAAGAAAGGCACTGAAATGGCGGAAGCTCACTCATGCGATGCTCAACGCCCCTTTTACTTCTGTAAAGGAAGAACTGGTCAGTGTTTCCCTTGTCAACTTTCACGGTAGGCCATCTGATATTTTGTGATTCAGGCACAAGGCGTCGCCTCCAAGTGCATGGTTTCAGAAGAATTAGAGCGTCTTTCTCGAGCAGCTGACCCAACAGATGAAAGTGTAATTAAGAATGTTGCCGCAACGATGTACGCTGCGGGGGCCGACACCGTGGTGTCTGCACTGTCTTCATTCTTCCTCGTGATGTCCCTGTACCCAGACGTACAGGCACGGGGGCAAAAGGAAATCGACGAGGCTATCGGTCACGAGCGCCGTCTTCCACTTTTCACAGACCGACCGCAGCTTCCTCTCATCGTGAGCTACATCCCTCAATCCACGATAACCTATCTCAATATGTCATGTTCAGGACTATATCTGCTACGAGGTCATCCCGCTTGTGTTGCTTTGAATCCCAAACACGCCGCTAATGTTTTGTCGCAGCTACTGCGTTGGAATCCTGTTACTCCCCTTGGGATTGCTCATTATGTCACAGGTTGGTTTCCTTGTTCATGGCGAATAGTGTCTTACTATGTCTCAGAGGATGATCAATATAATGGTTACCGTATTCCTGCTGTTCGTTTGCCTTTACTGTCCATTTAAGTTGGCTCCCCAAACTCCTTCTATAGGGCACAACAGGTTCGTAACTTTGTGCAGACCATTTTAGTGATTTATAGTATATATAGTTCTTCCCAACGTATGGGCGATACTTCACGATCCCGAAATGTATCCGGAACCTTTAGCGTTCAATCCGGAACGATTCATTCCAGAGAACCGAGCCAAAGGCTTGAATCAAATCCCTGATCCCGCGTTCGGGTTTGGAAGGAGGTTAGTCATGGTTCTAAGGTCACTCTGAACAGCGTTCCAACCTTTTACTCCCGGAGATTATGTCCTGGGAAATTCCTGGCTTTCGACTCTCTGTGGATAGTCGTGGCGACGATGCTAACGGTGTACGACATTTCCAAAGAGATTGACGAAACTGGACAACTGAAGGAGCCGGCTGCTGAGTTCACATCGCACCTTCTCAGGTGAGGATTACCTTGTCAATCGTAGAGGTTGCTCATTTAATATGTAGCCATCCCATGCCTTTTACATGTACCATCACACCTCGATCGGCGGCCGCTCGCCAGCTGATTGTGCAGACGGAGATAGAAACATGAATATGACGACCGACCCTCGCAAGGGCGCACGCTCTGTATTTTAAGTGCATTCATCACCTGTATTTCCGCTTTCCTTAGCTGCTTTGAATAACCGGTTCCACATGACATTGATATTTCCATACTACCTATGAGTCAAGCTTAAATACAGGAAAGTTAGCTACAAATGACTGCGATGAACCAAGGCGCTGTAAAATCATTTTGCTTGCATGACTGTGCCTTTTCGCCCGGAAGCGCAGATCGGCGGCCACTCTTCGAGCTATAACAATGCTTGGCTGACCTAACACCGGCCTGCTGACTTCTGAAAAAGCCAAGTCCAAATGTAGTGACGCCGTTAGAATCGACGAAACAATGGAGCCGAGGAGTTCTATAGCCACCGTTTGATCTCCTACTTGTCGGTTATCGATTGTCGAGAGGAGACCAGGGAGTAGGATATTCAGAAACATCGCCAGAAGCGGTGGTGAGCTCAAAGGTCGAGGAATGGTAAGTGCGAACGTTGCGATACGGGTGCAGACATCCGTCTCTCCGAGATTCGCAGGAGTGAGTAGTTCCGACCACAGCGTTCGGAGGAATTTCTCACAACCACAGGTTTTGATGCAACGTTCTACATCCAAAACTGGGGCTTTTGACCCGCGAGCCTTCGCTATGGCATCGCGGATGGCCTGCCTTGGTTGCGATTGCCCAAGAATTTGGGATCCAATTGAGGCTGGTTGAGACTGGGCTGCACAGCGATGAGTCAGCTGCCGCTTGCAACGAATGGCGGAGGAATTCCCACCATTAGGAATACCCAAAGCGAGGGCAACCACCCGATGCATAGTCACCGTATCAAAATTAGCCAATGAAGTTGCATTCTGCATTCTTTTGTCATGGAGTAGCGCCATGATCCCTTGTCCACATAAACACTGAACAGGGCGGGGGCACTCCGAGGAGAGTAAAAGGGTCTGCAGAACACTAAAATGTTTCGGCGCTGAGAAACTTGATTGGAATAAGTTAGAGTTTACGGTGGTTCGAAAATCAAATGGAGTACCCTTTAAGCTGAATCTCTTGAGTTAGAGCCTGAACTACGCCGACTAGGGTCCACCTCAAAAGTGGTCCAGTAAAATATGAAATCCCGTTGTTCAAAACGTCTTCGTCAATATTGGGATCCTTGATCGCATGCGAGAATAGTGAGGCTGATATGCGCAACAAGGTCTTGGGTTGCGTCGAGCTACCGAGAACATTAGTGATAGTCGGCCACCATTAATGAGATCAAGATGACCGAAGAATTGTATCTTCTATTCCTTCGCTGCTGCTATCGAAAAGAGCCTTGTACCACGCATTAAAGGCTACCACATCTTCCTCCGAAAGATCTTCTAGTCGGTGAACAATTGCCGTTGATCTGAGGAAACCAGACGACATGGAACGGCCTCCGGAGGTAAAGACAGCTGTCTCGAGCTGGCGTACAATTAGTCGAGGCGTCAAATCGAGCACAACGACGTACATGAAACCGGGTGAGAGTAGATTGTACGAATAGAACCACATCTCCTATGTGGCTGACTGCGGTCTGTGGGTCGCCTGCAAGGACCATTAAACGGAGAAAAATAGCTTGATTTCGACCCTTTACCTACTGTCTCACAGTCCGACTCTTGGAGAAAGAGAAGTGCCTGGAAGATCAAGTCCGATATCCGGGAGTGAAGAGAAATCATGTCGAGGGCAGCATCACAAAGATAAAATATCCGGCACAGGTGACTGAGATTTTCTGTATCCAGAGAATTGGCGGACATTTTGAAACGCTTCAGATAATAAGCATGAAAATGAGAATAATACGATATACAGACAGCATGCTTACATACCCGAAGTGTTACTTCAGTGAAGGTTTTGTGGCTGCTACTATCGTTCCATATCCGTTGTATCCACAGACGAACATCATCGAAGTCCATGTCTGGCGACAATTTGGAATTAAGGTATGCCTGTTGTGGTTTCAGTAGATCCTGAGCGACGAGGGTGAAAACGTACATCGAGTTCGACCCCAACGTCTTGAGCCTCGGATTGCAGATATACGGTGGTGTCATTTGAGAAAGTCGGGTCCATAGCTAAGACGAAAGTCTGGTCTAAGAGACCACAAAATAGGAGCTGGCGAAGGAAATCGCGGGAAAGTACCCGGGACAGCGTCAAGTCTTCGGGATGAGTCGAGTGAGAGCTTGCCCACTGATTTACCAAGCGGTCGCATCGCTCCAGAAGTTCAGACCGGCGTAAAATGGAGGTCACTGCAACCTGCAATGCACCCCTCTATGAAAATGGTCAACATTCAAGAACAGCATATAAAGAGCAAGCAAACTCGCCCAATTTTCAGGGGTTGTACCATCAGAATTCAAGATTTTTTCGAAGGAGACGAGAATGGACGGAAGCTATATAGGGAGAATGATAAATACGGGCTTTCGGATATAGCGAGACGTCAAACCCTTCCGACAATAAAGGCCCTCCAGATCAAGGGCGACACAGATGTGCTTTCAGATAGACAAATAAACGCGGATAAAAGTAGTTGCGTATAGAATACCGGAGGAGCCCAGGAAGTCCACCTGAACATGCTCACAAGTAACGCGCCAGGGTCTGTGCCACTGCCTGCACCAAATTCGTTGGCCCTATGGATCACCTGGTGGAGCTAGTTAGCAGTGCCACCATCGCTGAAAGGCGGAACTTCACCAGATAACTCAGAGTGAGGCTGAAACTGACAGTGTCAGTATTGGAGCTTGATCCAAGGGTATCACTCTTCCCGAGTGCAAATTGAAAGCTATGCATCAAGTGCGCCTCCGGGGTCACCTTGGCGTCGTCTCCAACGAGAAGGCCTAGTGAGAGCGCAAACGACTCCAATACTTGTCTGACATCCTGAGAGATTGAACTGTGGTTTATCATAGAGCCCGCATCACCGAGAAGAACCATGGCCTGCGACGAGGGCACTTGGGACATGTCTGCACAAGAAAACAGCAGAATAACCAGTTCCGAGGCGGACGTTGTCAGCTGATGGAAATGAGACATCGGCAGTTCATGAGCAACACGTAGGAGCGCAAGTGCATCTTGTAATGTATTCGATATGGTCATAGGAGTGTCGGTAAAAGAAAGCCCTGAAGGCAATCCGGAAGAGTAATGTGCATCCAAAGCTATTCTGCAAAGCATATCGAGGGTTGCAGGGGCATGCAGTTCTGTAGATCGAGCAGCTTGGAGTAGCGTGGATACAAAGACTGCAATGGATAACATTCCGGACTGGATCGCGATCTTCAAATATTCCTGGAGGTCCGGATCGCCGGGAAAAGAGCGGTAAAGAACCAAAACAGAATCTTCAGAGGTTGTGGGTGTGCTACTCACTCAAAGGAAAACATTAATGTACTGACTGCTGAGTGCCCGCTGTATCGCTTGTGGACCATCAAATGCGTTCTGCTTGGCGAGAAACATTTTACATAGCGAGATCCACTGTCCCCTCATATTCGTGGATAATCTAAAGGATGGGCAGCTGCACACTGACCTTTGGTGGACTGATTCCACTTTGGAAGCTATTCCTTGTCAGATCGTCCAACGACATCTTTTACGACTCGATAAGGCGCGCTCGGGAGCCACCGCAATTTCCAGAGTTCAATTTCGTTGGTCGTCGTGCCTATACGAATGCGCTGGGCAGTACTGGTGGTGGTGGGCCGCCACGAGCTGTGGCAGTACACCACATCAGAACGCGTTCGGGAACATGCACGTGTCTGGTGTGACGCTACAATACGCGCTCGCGCTGACACCTGCTCACAACCTCAATAACTGTCCAAATAATAACTTATGCAGGTAACTACGCCATTTTAAAAAGATCTAAACTTTTGCAACTAGTCTCCGCGTCTCCTGCGGCGTAAAATGCAAAATAATCGACAAGACTTTGACCAAGTTGGGCTAACCAAGATGGTCAATTCATGCCAGGTGATATTAACTAAACAACTTACTCTCATCTCTTTATGTTCGAGGAATTGCAGAATAACGTTTCGCAGATATTCCAGGTTAACCTCTTCTTCGTGTTTCGGCGATGTCGGTGTCGGGGTCGGTGACGGAACACGCGAGTCGGAAGACGAAGATACAGAGGTCCGGGTCTCTGATGCGGCGGATTCAGACCTGGAAGTCCAGTATCCCACACCAGGATTGCCTATGAGGGGCCAATCATAACGTTCAGGCAGCACAAAACTACGAGTGGAATCTCACGTTGACGCTCTAACAGAGCCGCAGAAGACTGGACTTTTCGCAGCTCTTCTCGGAGAGTCTGGGACCGTAACATGAGCAAGAAGCGCAGAAAATGGGCGCTAGCACTATACCCACCTTGTTACTTGTCCGTAGCTGCGACTCTCGAGACTTCGCCTCTTCGACCATTTGCTCCAAGGCGTGGATTTTCGCAGTCGTTTCTGTCTCTTGCGCTTTGGTCGACGACTAATGGAAAGTATCAAAAAACTGATTCAGTTGGACGACCATGCCACTAGCACCTCTACGTCTTCAAGAGAGGCGGTTTGGGCCCGTAGCTCTGCCGCTTCAATCTGGTGAAGGCGGACCTCCTCTTGTAAAAGGTTGATTTGATCCTTCAACTTTTCCACCACGCCCTCATCTAATTCTCGATTTTTCGTAGCCGAGCCGAGGACCTGTTTGAGCTCATCATTTTCGCGCACTTTGTCACGAAGCTTCCGACTCCATTGCGCCTCGCTTTCATTTCGCTCCTTCTCGACGACGCTGAGATTCTTTCGGAGATCTGCAAGTTTTGACTCGTATTTTGCCTCTGCGGCCGAGAGCAAACGAGCGACATCCTCTGCGGAGCTAGTGGGTTCTCGAGATCGACTATCTGCCTCCCGACGGACTTCGGTTATATCGTCGTTTAGAAGGGCAAAGCGTTCTTCTGATTCGCGGAGTTGGTACTGCAGTTCCGTGTTTTGACTCTGCAAAGAGTCCAAATGGAATTGCGCTGATTCCAGCTCCGCCTGCCGTAGCTGCAGCTGGTCAAAGAACGCGTTTTTGTCGTTTGTAAGGCTCTTAAGAGTAGACTCCAAGGAGGATATCCGAGAAGTCAAAGTTGTGACCTCTTTGGAATGGGAGCTCTGGCCATCTGATCAGAAATAAAGAAATGTATCTACAACGATAGCACACCTTTGTAGTAAGCGCTTCGAGTTCAAACTGCCCCCGAAGTACCGCAGTTTCCTTTTCTTGTTTATCTCTGAGGGTGGCGATTTCCCTATCAAACTGGAGTTTCAAACCAGCGATGGCCCTTTCTCGATCAGCATTGACCGTTTCAATCTCGGATTGGAGTCTTGACTTTTCGAGTTGGTCTTTCTCTCTCTCAGCTTTCTCCTTGTCCTTCGATCCTGCAACTTCTCGCTGGATATCGTCCCGTTCCTTCTCCGCCTTCACCAACTTCTGCCTCACGGTCTTCAGAAGGCTGATGGCCTTGACGCGTTTCTCCTCCTCTTCCTTGGCCACCCGTTTGGAGCTCTCCACTTCCTTGAGCAGACGGTCAATCTCAGCCTTTTGTGCAGCAGCGCTCTCATCTCCCTGGCTTATGGAACCTTGAGACGCCGCGAGCAGTGCTTCAACTTCTGCGAGTTGCTTCTTCAGCTTCTCGATTTGAGCTGACTGAGAGGCCGATTCCAGCCGATGGGTATCACGGAGTTCCTCTATACGGTCTTCTTGAGCTACCGAGAAATTAGCACAGGCGCGATAAGATATGGAGACAGATTGCTTACTTCCAAGCTTGCCGTTCAGACGCGTAATCTCCTCCAAAGAGATCTATGGAATGTATTTAATCTTCGACCATTTGTTTGCAAAGTATACGAACCTCGGATTTCAAAAGTACATTCTGGACAAAGTCTCGAAGAGCCTGCGAGTCGCTGATGGTTTCGAGAGGAGTTAGTTCTCGGAGTATCGCGTCCGCAGCGGCCTTTTCGGCTTGAAGTCGTTTGAACGACGTGGATACATCTAAAGCGCGTATCAGACATAGTTGAATGGAATCTGACGATTTAGCCACCAGAAAACCGTTGTTCCACGAGTTTCAACCGCTCTTGCAGTGCATCCACGTCAGTAACACGCGAGCCCTCGTCTGGCGGCAAAGCAACTTCGGCTTCTAGCGCCAGAACTTGGTCAACTGGTGGGATTTGTGGTTTCGGAGAAGCAGGGACAACGGGCTCCGGAGGTGGTGGCGCTACAATGACGGGGCTGGGTTCATGCAACTGGATCGGGAAGAGATTCGCGACTCTGGCAGGGGCATGGATGAAGGCGACATGGGTTGCGTAGTCGGCTCGGGCTCCGTCGTGGTTCCCGGGGCGTCTAAGGGATTGTCCACGGGCGGTGGGACGAGACTCGGAGACACTCTGGATGAGGCAGCCGGCGTAGTTTCGTTCGACGTCTCGCCAATGGTGAACGCCGCCGCTCTGAGCCGGTCCTCGAGAGTCAATTTGTGTGCCCTCGGAGGAGGAGGACTCTTTTGACTTTGGTTTGGGCTAGCAGGACGCTGGCTTGCGAGAGATTTACGAAGGTTGGACAAGGCGGATTCCGCTAATTGACCCGTCGAGGACGGGAACCATGGCCATCGATGGAGCGAGCCCTGGCCGGCGAAGCAGGACGTGCATCTGGTGAGCCAGAGTCTGAGGACTGGCGCGGATGTGGTGCCGCCAGGTTCTGGACGAATGAGGAAAACATGGCGCAGACTACAAGCACAGCCACATATTTCGCCACAAAACAAGTAGCTAAGTTGAAAAAATCAAAGGTGTATCCGACCCCCGGGCCGCATCTGAGGCAGAAATTATTTCTATACACCTAGTAATCCTACATACAATGACACACACTCAAGATCCACTGGTTTCAGGAGCCGCCGCTTCCACCTCTTTCCCCTTGCCGTTTCCCACTGAATTAATGTCCGGCGTTGCATTTGGGGACGCACCGGCCAGCTGCCATGCCGGAATCGAGGGTCGACCAAGAGCGGGAAGCGGTGTCGTCGGGAGACTGCTGCTTGGAATGGTCGGGCCACGGCTGAGGAGCAGGGCCTTGAGAGACTTGAGTTCGTGCTGGAGTTCAGCCAACGATTGCGTTTGGCTGTCTTTGTTCCGCTCGATCATCTGGGATGCAGCTGTGGAATTGTGTGGGCCAACTGCGAAGGAAGACTCACCTTTGGTAGCATTTCACGTATGGAGTTGATCTCGTCACGCATTTCGCGCATTTCGTCGCGCGTTTTGGCCTCTCCGTCCTGTACCTCCCGGACCATGGCGTCAACATTTTTCGTGGTCTGGTCGATCTGCTCCTTCTGAGCTTCTACTGCGGCACGGACCGCTGCAGACTCGGCCTGTATTTCCTTGAGCAGCGCTTCCGCCGCATCAAACTGGGCGTCAAAGCATCACGGTCTTCCTCATAGGCAGTGGAGGTTGGTGGTTGAAGATGCGGCAGCAGGTATTTCTAGAAGCCGATTAAACAGGGAGGACATTGGCAAGAACGCAAGCTAGCCACTTTGAAAAGAGCGACCGCGCCGTATGTAACGGTGCCCGACACGACTGCAGTAATCTGGCGCGGGTTAACACGTGTTTAAATAAATATCTGCGCCGGGCGGGTGCCTACAAAATAGTCTCGCCAGTCCCACCTATATGGCGGGGGTGGTAGCAGCGGGTATGGAGTCTGTGCATAGGCCGGTGCGTACGAAGAGCCCTGGGCGGCCTGACGGACGGCGAGGTCTATTTCAGCGGGAGTAAGGCCCTTTGCCTCTAAAAATTGGATGCGTTGGGTGAGCGGGAGGCCCGCGTCTGGGAAGTATGAGGAAATAAACCGGCGAGGCGGTAGAGTATTACTTGCGTTTGGATCGTTGAGGAAGACGACCGCGTTTCGCACGAGCTCTTCTCGAGAGTCTGCTGAGGCCATTGTGGAAATTCCTGAGACAAAAAACCAGAACCAGCCAACCCCTCGCAAGCTCAGGATACCGGTGAGATAAAGGAATATCCTGAGGCACGAAGGAGAACGAAGGAGCAGAAGGGAAGGAGATGACCATTTTGGGACTCAGACTCGAGCCAGTCCCAAGGGCGTGATCTCATCAAAGACATCTGATGCCGATTGATCGACTATCAATACGACTGGCTCGAGTCTATTCCCGTCGATCAAAACTTGGTTTTCTACTCATTCCATTATGGTCTCCTTGCCGCTTGTCTCCTGCAGAGCAGCAGTGGGCTCGCTTTCAAGAGGTTTCTTCCCTCCTTCTCTTCTCTTTTTAAAAATCTCATTCTCCTCCAGCCTCCCTTTTTCCCGCTTGCCGCCGCACCTGGCTGGCCCACACCACTCTCAGTTCGTCTACGCGTCTTGTTCATGTATACCCAGTTCATTGGTGCCCACAGTCTCCAGGAGAGGATATGCCGAGGTCTATTCTCGCGCCAAACCCCACATGAACATCGGCACCATTGGTATGTCCGACACAAATTCTTTTGCCCACCAGACAATCCAATCCATGCATCACAGGCCATGTCGACCACGGCAAGACGACACTCACCGCCGCCATCACAAAAATCCTCGCCGAGCGTGGTGGCGCCAAGTTTACTGACTACGCTCAGATCGACAAGGCCCCCGAGGAGAAGGCGCGTGGAATCACAATTAACTCGTCGCACGTAGAGTACGAAACCGAAACGCGGCATTATGGCCACATAGACTGCCCCGGTCACGCCGACTGTTAGCCTTTCTTTTTCACACCTTCGTCGACACCAATTCCTTTCTACAGACATCAAAAACATGATTACCGGTGCAGCCCAGATGGACGGTGCTATCATCGTAGTCTCGGCCACAGACGGTCAAATGCCCCAAACCCGTGAACATTTGCTACTCGCTCGTCAAGTCGGCATCAAGAAGCTGGTCGTCTTTATCAACAAAGTTGACCAGATCTCCGACCCGGAAATGCTCGAGCTCGTCGACATGGAAATTCGCGACCTTTTAACAACGTACAACTTTGACGGTGAAAACACCCCAATCATCATGGGCTCCGCTCTCGCAGCTCTTGACGGCCGGGACGAAGCTATTGGTTCCTCCAAAGTTTCTGAGCTGGTTGACGCTTGTGACACTTGGCTTGATCTACCTCCTCGCAAGTATTTCCTCATATCTCCGTCTTCCCAATCCCTAAAGTTTCACCAAGGTGACCTCGAAAAACCGTTTTGCCTGCCCGTTGAAGGTACCATCGCATCCACGCTCCGTATACCGTCGATCTCATTTCTGCCCTTAGACGTGTTCTCCATCTCTGGACGTGGCACTGTCGCAACAGGACGAGTACGTCACATCTTTCTTTTTGTGAATCTTTTTAAAACTTCTTTTGAACCGTACAGGTTGAACGAGGCACGGCTCTGAAAGGAACTGAAGTTGAAATCATAGGCCACGGCGACAAGATCAAGACCACGCTCACTGGTATCGGTATGCAGCACATTTAGCAAATTCTACTTGACTCCTTACCACGATTCGGTAGAAATGTTCCACAAGGAACTCGACCGGGTATGTAGCGCCTTAATGCAGATCGCCCATTTGACACCTCTCTTTTTCAGGCGGAAGCTGGAGACAATCTGGGTGTTCTTCTCCGCGGTCTGAAGCGCGAACAAATATCACGCGGCCACCTCATCATTGCTCCGGGATCGATGAAGTCCGTCAAAAAGTTCCAGGCCCAAGTCTACGTATGTAAATGTTTTAGCCAGGTTGCGCTCTCTAAAGTCTATTTAGATTTTAACAAAAGACGAAGGTATATCTTGTTTGATTCAATTGAAGTAAACAAAATCAATTACATTGTAGGTGGCCGATACACACCATTCATGGCCAACTACCGTCCCCAGCTTTTCATGCGAACGGCCGATGTGACCACTGCGTTGGCTTTCCCGGAGGGCACCGAAAATCCCGAGGAGAAGATGGTATGAGACTTTCCGCTCAAGTATCAAGTTAATGAAACACGTAGATCATGCCCGGGGACAATCTGGAGCTCGTCTTCGAGCTCTTCACCGACCTCGGATGCGAGGTGGGCACACGGTCAGTATAATCATTCGTACCCAAACACTTCGTCTTTTAACATTTCGCCCAGGTTTACTCTTCGGGAAGGAGGCAAGACCAGTATGTTTTTGACCTGATTTCAAGAAAACACCTTGAGCTAATATCCACTCTCCAGTCGGGACGGGTATCATTACCAAAATTCTGGTTACCGTTTGAGGGTAATCGACGACGTTGCGTAGTCCAAGTACATGTAGTATAATCGCATTTCCCCGCACCCCAACTCCTCATTTAAAAGGCGTTTTGCGACGGGGTTGAATAATGATCTCTTAGATGTGGACCAGGTCCGAAGGTGGGCAATAAAAAAATGATGATCCACTAGGATGCCGTGTTCCCAATTTGGGAATCGCGTATTTTCTGCCTCATTCCTTCACGAAAATGCAAGCCATTTTGCGGCAAGCATGTAGTACGCGCTCTGCGGCCCTACTCCGCTCACAACTCGCGCGGCCACGCGTATTCCGCGTACCTCAGCTCTCGCGGACTCTCGTCAGTACGTGCACGGTTTGCCAGGTCCACCTCCACCTTAGCTCTTATCAGCGAAGCGGTATACTGTCGAACATGAGGTTGTAGAATATGACGATGCTACGGGGCTCGGCGTTGTCTGTATCACCGACCACGCTCAGTCGTCCCTCGGAGACGTAGTTTTCGTCGAGCTCCCTGTCTCGGCACAGAAGTTGCGCAAGGTGGTGAGTGCATTTGTCGTTCACCGGTTGAACCGACCTTGAACACCATTTGCGAAGACCAAATCGGGGCTGTGGAAAGTGTGAAAGCGGCGTCAGACATTGTAAGTGTCCAGGCAAGCGTCTACTCCGTTCACCCATTTGGTGTAGTACGCTCCAGTCTCGGGGACGATTTCGGAAGTCAACGATGCCCTGGCTTCCCAACCCGGGCTGCTCAACAAATCTCCAGAAGACAAGGGTAAGCACCCTGTTCCCCGCGTGTTTTTCGGGTTATAACGCGGCTGTTAGGTTGGTTGTGCAAGATCAAACTCTCCACACCGGACGAGGTATATTTCACGACGCATTTTCCGTTCCATCTCCCTCAACATTTCACAGATGGATAACTTCTGACGGAGGATGCGTAAAAAAACTGGGAATTGGGTGATTTCCGCGGGCCCTAGATATAAAATAAAATAAAAGAAACACGACTGATAGATTACCTTCAACATGGATATAGACACTGTCTTCGGATGGATTACAATTCAACATGTATTGCAATGCATTCATTGAGGTACGGACGAGGATGACGGCTCATATTTATAGTTCTCGCCCCGCGCCTCCATCCTCTGTTTCGCCTCCTTCAATGCCCATGTTTGAATACTGCCCAGATTAGGTCCCGCCAGAAATGAAATATGGACACACCTGGTATCCGGCTTGAAATAGAGCAACATCGCACCAATAACCATCGTGCCATACATTCCATAGTACCAGAGGGTCTCCCATGGCTCCTTTATTCTGCGTTGCCCAGGCGGAGGAGGCTAGAATGGCGTCCGTGTCAGACGAAGGAGTGTGACTGGTCAAGGTGGCGCACCTTTTCGCCGAAAAGTAAACCGGTGGGCTCGTTGAATTGTGGCGCATCGTGGGATGCAAACCGTACGGCTCGCAAGCGTGTCAGCGGCCGGCCAGCGGGCAGGGCGCGTAGTGAAGAAATGGACAGCATCTAAAGTGGTTTGCTCCAACTTGGCAGGACCTTGGCTTCGAAGCAAGGACAAACACTCATCTCATCTCGACCCAAAATTAATATTGTTGGAATTATGCATACTTAGAACTCTGTTTTACCTAACGACGCGGCTGGCAGTGCAAAAAAAAGTTAAGTAATGGTATTGTTTCCCGGACCAAAATTCCAAAGAAACTGGAACGCTACCAGCCCTTTGGCAGAGATGTGCATATATCAACAGCAATTTTTAAATAAAAGCTTGTAGTCCTCTTCGTCATCATCATCCGGTGAATCCGGATCCAATTCAAACCTTGACAGAGGATCGATAAAATAGATAAAAGGGCTACGTGAAGTTGTCATACCCAAATTTTTTGTAAAACTTCAGTGCTCGTTTGTTCGCTGAGATGCCGCGTTAGCTAGGGGTACTGGACCGGAAGAAGGAAGAACCTTTGAAGACAGTGAGCATAATTTTATCCATTCCGAAATCCGCTCCGATTTTCGCGAGATGGTTCATTAAGGCGCGGCCCAGACCGTGGCGCTGAGACGTTTTTGAGACCTGGAGATCATAACTGGAGAAGATGCCTGAGAAAGGGAGGAAAGCTTGAATGGAAGGAGGGACCAGTATAGGATATTTTGATCATCTTCAAACTCAAAACGGAACGCAGTAAAAGCAACGAGCGACTGATTGCCACTTGCTGGATAAACCAAGATAAAACGCGAAAGATGGTGGAAAAGCTCTCCCTGTTTGTGGGGCGGATCCCATCCAAAAGAAGAACCGGTGTACCTAAATAATGAGCCGCCACTGATCAATCTCAGTTGGTGGTGGGGACACCAATGGCTTACATGGTGCGCATGTTTGCTTCAAACATGGACCATATTGCACCGCGAGTAGACTCGTCCAAGCTTTCAGCGTGTAGCACTTTGAAGGCATGACTTGAAGCAAGTAAGGATTTTGATAGAGGCCTCCAAGTAGAAAGCGAAAATACATAGGATCCGAAACGAGACTTTTGAAAATTCGGGAGGCGGACGCCTTGCCCCATCATGAGCCAGGCGTCAAAGTTTTCAAGAGAGGAAATAACCTTGTTGGCTCTCTCGATCTCCTCTGACCCGGTCGAAAGGTCTTCGTCGTCCGAGTCTGACATAGTGATCGGTGAAAGAGGATGAATGAGTGATCGCGGAGTCTGAAGCTTTCCGGATTGGGATCAAGTCTTGCTTTCTGACCTCAGTGTGTGTTCGATTTCCCGGTCTTGCCCAGCATTCCCTGCAAGCCTACTACTCTTTTAAAAACATGAAATTGGATGCAACGGACTTGAGGTACGTCACCCCCGATGAATTCAGAGTATTAACGGCGGTACGAAGCTTCATTGAATTTTTATGCCTCAACCCTAAACTGGATTCGGCAGGTGGAAATGGGCTCGAAAAACCATGAAGTTGTTCCAACAGTCCTCATTGCTCAGATATCTGGCTTAAGAAACGGCGGAGTAAACAAGCTCATTGGTTCTCTGGCAAAACGAAATCTAGTCTCCAAGGTTCAAAACTCCAAATGTGAATTGCGTCCTGCTTATGCTTCCACGGCTGAAACATGACAAAGATGATGGATACCGTCTAACCTATGGCGGCTATGACTTTCTTGCCATGAGAGCCATGTCGAAGAGAGATACAATGCATTCAGTTGGGAATCAAATTGGTGTCGGCAAAGAGTCCGGTACGCATCTATCTCCTGCGGTTAGCTCTCTCGTATCGACGAATATTCGAGATATCTATATTGTCGCCGACGCAGAGGGCAAGGAAATGGTTTTAAAACTGCATAGGTTCGTCATTTCTTTTGCATCGAGGGATTGTCGATCACGGTAGCTCGAGTCAGGCTTGGTCGAATATCCTTCCGAGCTATTAAAGAAAAGCGAGATTACCTTGGTAAACGGAAATCGGCATCTTGGATGTACATGTCTCGCTTGGCGGCGCAAAAGGAATGGGCATTCATGAAAGTGAGGAGTATTGAACGTTCGCAACTTGAGCACTAATGATTCTCAGGTGCTTCATGAACACGACTTTCCCGTTCCTCGACCGATTGACCAAGCAAGACATTGTCTGTTGATGGAATTTATCGATGCATATCCTCTGTAAGCCTCAATATATTCATGACATATCTCTCCCTAAACCTTTAACAGCCGACAGATATCAGAAGTACCTTCGCCCGGGAAACTGTACTCCGAGTTGATGGATCTCATTGTGCGGTTCGCACATTCAGGACTCATCCACGGAGACTTCAATGAGTTCAATATTCTTATTCGACGCGAAACCGGAGACCCAATCGTCATCGATTTCCCGCAAATGGTCAGCACATCGCACGAAAATGCTGAATGGTAATGACTGCAGTCTCCCCGTCAGCGCCATCTGAACCAGATATATTATAGGTATTTCAATCGAGATGTAGAGTGTATACGAACATTTTTTAAGCGGAGATTCCGCTATGAAAGCGCTCTGTACCCTCGGTTCAAAAGCACCATCTCCGAAGATGGTGTTGCTACCGGTGACTTCCGTTTGGACGTTATGGTCGCAGCTAGTGGGTTTAAACAAAAAGACATGAAAGTATTAGAGGAGGTTAGTGAATCCGTTTGCAAAGTCAGAGGAATATTCATGGGATTCCTAGTACATGGAGGCAGTCAAGAGCGACGGTTCGGAAGGCAGCGAAGAAGAAGAGAGCGAGGACGAAAGTGACGGCTCTGGCGAGGAAGAGGTAGCAGGAATGGAAGAATCTGGTCAAAAAGACAGAGAAAACGATGAGACTCGCGAAACCTCGAATCGGCATGAGGACGAGGGCGAGCTTTCAGAGTCTTCTCAAAGATCTCTTTCCCGGTCACCTCCACGCTCGCGTTCGCCAATCTCTTTGGAAAAATCGGCTGCCGCGCTCGCTTTGGACGACATCAAGGAGATCGTTTCCGCTGACTTGTCCAAAGCGCGCTCGCAACAACAGAGGAAATATCATTCCAAGCGGGGCACCCGACGTGCTGGCCGATCGCAAGGAAGCAAGGCCAAGCAAGACACTCGGGTCAAACTGGATACCAGTGGTGTCTGGGATTAGCCAGCTTTAGACTATTATATTGTACTGCTGTAATTTGCATCGCAGTAATTTCGCGTCTTGGGTTTGCGAAGCATTTGTTTTGACTTGATTGGAATCATCTATCATCTTCGGCTTGCTTCGGCTTACACTTACCTTCCACCTCGACCACCGCTACTTTACTATGGAGAAAGCCGATCTCGAAACGTACCAAGTACAGCTCTCACAGGTCGACCTCGCCATTTCCTCCGATCCGGACAATGCAGAACTTGTCTCTCTTCGTTCAGAGCTGAAAGAGCTTATCGAACTCACCAAATCCGCTCTCGCTGCCCAAGTCGAGGTCGCCTCCTCGTCAAAAGCAGAATCATCGCGGAAGAACACCTCGTCTGCGCCGACACATACGTTGTCCGCCGGTGACGAGTGTCTGGCAAAGTACTCGGGCGATGGCAGCTGGTACCCGGCTCGTATCACGTCAGTGGGCGGATCCACAGACAATCGTGTCTACAGCGTTGTTTTCAAAGGTTACAACACCACCGAACAAGTTAAATCGTCGGAGGTCAAGCCTATGCCCGCCAGCCATGCCTTCGTTACCCCTGCGTCTAATAAGCGCAAGCTGACCAAGGCGGAGGAGGAGGAGAGGGAGAAGAAAAAGAAGAAAAACGAAAAGAAGGTCGAGGCAAAGGCAGCCAAAGCGAAAGAGCAGACGGCGAAGCAGGCGACATGGCAAAAGTTCGCCAAGAAATCCGAAAAGAAGGGCGTACATATCGCAGGCGTTGCCGGTACGAGTATATTTAAAACTCCAGATAATCCACTGGGCAGAGGTACGAATCGTTCTAAACATTCTATCCGCCAACTTCCCGCACTCATTGCGTTTTTTGTGTAGTTGGGGTAACAGGGAGTGGTAAAGGGATGACCGAAGTTGCGATTCAAGCTAAGCACAAGTTCGCCCTGCCTGACGATGATAATCTATAGTAGAGTTTGTCAGTGCTCTATCACTTGATCCTGGATTTCGTTAACGCGTGTTTCTCAGCACACATCATCTGGCCTTTTCTATCTGTATCATCTTTGAATTGTAATGACGGGACTCTTCGCATATCGGCACTGTTCGCCCAATAACCCTGGCGCATACCGAAAAGCCATTGCCGAACACACACGATATGTTATGTCTTGCTCTTTTGGCCGTTTACATCACCTCACCACCGTCCATTTCTCGCCCGACTTATTTCCAGAGTATGGTCAGATGGTCGTAATATCTGGGCATTGGCCGTCGAGTTTTATCGGAGGCGACGCGTTGTTCATCCATTTGCAAGTGTTAGATATTACATCGTATCATTCACTGCACTAATGAACCATTTTACTTGGCCTTCGTAATGTGCAGTCTATTGTGGCGCCTTGGTTGGAGGCGTTTCTTCATGTGAGGTTAATTATTTCAACGTAAATGGACACTGGCGGTTTCCAAGAAATTGACAGCTATTGCCTCGT
Source organism: Mycena leptocephala (assembly GCA_029378395.1). Lineage (NCBI taxonomy): Eukaryota > Fungi > Basidiomycota > Agaricomycetes > Agaricales > Mycenaceae > Mycena > Mycena leptocephala. The sequence continues at coordinate 75,173 of JARJLF010000084.1, read as the reverse complement.
CTTCTACGTGTGGGCTCACAGGGCTGCTTCAAGTTTTTCGTTCTACAACATCGTGCCAGTCAGCTTGTGTTACACTTACATTATTCACATATACTCACGGTTCTCTGTAATTCAAGCAATCGTTCGTGAGCCTGCATGATGTCGTTGTGGAGGCTAGCAACCATGGCCTTCGGCGGAGTCAATTTCCACTCCCAAAGAATGACTGGGCTCACTTTGCATGTTTTCGTGTTTAGTCCTTTCAGATGATCTAATTCGCTCATAGCGATAGGAAAAAACGCGTGCCCCAGACTTGTAGTGGATTTCAGTGTTTTTGACTGTCAACAGCGCCAGGCACTGACCTGAGAAGTTGAGTATGCAACCGGTCGATGTGGGCCTCCAGGCTGGCGATATAGATAGGGCGGCGCTGAGTTATACCCAGTTCGGATCTCGGTGAAGGTCAGATAGTGGGTGAGTGTGTCCCAATGGAAACCTACAACTCCAATGAATTGAACAGAGGTTTTTCGAGCGCATGTTTCCACATCCTTCGATTGGATTTTGGTGTTTTTTGCTTTCTTTCGCCCTTTTTCATTCGCTTGCCGTACGGGTGATATCTTTCGGTGCTTCGGTCGCCCGCTTGGTCAGCTCGGTCGGGCCCTGGCGACTCTGAGGACACCGAAACTGGGGTACGGGGCTCGCTGGAAGACGAAGGCGAGTCGGACGCAGAGACATAGTCTGGGATGCTGGTGGTATTATCCATTGCTGGGACTCCGTTTCTTGGGAACTTGCGCTGACGTCGAGCCGCGGAATTGCAACTCTAAAACTGTACTTAGAGAAGAGAAGCGAACCTGACACCATCCCACCTGTGATCCCCGTTTGAATTGCAACTCGAAACAAAAAAACTCGCTGCTCGCGGTACTGGGGTCTTTCTGCCTGGATATTGGACTCTCGTTGCACAACTAAATACAACAGAAAATACCCTCGAAATACCAGAGAAACTTGGGTGGACCAAATGCGGGGATCAGCGTACCTCATTCGCCAGCTTCTTTCTCGCAGTTCGGTAGCCAGGGATCCATCGATAATCGGCTCAGAAATTCAATTAAATGAACTCGGTTAAGTCCCAATTAAACCCGCCAGCGTCTGGACACCGGCGTCTACCGTACCCGCCGATAAATGCCTTGTGTTTCATTCCCGCGCCGAATTGGCGTCCAAGCCGTCCGGATCCGGCCTTACCTTAAATTCTCGGCACTGTGCTTTTTCTCCGGCCCTCCCTTTCGTTCTTACCACCACCAAGAAAATACTCTTATGAATTAATCCCCCTCCTCGGTTTTTCCTCATGTCGCGTGAAGACCGTCGTCCCCTCTCGCAGGTACCAGAGGACTCTGTCAACACCGTACGTCCCGTCATTCGTTGCTAACAAATGTACCCATCCAAAAAATTCCTTGTGGCTCAGTACATGCATTCCTTTGCATCGTATCCTCCATCTCCCCAAGGGTCGTTTACACTACATCCGCCGTATAATCCCACAGACCAAAATTTCTTCGATACATTTGTATATTCTCCGAACGAGGCCGACCCATATCTCAGTGACCCTCTGCCGTCCGACTGGGCCCATTACCAGCCGACATACGTGCAGAACTTCGGTGTCACTGACACCGAGTATCCCTTCCTTTCTACCATGCATTACCCCGAGCCCTCCATGCGTTATCCAGAACTGTCCATGCATCATCCCGAGTTCAACGTACATCACCCAGTACTGCCTCTTTACTCACCTTGCCCTCTTGCCGCCCAATTCGTTCCACTTTTGCCTGACCCAAGCGCTGCGATTCCCGCGCAATTCGTTCCACTTTTACCTGACCCAAGCGCCGCCGATAATCAAGCCCTGCCCTATAACCCTGACCAGCTGACCGTCTGTGATTTGAGCGCCATTCCGAACTTTTCCGAATGTTACCCCGAGTTTTTCACCAACACTGAGTATTGTGAAGAGGTTTATGTTCCCCAACCCGCCGTGGCATCCGACGTGACAGAATCTTCGTGGGCAACGCACCATTCAAGTACAGCAGGCGCCGCCACATCCAAGTCCTCGCGCGCGCACTCCACACCGCCCACGGTCAGAGGCAGCGCGTTCGTTCCTTCCGACTCGTACGTTCAATTTTTTCCCCCTTTTCTTCGTGGCCATTAATTTCAACTCGGACAGGGACATCCTTTCCTCGCACGAGAAGAAGAGACTTTACGTCGAATGTCTGGAACATTATGTTCAATGTCAGTGCTGCTTTTTACATTCGATGCTACATTAATTAATAATGATTCACAGATCTGCACCAACTGTTTGCCTGGATCCAAGTTCAGCCGGTTCCGCTTGAACGCGTGTCCAGCTATCGTGGGCTCACTAGTCGTTCCATGCGGGTGAGTTTTCCTTCAAAAAATTTCAACATCAGGCCCCGAATTTCCGGCGCCAGACCATCCTAATTCATCTCGGGAAATCCGCCGACATAATTCACGGACTGACTACTCAGCAAGAAGATAAAGTGAGTCTCTCGTAAAATTCTTGGCGTTGTTATTCACCTCTGCCTCAGTTCAAGGACCTCAGGATGCGCAAAGTCCTATCCGGAATGTACGCTCAGATTTCCGAAAGCCGCGACACCACTGTCTCTCCCTCCAGCGACACCTCGAGCACCGATCTCGATGCCGACGCCGAATTTCTCGCGTATCCTTGAATCCTTTTTGCGATGCATACAATTGTTGAACCCAAGAATCCTGCCCTGCTGAATCTGATCTACATGTATCTAGCTCCATATTTTGGTTTATCTGCGAACCACTAGTCTTAGTAAACATTCGCCGCGATCGTTTCGTACAGTCAAGTTCGTTCTGTAGTACATGTGTGTACAGAGGGAATACAAATCTTCCACCCAGTTATTGAGTCCGTGGAAGTTCAGACATACATTATTGAGAATTAGTAGTTATCCTGGTACGACGGGGGCAAATCGTCCTCAGGTCCTCCGCCGCCCGATCCGCTCGCACTAGCAAGGAGTCGTTCCCGCTCCTCGCGTTCGAGTCTCCTCTTCTCTTCTTCAGCGGTCTCCGCCTCTCGGTGCTGGGCCGCCTCCGAGTACGCCTGCAACCGCCGCTTCTCCTCGGTCGCGCTCTCAAACTTCTGCGAGCCACCCGCGATGCCGTACGCCGGCACGGAGGATTCGTTCCTAGGGAGTCCGCCACTGCGCGGGCCCGCCGTGCTCGAAGCCGCTCTGATGTTGTGCAACGACCCGCTCGCGGGACCGGGACCCCCCTCACCAGCAGAAACGGGAACACCGGTCTCTGCGATTGTGGGAAGCTCGGACGGATGAGTCGGGGTCGGGGAAACAATAGAGTCTTGCGTCGGAGAGCTAGGACTTGCGGCGACGTTGGGGATCGGCGCGGGGGACAGGTTCAAGGTGGAGGGGTCGATTGGAGGAGAGTGGATGGACGATTTGGATTTCTCGCCTGGCGGGGGGGTCATTCGGAGTCCGGGCTTGGAGGGGGAGTCGGTGGCCATGCTGGAGAGCTCCCGAGCGTGGGTTTCGCCAAAGCTGCGCGTGTCGGACCTGCTGAGGTCGGAGCCTGCGCTCTGCTGGGGAAGATTGATGTGACCGGTCTTGTAGTTGTCAAGGGCCCGCTGGAGCGATGCGCGGACAGCGCCAGTAGCCTGTGCCCCGCTGTATGGGGTCTGTGGAGTAGGAGGGAAAGTAGGCAGCGCCGCAATAATAGGCGTCGCCGCTTGCGAGAGAAGGACAAGTTTCTCGCCAAACTAAAGAAATAGGATGGATGAGCACGGGTAGAAACCCAGAATTGAGAAACAAACCTCGCGGATAGCGTCCCACTTGTGCTGTTCGCTCTCGCGGACGGCCTGTCGCTTCAAGAGGTTGACCTCAGTTTCGTCGGGTTGATCTTCGAGGTTGAGCTTCTGAGCTGCTCCTTGAGCTCTGCCAGCCTCTTCTCCATACCCGGGGCTTGTCGTTCTCGATGCGGGTAATCTGGAGCTGAACGCCTGCGCGGACGTTGCGCTTGGGGGTGATCGCCGCCTCTGCATCACGGAGGGTCTTGAATGGTGCGCGCGCGGAATCAAGCTTGACGGCAAGCGAGCTGGCAAGCGAGCCCTAGACAAAGCTGAAGCAATAGTGGTGAAGCCAATGTGGCTGCATACCTGCACGAAATTGAGGTATGCGAGACGGTCTGTGACGTCTTTAAGGTCGGCGGCCTCCAGTTGGCCCCAGGTGTAGAGCTCCTTGCTCTGAGCCTTTGCATTGCGCGACAAGCTATCTAGATCGAGGGCGACGCCCTTCTCTACGGTGATGATCCGCTGGACGGGCGTTGTTGTCGATGAATATTGCTGGCCAAACGAACGGAGCTGATGGTGGAGGGAGTCGAGCGAGTCGTGCGACGGGAGCACAGACGACGCCTTGTCTGCGATGGACGCAAGAAATCCTGTGGTGGGCATGATGGAGAGGAAGAGATAAATAGAGGGATTTGGCTTTGCGGTGTCTTTATACGGAAGAGGAGCAGAGTATACAAGGTATGACTTTGGCAGTGCCTTAAGAGCCGGCCAAATATTACAAGCGACTATGTATCACCTCACACTATGATCTTTCGCGCCTTTCCACCCTTCTTCTCGCTGTCCTTGTGCGATAGAAACTCGACCTCCGTCGCCAAAGGCCCCGCGAGCTTTTGGCCCTCCGAAAACCCAAGCACGCTCATCTTGAAGTGCTTCCCCACCCCTTCGATCCGCTCCCGCAATTTGTCTTCCTCGTTCGACGACGGCGCAAGTCGCGTCCATATCGACAGCCGGTAGAACTGCGGTCGTGTGGACACAATGACGCCCGTGATGAGCGAGTTGGGCGGCGATCCAGAAGGATCCTCCATCGTGAGCGACGGGTCAAACGTTTCGCCGATCGCAGCAAGCATCTACAACACAGCCGTGTCAGTCAGTGCACTGCAATCCGCGCGCGCCCCGCAGCTGCGCGCAGTCATAGCGTACCGTATATAGCCACATCTTATCGACGTGGGCCCGGTTCTTGTCTTTTGGCAATTGAATACTCCATTTACCGCCGTTCTTGTTCGCCTCGTCCTCCCATGCCGGGATGATGCCCTCCTGCACGGTCTCATTCAGCATCCGTCGGTGCATTTAATGCAGCACTCACTTTGAAGAGGTAATAGTTGGCCTTTTGCGGCAGTTGCGATGGCGGAACAATGTTGTTGTATAGGCTGACAAAAAGTCTTAGATCGATAATTGAGACAGCGGCGTACGCACCCCCAAAACTCCTCCACGCTGTCGAAGCTAATGACGCGTTTGATATCCTCCATCCAGCCCTGAGCGGCAGCCACACCAGGTGTTTGCGGTACGGGGGTCTGGGGAAAGGCGGAAATGGGGGTCTGGGGCATATTCCGGCCCTTTGTCTGGGGCGAGTCGAACCATAGGGTCCAGGGTGAGTAGAGGGGGTGCTGGAGGGTGTCAGCGATAAGAAACTGGAGACTGTAATGGGAGTAGTACCTTGACGTTAAAGTTTGTTGGATCGCTAAACACAGTTCTGATACCCTCCGCCTGGGCCTGCATGTCAACCTCTTGGATTTCGCCAGGCTCAAGGGATTCGTCGTCGTTGACCGCGGCTTGGTCAGCCAAAGCAGCCGAGAGCGCAGCTCTCGAGGCGGTAAGGGCGGGGCCCGTCAATGTCATGTTTGGTGAGAGGCAAGAGAGTTATAAGTCACATGATCAAGTACCCTTACTCAAAGTCTCAAAGAAACGAGCAACCAAAAAAATAAACAAAGATGAAAACGGATGGATATGGCTGGTAAACACGTCTATCTACACCGAGTGCGCGTCGCTGGCTTTTAGAAAAAAACACAAGTGAATTGCTAATGGGGTAAGATGAGGTCATCGTGCGATTTTCTGAAGAATCGCATATTTCTTCGTGTCAGGAACCCACGGTTGCCAACAAGTCCACTTTGATTAAAGTTGAAAAAACCCAAGTCCGCAAAATTGACCGAATCTGATCACGACTGGTTTGCAGTTATGCGGAATTAGATCGTGAATCAGCTGCAATTACGGACCTTCCGGAAGCGAGCGGTACAAGTAACATTGAATCGGACTATCGGGCGAGTCAAGTCCGACAAGGAGCTGAATAGGGTCACATGACGGCATGGGCTCTTTGAAATGAACGAGCTTGAAGCAAAAGTCGTCGCGGCCGCTACAGGCTCGACGATGACCGCCTTGACCAGCAAGTGTCCTCTATTATCTTAGTATTGTCCTAACAGTTCTGCAGTGACTCCCTTCGACGTCGTCAAGACCCGGTTGCAGACCCAGCCAGTCCAAGTACGGACCCGGCCCTCGCCCGCTGTATGCTGCCAACCCCCAAATGTCCAGTGCATCCGCAATATGTCCTCTCTCGCTCGTCCTCTGGCAGCAGAGCAGCTCGTGTGCGTGTGGGACCGCGGCTTGTTCAAGACAGAGCCGGTAACCGGTTTCTCAGACGCAGTCCGCCATGTCTGGCGCGCAGAGGGCATCCGCGGGCTCTGGAAGGGCGCCGGAACCACCCTGTGAGCAATCCAGTAGTTTCCCTTGTTTTTTCTAATTCAGTTCTCAGAGTCATCGGAGTTCCTTCGTCAACATCGTATATGCTGACCTATGACCATTTATTAAACGTCGTCCTCCCACCTCTCCTGCCGAGTGCCGTCGTCCCGCTCTCGCAGGCATCCTCGCCCGTTCCACGATCACTACCATCATGTCTCCGCTCGAACTCGTCCGCACAAACCTCCAGTCTACCCCCTCCCATCCCCTCAATCCGAACACCCTCCGTTCCGTCTTGAGCTCCGTCCGGGGCCTTGTCCGTGATAACGGCGTCCGTTCCTATGGGCGGTCTCGGCGCAACTCTTTGGCGAGACGTGCCGTTTTCCGGCTTGTACTGGGCCGGGTACGAAACTACCAAGAAAGCGTTTGCGCGGAACGGCCAGAGTGGTGCATGGGTTGCGTTCATCTCCGGCGCGTTCAGCGGCATGTCCGCTGCATTGGTAACAAACCCATTCGATGTCCTCAAGACGCGACGGCAGGCCTTGATCATGGGCTCGCCATCCGCAAAAAATTCCAGCATACCCCTCCTTGTCCGCATAGTGCAGACAGAAGGCACATCATCGTTGTTTGCGGGCTTACTGCCTCGCGTCGCGAAGATTGCGCCTGCATGCGGGATAATGATTGCATGTTACGAGGTTCGTCTCTTTCGCTTTTACTCTTGGTCTGCGTCCTGAATTCAACTGTAGGGCGTTGGAAAGCTCCTGATTAAAAAATAGCAGCCTAATCTTTGTACTCTACACCTCGTACATAGATATTAATCCGACTCTTATAGACACCACTACCATCGTGTATTACCTACAACCCAATGCAATCCCCTCCGTCACTTTAACCTGCCCATTTCCCGCGTGGTCGTCGCCAACTTGCTCTGCGTTTCGTCCACCCGGTTTGAGAGATCATCCAGGAGTTCGATTTGTATTGCAAGCTCGTTGGAAATTGCCTCGCCCAGATGCCGTTGACGCTGCAGGACGGACGTGAGTTGGGACACCTCAGAATCCTGCTGCTGCATCTTGGCCTCTTGCACATAAACAGCCATGCTCGTCCAGGGGCCGCGTCTCTTCAGTCTCCCTCGGTTTGGGAGGAGATGCGCCAAAGACCCGACCGAACGGTTTGGACGACGTGCTGCCGCCCATGAGCACCTCGCGGTCCGTATCGGAGGCCGGATTCCGTGCAGCAGCGCCGCCGCCGCCTACGCGGCTCGTCATGCGTGCAACGGTGACCATCTTCCCCAGCCTACTAGCGGTTAGAATGAATTCAGAATAAAAAAGAAAGAATCACTTCTCGCAGTCGTCCCGCAGCCTTGCAATCATGTCCGTCCGCCGCTGCAGCTCGCCCTCGCTCATGCCGCCCATTGCGAGCTCCTGCAGCCCCACGGCAAGCTTACCGACACGCGAGATGACGCCCGCGAGCTTCTTCTTCGCGCGACATTCGATGTATGCGCACCGTTGGTGTCGCCGCGATCAGAGAGCGCATCGCGCTTGTTGAGGTCGGCGCGGACATCGCGGATGCGGGTCTGGAGGTCGATGTGCTCGTCGAGCCACGACGCGAGTGTGAATTGGCCGCTCTGGGGGATCTCCCCGTGCTTCCCGATCGGGATGCCGAGGAACTCGCGAAAGGCGAATGTCTCGCGCCACTTGTCGTCTTTAGCGCTGAGGATAGCGCGCAGGTAAGTTCTAGGCCTGTGCGACGTTCCTCGAGGAGTTTAGGGTCTGAATGGGAGCGGAATATGGAGAGGGAGTGCTTTGAGGGCAGAGGGGCTGGTGGCTCGCCTGCTGCGTCTTTGAGGGCGCTGTGGAGGTCGTCGAACTCGGAGTAGCGGCGCCAGAGAGACCAGTCGCGCACATTGGCCTTTACACGGACCTCATAGACGGTGTGCGGCGACGGCAAAGTCCTTTCTTCGTATCGAGGTATAAACACAGACTGAAGCATTGTAGAATGACGTAATGCTACCTCTTTCCAGAGACGACGGCTTCGGTGATTTGGTGATTTGGATGCTACTTAGTTCCAGCGACCACTACAAACCGCGCGCCTGATCCCCAAAATATTCCGAACACCCTCCCAAAAATCCACCATCCTATCCCTCGTGTAGCTAGAAACGAAATGAACCCAGGAAACACGTCCTCCGTTATATCCTCCAGCTGTATTTCGGTGTATCCAATTTCCCGCATCTGCGCCACATACTCGTCCGTCGAGATCATGTTCTCGCGCGGCATAAGCCTCAGCACCGCCGTGACAAATCGTGTCCAGCGCGTCTGAAGTGCGCCTGGGGCGAAGCAAATGTCTGCGAGCGCGACGGAACCCCCAGGCTTCAAGCCACCATACGCCTGCCGCAGAAACTCGACGCGCGGCCGGAAGTGGTACGCGCAGTCCAGCGCCAGAATCGCGTCAAAGTGCCCCTCGCACAACGGGTCAAGGGGATGGCTGCGGCACCCCGGGCGGTAGACGGCGTCTCCGCAGTGCAAGTCGACCGGCACTGTCTGGTTTAGGCCTGCGACGCGGGCTTGCGAGCGCTGGTGGTGCGGCGCAAGACTCGTGATGCCTGTGAGGTGCGAGGGCCGGGGTACCCCGGGGTGCGTGAGCTGTAGAATGAGCGATTCGCCGGTGCCGTGGCCGACGTCTGCACAAAATTAGGCTTCAGTGAATACATGCGCTGTGGTTATACCAACCTAGCACGCGTCCTCCTGGTCTACATCCTGCTGCTTGGACGAGCTTCAATGCAAGGGCTGCAGCAAGTGCATTAGGCAATGCGTCGGGTTAATAACACGCACTATACCTTCGCAAGCTTTAGGGAAAATATTTGTGTCCTATATTGATGTCTACTGCTTGCACTCAAGAGGAAAGCTGGTATGCACCTTCCAGTACCCATGTTAAGCCATTCCGTCCGAGGGACATTGTCGTGGGAAGCTTGTTGAACGAGAGGTGAACTCGCCGTACGGGTCCGCAGACGATCGTTTGGCCACCAGAACGCGAAAATGAAAGCAAAGACGGCAGCGAACAGGATTGCATTCATTTCTTGTTACAGGACACAAGGCGAGCAGGAAAGAAGGTAAACACGAAAATATCCTGCGCGAATGTAGTTTGTGGGGAACGGAACACACTCAAGTTCCCGATTCTCCAGCTTCGCCGCCAGTCTTTCGAGAGTCTCGGTGTGCGCTTTCTCGATAACACTTTTGATGAAGGGAAGGAGCAAGAAGAAACACTGTGATATATAGTCAGAATCTATCTCCAAAAATAAATTTCCAGTCGCACATTACAGTCCCTGTTTCTTCAATCTCGGTCGTTCCTTCGGAAATTGCTCGTGCAGTGTATCTCGTTGTCGTGTGCGTCCCCACCCCCGCGGCACTCTCCGCATGCATCCCGTCGTCGTGCAGCGTAATCGTCGCCTTGTATGATATTTTTGTGCGATACCCGAACCCCAAAACCATGCTATCAACGACGGTGTACTTGGTTTTATCGGCGGGGTCGACAGTAACTTCAATAATGAGAGGGCTAAGGTGCATTACCGCCGGCGGGTCATGGAGAAACTGCAGCACGGCCTGTAGAGGTACATTGATTTGCTTGGTATACGATACTTGGTGGGAGCGGAAGAAAAGCGACATGATTTGTATATGAAAGCATTTGAAAAGCACAACAACAGAACTGTGATAGTACAACCTCCCTCCCTCCGTAAAAATACAACAGCAGCTGGGCCAGCCGGGCTACGACGAGGATTGCCGTTGCGGTTCTTCATTGCCCTCGCCAATATCGACGTCGCCGATAACGTAGCGCAGGACATCGCTGAGGGTGATTATGCCCAACAATCGGCCTTTCTTGCCGCCCTGCTTCTCCTCCTCCTAAGACGCTCTTAGATAAGAAATAATAAGAGAAGAAAGGGCTGACCTCGCCCTCCACTACCACCAGTCGATGAACACGCCGTTTCTTGATCAGCTCCAGCAGTGTCCGCAAAGAGTCGGAAGCCGTGCAGATGACGACACCAAGGAAGTCTGGCGAGCGCGTCTTGAGTGCCTCGGAGATGGTGAGATCGAGGTTCTGGTATACTCCCAGCCGTACGAGTGTCTAATGTCAATGAGTAATGGTTCCCGGAAACGTCGAGTAACATACCATGACGTCGACGGTCTCATACATGTCCACCACGATCCCGTCCTCATCGATGATGGGCACTGCAGATATTGAGCGCTCTGAGAACATGTGAACGACATCGAAAACGGGGGTATTGAGGGTTGCAGTCGCGATGGGATGGAACGGGCTTATGCCAGACGAACTGACATACGTGCCGATCTTCAATTTGCGCAAAGGCAAATGAAGTTGCTGAATTTCTGAAGGACACTGTTCACCAACGTGATCATTTGTAAAAACGGAGGTCAAAAAAGGGACGGACGTTCAGAGCGATAAACTTGAGAAGCCGGTACTGAGTGAGCACGGAGACTATCACTTCATGGCCTGTCTCGGTGTCCTTGTCCAGTAGCGGTAGCCTCCGGGCATGGGTTTGTATCAAGACCTTGGCGGCATCGAACATCGAGCTATTAGGATGTTCACTGAGAAGGGGTGGCTGATCTACCCCCAGATTCTTCTCGATCTCTTGGGCGGAGTGAGACATTTTGACAATAATAATGAACAAGCTTGCACACACCTCTAAGAGACTCGAGGCGGAACTTCTCGACATCCGTCTTGACGTTGTCATAATCGACGGCGGTCTTGTAGTAGTATTGGATGAGATGGATGATATCAAGCACGGTGAGCATCCCTGCAAAGGCCGATTTCTCGCTGTTCCAAAGCGGGGCAGATACGACATCTTCCGAGGAAATTCAACAGCACGCATCAGAGACAACGATAGAACACACTGTTTGCGAGGAGACATTGCAGTGCGCGGGTTACGCTGAGCTTTGTGTCTAATACAATCAGCCGAAAAGATACGGGAAATGCGTCGTAGCCTGTGCGGCCTCTGAGCATCGCCCGGATAGCATAGAGCGCAGCCTCATGGTGATCATGGTGGGGTGGGAGATGAGAGCCTGCTCGTCGCCGCGATGGTTTCCGGCGGGGCGTCGCCTGCATCGAAGGCGATGCAAAGGTCGAGGTGTGAGGTAAGTGTCACGTCACATGTGACGTCACAAATTGTTTCTCTCGTCTCTCTCTGGTCGACATGGACGAGTCTCCCTTCCTCGTTCCGGACGACGAGCAGCCTTCTAACTCCGAGACCCCCTATTCGTCCTCCTTCCTCTTCTCATAATTCTCTCCACCCTTTTGTTTATTCTATTCCTCGTCCTCGTATGTGCCTGCTGCTCCGCCGCAGACGCGGCATTATGCTGCGAGACAGCGATGGTCCCGTCGATATGAGCAGGGAGGAGCTCATCGATGGCGACGGCGGCTTCGAGGGTCTCGAGTCTCGTTGGCTTGAGAGTGTCAGTGACCATGTCGTCAAGCTTATCTCCGCGCGCGAGGTTCGTTTTAGAGATTTGTGTATTCGGCGTTCCATCGTGCTGATGTTCCGAACTCAGACTACCAAATTCAATATCTACCCAACTCCCTCCCAACAGACATCACTCTTTCTCAGTTTCTATCGATCCAAGAGAAGGGCGTGTCTGCCTGGTCGTTGAGCCCGACTACGAGACCGTCAACTCCCTCATAGTTCATGCTCGCACAGAGATCACATTCCTTCCTGACCCCGCCTCGTCTCGTGTGTCCAGTCCAACCTTCCCCTTCCCAAGCTGAATGAGGTCTACTACTGGGAGGTCAAGATGTTTGATCTTCCCGAGTCACAAACGTGGCTGTGGGTTTGGCCACCAAGCCCTATCCTGCATTCCGCCTTCCCGGTCTCAATAGATATTCAGTTGCCTATCACTCCAATGGCGACAAGTCCCACAACTACCCCTTCACGGCGTCCCAATTCGGTCCCCTCTTAAAGAGGGTGATGTTCTTGGGCTAGGCTACCGCCCTCGCACTGGAACTGTGTTTTTCACTCGCAACGGCCGGAAGCTCGAGGATGCTTTTGTTGGTCTCAGCAGGTGGAACCTTTTCCCAACCATAGGTGCGGACGGACCCTGCAGCGTGCACGTCAACCTTGGGCAAGCGGGTTTCGTGTTTATCGAGGCCAATGTCAAGAAGTGGGGTCTTGCGCCGAGCGTTGGAACTCTTGCACCGCCACCAGCGTATGGCAGTGAACGTGGTAGCATCCTCTTAGATGTTGGCGGTCGTGTACGGGCAAGAGGCGATGGGACCCCCCATAACACTCCCAGCGCATCCTCGCCAGTGACGCGACGTGGATCTCATCGGACACGCCGACCCAAACCTCCCGGTGGTGGGCAGGTCTCTTCCCCTCTGCGAACTTCGTCGTTCGCTGAACCTCCAATGACTCCCCCACCTCCAATAACGCCCATTTTTGAAGAGGCACCCGACGCTAGTGCTCCTGGGCCATCGACATCGCGGAGATATATTTCCCCGACGGACTTGCCATTCCATGCTCCACCGAACACTAATCTACCAAGCGACATCCAGGAAGCCGACGAAGACGAACGCACTACTGCACCATCATCTCCCGCGACTTCTTCCCGATCCCTCTCCCCGGACGCTCCCGCAGGTGCGAGAAACCCGTTTACCACGCCTCGGCGTCACCGTCCCTCCCTCACTCACATGGCCGCATCGTTATCCGACTCAGGCTCAGAGTTGACCATCCAGGTACACCCGCCCACTGAGTCCCCAATGACGCCGAACCCCCCCACGCCTAATGTGCTTGATATCCATTTGCAGGCACTTTCTTCACACAGACGGACGTCGAGCGGCGGGAGTCACTCTAGTCGTGATCCTGACGACCGGTTACCAGCGGAAACGCTGACCAGGCGAGACCCGCCGGCGTACTCGCCTCTGGATGCATTCACATATCAAGATGGGGTGCATATCGACCTGCCTGCAGAGGTTATTGCGGCGGCTTTGGAAGGGAACGCGATGCCCACGAGTGCGATTGGCCATGGCAATTCAGACAGGCGAAGGACCCGGAGGCATTAAATATTTGGACGTGGAACGGATTGCTTTTAGCCTTCCGTTCGTGATGCAGTACATTGTCAATCTCAAATCTACCCCACGATATATGTTGTAATATTCTCCGTTTTCTATCACCAACATTCAAATATCATATTCTGCGCTCTAATTCCGAAACGCGCTTTCACCGTCACGTGCCTTGATTGCTTGACAGCGATCCCGTAGCCGCGTTGATTCAACCACCTTCATGCTTCCCAGTCCCGCGCCCGCACATCCTCGAGGACCTCAGAATGTCCTCCTCCGACACTACCCATACCCGTCAACGATTCTCAAACGCACAAGTCGTGGTACTCGAACAGCTATTCCACAACAATACCCATCCCACCCTCGAGGAACGACAATCTTTGGCTATCCATACAGATATGTACGCAACGTGTTGTAGTTGGCATTTGAAACGCGTTCTGACCTCCATGTGCAGGGAAGTAAACTCAGTTACCAGCTGGTTCCAGAACAAACGCAAGGCGACCTCTCGTCGTCGTACGCGTACACACAACATTGCTACTGCCGGGAACAGCACTACTACTACCCACAGACGCCCAAAGTCTTCCTCTGCGAAAAGCAGGGCCTCTTCTACGTCCACATCCACATCCGCATCCACGTCCACAACCGCATCTAGACGCCCCTCCCTCGACTGCGTTGCGTCTCGCTCTGAACTGCGCGTCCCGCCGCCGCGTACGCCTTCCCGTCGCCACAACCCGCACGCGCCCCTCTGGGCAAACATGGCGTCCTCCCCCATCGGACCCCCATCCAGCCCTCTCACGCGCGACTACGTCGAGTTCGGCCAGGGACAGCACACGCGCACCCTCGAATGGGCTTGTGCGCGCAGGCGTCTTGCCGGAAAGGACGAAGACTTAGACCTAGACGTCCCAGAGTTGGTCTACGACGCTGGGGACACGGATGTGGAGGTCGAGGAAGCGGCGACACCGCCGAGCTCGTGCGACTCGTCCTGGACCGGGGACATTGAGGGGAAGCGAACTGTATTGAAAGGTGGGGAGCCCGATGACGAGATGATGAAGGCAGCACTGGCTTTGTGCGGGCTTATGCGCGGGTGAGAAGCTGGAAGCTTGTGTAGTCTTTCGCTGCACTATCTTGTATAATGCTGGTATACTATTTGACGAGAAAGTCCGACTTGACCATTTGAAACCTCTCCCAAAACACTGCCCTTTTTGGTATCTTTATTGCCTCTTATGGTTTAGCATTCTCTGAACGACCTCGTGTAGTAGTGGGGTAGATTAAAATACGGGAACGAGCATTATGCGCCATAACTCTTGTCTCAAAAGTTCACCACCTAGTCTTGTTGAGCTACTGATATTGGCAGGCTTCAAAGGTCCTGATAAGTCGCGGTTAAACCTATGCCCACTTTGACTATTAAGGGCCTCGGCTAACTCACCATCGACCCGCTCTGCTTTGCTGCAGAATTTTGACAGCTCCCCTCACAATGTCGAGTTCTTCTCTCTCCTTGCCGATGGTAGAGGAAGTTGATCTTCTGTGGAGCAGGATCCGTATTTTAGCCTCCGCCAGGCAGCGAATCCTAGCCATAACAAGAGTGCAAGGAGGAGGATGGCGACTGAGATGACGCCGATGAATCTGTGTATTCCCGGAGTGGAATCAACAGGACCTATGTCGTGCTCGACATCTTGCGAGGCTACATGTGGAGTTGCCATCCCCGGAGGACACGACGCCGTCGGCGCAGTCTAACTGGTCTGGCTTGCAGACGTCGCGTCCGCGCACATGGGAGCTGGGGATGAACATGGTTGCGAGCAAAGAGCCTGTCTTTCGCTCATTCGATAGATTTACCTTACCTTTGAGACGAATTGCGGCCGGATTTAGAGCGAGAAGGGTTCGATCTAACGCTATTCGGGCGACATTAAGCTTGGAGCAAACGGATCTATAGAAAATTGGCCAATTTGTGTACAGGAACTTCCTACAAGCTCAGGGATCCAATCTCTTCGGGTCGCGTGGGAACATGGACGCCCGGCGGATGTTATTCAGCTTCAGGAAAAGCATGAGCACCCGTTCTAAACCGATTCCACCTCCACCGTGAGGCGCGCAGCCCATGCGGAAGGCATCGAGATAGGCTTTCATGGACTCGGGATCCACGCCTTTGCTGCGCATTTTCTCCGCGAGCACTGTCGGGTCGTGGATACGCTGGGCACCCGAAAGAATCTCTTCACCACGCATGAAGAAATCGTAGGAATTGGACAGCGTCTGGAAAACAAATAAGCTCAATATGACAATCAACGGTCGGTTTTACTTACGGGGTCTTCCGGGTCGGGCATCGTATAGAAGGGACGGAGCTCCATAGGGAACTTGTCGATGATGAAATAATCGGTGTCATATTTCGCTTTGACGAGACGGCCAAGTCTCTTCTCGTTCTTCGTGCTATAATTCGCTATGAGCATCTCAATGACTTTTCTTTTGTCATCACGCACTCTATATCATCCAATGTTTCTCTGGGCACCCCGTCCTCCACAAGGATATCGACGGCTTGTCGGAACGTTAATTTCAGGGTGCCTTCGGGACCCTCCCTCCATTTGAACTCGTCAGCCGGGAATTGCTTTCCAACTATTGCAATTTCGTTCGCATATTTTTCTCGAAGACCGCGGAAAATGCTTAGGAATAGACTGTCGAGGAGCTCCATGACTTCGTGATAATGTTCCTCAATCGTCATCTCCAGATCGAGTCCCATGAACTCGGTAAGATGACGGTGAGTATTGGAATCCTCGGCACGGAATACAGGACCAATTTCATATACCCGCTCAAAATCCGCCGCGATGGCCATCTGCTTTGCGAGCTGCGGGGATTGCGCAAGGAAGGCACTTCCTGCAGACGATGTTATCAAATGGAAAACGATAACCAGAGGGTCCAACCTTTGAAATAGCTAACTTTGAAAACAGACGCCCCCGATTCCGTTGCAGCGCCCTGAAGTTTTGGACTGTGAATTTCTATGAAACCATTGCTGCTGAGGTATTGACGGAAAAGATCGCCGATTACAGACTGAAGTTTGAAAACGGCTTGATTTGTCGGTGTCTAAATCAAATATCAGCGAATGTTGTGGATATAGAAGGGCTAACTTGCTCGGAGATCGACGACGCGGTTATTGAGTCGCGTGTCAAGTAAAACCCGGTTGAATTGTTTGTCATCGGCCTCGGAAGTTACTTCGTCGGTATCAGCGCGAGACGCATCCTCCAATGAGAATGGGAGCCGCCCGTCAATTCCGGAGATGAGATGCACCTGCGATATAAGTTAGTCTAATGGATTTCACGAAGAAATAATGAGATTACCTGGGAGACATGAACCTCGACATCCTGGACACTTGCACTCTTGATTGGCTCGGGACTTTTTCTGACAATGCCTTGCACAAGAACGATGCTCTCGTCGGCCAAGCCGGTAGTCCATCTCACCATTTGCTTGGAAACTTTTTCCGGAGCGACGGTGACTAGAGCCTGTACTGAGTCGGAACGCTGACGGAGGTTAAGGAAAACCATCTTGTTGCCCTGAGCGCGCGAGGTTTGTACACGAGCACGGAACAGAACAGTTTCTCCATCGCGTGCTGAAAGAGAAGATATCTGGACACGTGGAAGCTGAGGGCGTGTCTGCGACTGGTGAAGAGGTAAGGGACCATAGAATTCAGTCGCAAAATCCTATATCGAGGAATCAGTCCGGCCATTGTTTCGGATGATAACGATAGGACAGACAACTTCAGAAGCGGCTTGCTGAGCAGCAAGTGCTTGTTGTTTTGCAGCCTTTTCTGCGGCTTTCTGTTCCTTCTCCAGTGCCTTTGCACGCTTTTTAAGTTCGTTTTTGGACGGACCAGCATTGGGGTCAGCAGCGGGGTCTTCGACTCTGGGCAAAGGTGAGACCGATTCGTGTGGGGGATGGGATTACTGACTTTTGGGGGTCGGCCATGTTGTGGTAATGAAGAAAGTGAACAAGTCAGAGTCAGAGTCGAGTCAAGAATTATTATCGCGACCTAATCGAGGCGATCGACGTCAAGTGATGCTTAACGGGATTAACCGGGTGGCGGCGGGTGGCCGGCCGCTTAAATTTCTGCTAACCCCGCTTTCTTTCTACCTCCATGCTGGCCTCCACTTTAGCCCGCCGCACCGTTGGTGCTGGTGCCAACGTCTTGCGTTCCCTTTCTACCTGGTCTGCTGTCCCCGCAGGTCCCCCCGACCCAATTCTAGGCGTCACTGAGGCATTCAAGGCGGACAAGGACCCCCGAAAGATCAACCTCGGTGTCGGCGCGTACAGGGACGACCAAGGGAAGCCATATGTTCTTGACTGTGTCAAAAAGGCGCGTGCTTTCCCTTGGCGAGACTCCGCCACACCTTGACACGTCAAATAGGCTGAAGCTTTGGTGGAAGCCTCTCACCCGGACAAGGAATATCTCGGTATCACTGGTCTTCCTGAATTCACCAAGAACGCCGTCAAGCTCGCATATGGTGTCGAGAGTACCCCGTTGAAGGCTGGTTCTGTACGTTGCTGTGATATATATTGCAAAACCATAAACTTATTATTCAAAAGATCTCCGCCACCCAATCCATCTCGGGGACTGGTGCTCTCAGAATTGGCGCTGCCTTTTTGGCTCGGCATTATCCCCATGCCAAGGTTGTGTATCTCCCCAACCCATCTTGGGGAAACCACACTCCCATTTTCCGTGACTCTGGCTTTGAAGTTCGCAAGTACGGATACTTTGACCCTGCAACGCTTGGCTTGAACTTCGAGGCCCTCAAGGCCGACCTGCTTGTCCGTCGTATTATTATTTTCTTCATCGGAAAAATGCTCACAATCGACATTCGATCTAGACCAACGCTCCGGAACATTCGGTCGTACTTCTCCATGCGTGTGCCCACAACCCCACCGGGATTGACCCTACGCCCGAACAATGGAAGGAGATTTCAGATATTTGCAAAGAGCGGAAACTCTTCCCCTTCTTTGATATGGCCTACCAAGGCTTTGCTTCTGGCTCCACTTCCCGCGACGCCTTCGCGGTCCGTCACTTTGTCTCGCAAGGCCACCAGATCGCACTCTGCCAGTCTTTTGCAAAGAACATGGGCCTTTATGGCGAGCGTGTCGGAGCCTTCTCTTTGGTCACCGCCGATCCCGCCGAGAAGGCACGCGTTGACAGCCAGCTGAAGATTGTAATCCGTCCAATGTACTCGAACCCTCCCGCGCACGGTGCCCGCATTGCCAACACTATCTTGAGCAACGAAGAACTTTATGCCGAGTGGGAGCGTGAGGTGAAGGGGATGGCGGACAGAATCATCACCATGAGAGAGAAGCTCTACAATATCCTGACCCACGACCTGAAAACTCCTGGCGAATGGGGACACATCAAGAGCCAGATTGGAATGTTCAGGTATATCTTCTATTCGCCAACTAAACGCCCAGTGCTGAATTTATTTCAGCTTTACCGGTTTGAAGAAGGAGCAAACCGTGGCTCTCGCCGAGAAAGCCCACGTGTACATGACTGCCGACGGACGTATTTCGATGGCGGGTCTCAACGCGTCGAACATCTCTTACTTTGCTGAGAGTGTTGACGGTGCTGTGAAAGGCACTCTTTAAAATTACAGTTATTTCTCCCAGCTCGCCGGTGCCACGCGGGGCATTATGTCGACGGGCGTCACTCCTCTAGATAGTTTCGATAGAACTGGACTAGAATATTCAATCTGGATTTGCGGATTCCTAAAAGTGGGATTCCAAAGTCGACATCGAGTCACGAGATCGCGCTCACTTCAGAACTTCTTGAACGCGACCACGGCAGCAATACGCTCCCTCTGCGCCCGGCCCGTCCTCGACGCGACCACGAATGACCCCAACGCCTTCCCCAGGCCCAGCCTTGCCTGGCGCTTGGCCATCACCCATTGTCGATCCCCTCCACCTCGAACATGTCCTCGACTTCCAGCAGCGTCTCGTGAGCCAGATGGACAAGTCCGAGATACCGTCTACCACTTCGTTTTCTGCTTCTGTATCTGCTGACAGCGCTATTACCCCTGCCGACTCTCTCGATTCAGAATTGACAAGGTTTCGCGTGAGTTCACTGTTCTTTCGTCGTTCTTTCGCTCATCCTTGCTCCTCTGTAGACTGATACTTCTACATCTATAGCCACGGTGAACTTCTCGCAGCGTTTCATTCATCCACTTCTTCTCTTATGCGGTTTTCAGGATACTTCAGTTAGTACTGCATGCACATCTCGCTCATCGCCAGAACGGCTTGTGACGCAAAGCTTCCCCACTTGCTTTCAAAACCAAATATCCGTCAGTGGAGAATCATTATCCGACGCGCATACCTCGACCTGCCAACTTCATTCGTTGCACTTCTGATCAAACCCGTGCACGAAGCCAAAGACAAAACGTTTTCTCTTCCGACTCACCGTCTCCGCCGCGCCTTCAGAGCTCCCGTGTACCTGTCCCCGATATATCACCCTCATCATCACTAAACCGTCCTTCAAACCCACCGGTATCCCCGATCATCTTTGCCTCTCCTACCTCTTCTTCCTTTCCGCACTTGACGAATTCGCAATGTTCACCCCGCAACCGCTCGTCTTCCTATGAGTATAACAGCTCGCCATCCTGGGAAACCTCGTACGGCAGTGAGTACAACGACCGACACATGCTGAACCCTTCGCCTTCGCCAAGTCCTTCCCCGATGTCGGGCCGTGCAAACCTAGCTGTGCGGCCATTGAGCACTGCAAACCGTACCCCATCTATCGAGATCAGCGCTGCGATTCCCATGTTGACCAGTCTCTCTCTTCCGGCAAGTCCAGAAACTAGTATAAGCCTCGACATGGACTTTATCGGTTCAAGAAGCCCTGGTCTTTCGCCTATCGACGGTGATACTAGCCCCTGGAGCCTGTCCCTTTCGCCAGCATCCCCAGTATTATCTGTTGTCCCAGATCTCTCTCTTTCTTCCCCAGCTGGCAACACCGTGGATGGACATGTTCTATCTTTCCCGTCTCCGTCCTCCTCTCATCTCCCTTTCTATCTCAGCTGCCCTCCTCTGTCCTCGATGGCGTCTCTGAATTTGTGGGTGATACAAGTGCCGCAGAATATGCCGCGGCTATCATGTCTTCTGCATGGGCATCCGATGGCCCGTCTATGGCTCAAGTGATACCGCCAGCACTCCTTTCAACGGAGAATGAGACGAGTCCAGATGCAGAGCAATCGGATATTGGTTTAGCGTTGGAGGAGGATGACTTGCCAGAACCTCTTGCTTACCTGGATAACGCGCACTCTCCAAGTCGCCAGGAAGCCAAAATGGGTGGCGTTCTTGGAAAGATGAAAAGGATCAGCGACAAGTTTAGAAAATTCTTACGTGGCAAGTCGAAGGTGGTACGCGATAATGGAGGAGTCAACATCGATGTGGATGTCCGAAGAGTTGGGGGTCGGAGGAGTTCGCCGCTCCCGGATGCGCTATCAGACGTCATTGACATTCAAGCCACACCTCTGCAGCACAAGTCTACGACAGTCTTCTCCCCAATCATAGCACCGACACTCATCTTCCGCTGCCGCTTCCACCGCCACCAGGCTTGGTCGTAAGCTTTCATTATTCATTTTTACCTGAACGCTTGGCTCAGCCTTTACTCCAGGTGCGAAGATCCAGGACGCGTCCCATTCTCTCTTCCCAAACCTATAGCTCCTCCCTAACGCGTAGCAGAACGAACGACAATCCAACTGAACAAAACACTCCGATGATTCGTATCCGTCCTCCCAGCTCCTCTAGCCATGTCGCGAACTCGAATAATAACGTCGCTGCCAAAACCCCCTCACCCGACCTCACGATACATTCGCGTCCAAAGACTTTGGCAGAAATCAAATCTAAACGCCGACTCTCGCTGTCTGCTCTGTCCAACTTTACTCGTTCTACCTCCCCCACCCCTCCAGTGAACGTTGTCACTACCAATCGTCACAGAACAAGACCTACATCTGCTCTAGCCTTTTATCCTCGACCTCCCCCTCTTTCGAATCTTCGAGCCGCCGTCCAGACCGATAGTAGTGCGACAACCAATCACCGTTCAGAAGTGCCGAGATCCTCCCGCCCAGCGACCGCTACCGTTTATGGCACAGTGCGCTCTGATTGTATACCTCCGCCTGCGCCTGCACCTTCTGCATCGATGGCACTTCCCAGTGGTAATCATCTCATGGCGGATGCGATAAAGAAAAAGAATCGTCGTTTCTCCCTTTCCGCCATATCCAACTCACTGGGATGAATGTTCATGGCAACAATGTCTCTAGATGACTTTGCACTTTTTATTGTTTTTCTTGAGCAAGACCACATCATCGTTTGTACAGCATTAGAAATATGCAGTTTTTTACAAGTAATCGTCAGGATCGTTGTCGGCGATGTCGTCCGCAGAATCGGGGTCATAATAGCAGCAGAAGCTGAAGACTGCTTCTTCAGAGGTTTCCCTAAAGATTATGAGCAATAAAAGAGAGCAACTGAGCTTGAGAATTTTGCTGAGATGCAGTCTGGACGGTCAGCGCAGGCGAAGCGCCCCCAGCGTAAGGGACCACCCTTGCGGTGTCCGGTCCATCGTCCCCACAACTGAAGAACCTCGTCATCGTGTCCAGACTGGGTTCCCTCCCTCGGCGCCAATATTACACGTTCGCTTATGCACACATTCGCTACAGCTGACTGGCAGGATGCTCTTTACCTTTAATCATCACGCTCCACTGACCAGTGGGCAGCTAGATCGGACATTCATCGATCAATGTAAAATCATTGGAATTATGCTGGGAGGGTGCCTTGGTAATCTGAGTACATTCCGAGTCCTTTATAGTAAATGTTTTAAAGCTATCCCCAAACTCAATATGGAAGACAGGTTCATCTAGAAATAACTGTAGTTAGAATATGAATTAAGTCAGGACTTTGGAAAACGCACTGGGTATTTTCTTTCGCGGCTGCGAATGTGTTCTAAAGTCTATAATCACATATTCTGTGATCTGTCCGGTCGTTAGCCAGACGTTGTAGGCCCCCCTGGGCCAAACTGGCGAACATGTTCATCGAGGTGATCCCCGTTGCGAAGGATTTCGATCCCCCATTTTTTCGAGCCCATCAAATA
Organism: Mycena leptocephala; assembly: GCA_029378395.1. Taxonomy (NCBI): domain Eukaryota; kingdom Fungi; phylum Basidiomycota; class Agaricomycetes; order Agaricales; family Mycenaceae; genus Mycena; species Mycena leptocephala. The sequence goes on along the minus strand of JARJLF010000084.1, from coordinate 52,506 downwards.
GAAATCGATCCGACCCGTATGTGCTGAGGACTGCGGAGTGCCGAATTCCGGTGAGATCCATAATCCTGACCCGCCATTCGTCACCTTGTAGATGGCGCGATAGAACTCATTCTGGAACTGGGCTTCAGGAATAGATGGGGTCGCCTGCGAACCGGCAGTGTGGCGTTGGGGATTGGAAAGGGCGGTGTAAGAGAAGGATCCACTACTGTCTTGACGAAAGTATTTAGGTCCATGACCTCGACTGTCGCAGGAAGTGCTTGGAGCCCATGTAGAAGGTATGATAGCTGGGACTGATGGAACAACGAGGGAAAGTCGACAACGATGGAGGAGCGACGTCGTTCTTCGCGGAATGATATCCAGCCGCATTCGTGGGCTTCCCAAGCTGCATCTGGTACCTCGCAAGCCTGATATGTCTGGGCCCCAGACCTGAGGAGCTCCCTGATGTATTCCACAGGTACAATGTACTCGGGAGCCTTGAGCATCTCTTCACTCGGAAGGCCGCGCATAAAGGACATGCCTCGCGCACAGCCAACCAGTGCTTCTGCTGGTCCAGAGTAATAGCCAAAGAAGTCTGCAAGCGCAATCCTCTCGACCCGTCCCAATGTTTTCTGTAAATGTGTGAGGAAAAGTATAATCGGAAATAAGGATACGTACGGCCACCGCCTCTATGACGTAAGAATGCTGTCTATCGCTCCTATGTGGCCACCGGATGTTTCGAATACCCAGGTAGAAATGTCGGGTTCCAACACCGGGAGGTCTCTCCGCGCGCGAGGATTTGAGTAAACTCTTCCTGCAGGAAGTATAGCCCAGGAATGTGGATGGCGTCTGGGAGACCGTTCTCCGTTGGGCGAAGGCCGATCTGGAGATGGACGGAATGACAATGGGTACACCTATGATGTCGACAGCTTCCAGCCCCAGCAGCTGCTGGTTCCCGTACGACGCAAACATAACAACTCGGTAGTGTCCTGGGATTAGTTTCAAAAACACTGCCCACAAAACTTCGTCATCGTAAGATGTCTGGGCGTCGTCAAAGAGGAGCCAGTGGGCTACGCTGGAATCTTCGACACACAGTGGGTCATCTTGAAGATCACCTTTTATACATGATTGGATGAGCGAAAGGTTGAAGGTCTCTCGTTTTCTCCATAGCGCCATACATGAAACCCTGTCGCCTGGACGTATGTTTTGAAGGTGGTTGAATAATTGGTAACAGAGAGTTGTTTTTCCCGCAGCGGGCGTCCCACGAACCTATTAAATCAAGGAAATAAATCTACTGAGTATATAGCAACGAATAAGGTAAACTTACGAAGAAAAACTGGTGTTCTTCCGCCATCTGATATAAGAATGTCAGAACAGAATCTCTGGAGATAGTTCCTCCTGATGAATATGGATGAGACAAGGCTTCGGATCGTCAGAGCTTCTTGCATACCACCGATCCACAGCTGTCGGCGATGAGTCCTGTTCTCGACCGATGAAACAACCGAGAGCTACCTGAGCTTTAATTTCGATGATAGTGAATTGAACAATGATACTCACAGCGGGTTCGACGTTGACTTGCAATACCCCAATTTCTCTGGCAGAGGCTTGAAACACACGAAAGTCACCGTCTGCAATACCTATCAGAAGCCGCAAAAGGTTAGAAGAACCCAAACTACCATCTTCCAGAACGACCGTCCCATCGTCAATATTATACGAGAGCGTCCAGTCTTGGTCCCCAAATCGCGAGTTGACATACGATCGCATTTCGGCCAGTGAATTTTCTTCGCAACATGGGACGAACGTCAAGAAGGTTCGAAAAAGTCACACCAGGCAACGTACGCGTAAAGATATTGGATACATTGCGGCCTGGTCCCATATATGTGATGATTGTTTCCATCGCACTCATTTGGATGGAGATGGGGTTGCGCCAGAACTGCGAGGGGGGTGGAGGCAACTCTGAATGGAAACCAAAAGCTGGACCGGCAGGGAGCAAGGAGAGATGGGGCGTCAGATAGGGGTCAATTGTTTATTTGGCTCCTCGACCACCACGTTCGGCCAAAATCCCCTCGACGAGATGGTTGGTCAGTGCTTCCCGATCCCTGAATAAGTACTAGAGATCCGCTGCAGCACTTGGTGCCTCTTGGTGCTCCGCACGACTGATCGCGTAATTACGCTTACGCCTTTGGGATTTTTGCCCCAAATTTTTTTTTTTTTGAGGAGCGTTAGATGTGTGGGAGCCCAGAGAGTTTGACGTGCTCTCGCCCTCTTCCCCTTCCCTCCAACAGGTTCGCAGGCAACCAGTCGAAGCTTCCGGGCCGACATAGTCGGTTACCCCCGCCCGCTGGTTGGAGGCCTTGGACTTGGAACCAAGAAACCCCCCCCATGAATCGAACCGCACCATAAAAGTGCATCATTTGGTGCTCTCTATATCGCGATCAACCAACAAATGTGTTTTTGAGGGCATTCTCTCTCCCAAGGCTCGATGGCACCTCCCTGTGGTAATCAGCTCATGGTGACCGTGACGGCGGATGCGATAAAGAAAAATAATCGTCGTTCCGCCATATCCAACAAGGCTCATGGTGGTAACGATGTCTCTAGATGACTTTACGCTTTTTCTTGAGCAGAAGCACACCATTGTTAGAAATGTGCAGTTTTTACAAGTAATAGCTTTCAGATATCCAGATCTTCGTCAGGATCGTCGTCGTCGATGTCGTCCGCAGAATCAGGGTCGTAGAAAATAGCAGCAGAAGCCGAGGGTTGCTTCTCCACAGGTTTCCCTAAAGATTATGAGCGATAAACAAAGAACAAGCGAGAGCTAGACTACCTTCATGCACGTACGGAAGAGGCACCTGAGCTCGAGAATTTTGCTGAGATGCCGTCAGGTTGAGATTAAATGAAACGTTTTGTGTTGGATCCACAACAGTCTGGGTTTATATCAGCCATGATTCCGAAGAAACGAGAAAAGACATGCAGGCTCAACGATATTTCGAGACCACAATGGCTTCAGGGCGGTCAGCTCAGCCAGCGGACGCGCACCCTGCGTAAGGGACCACCCTTGCAGTGTCCGGTCCACACCGCGTCTCCGCAAACCTTCCCCATCGCCCCGCACAAGAACCTCGATCACCAGCTCGTCATCGTCTCCGGTTCCCTCTCCCTCTGCGCCAAATATTAAACGTTCGCTCTCATGCACGCGTTCGCTGACTGGCAGGAATATGCCCCAGAACTTGGCTTCTGGCGAAAGAGGAGGTGGCAGCGTGAGGTATTCAGTTGAGAGGTGGACGAGAAGCGCTGGAGGATGCGAGATGACATGAGTCAACGAGGGGGAGAATCCGGGCTGACATAACAGCGGTATGAGAGGAGAAGGTGAGAGGGCATGTATAATGAGACGAGAAGCGCCTAACAAGGAATGAGCTTGATGGACGGTTACAGATCTAGAGTCCTACTTGAACGACCACGAATGAGAGACATTAGTTCGGACAGGAACCTATAGGTCTCGGAAATGGATCCTATATCGCTGGCCAGTGTGTCGGCAGAGTCTATGATAAAATCCAGAGGCCCAGCTGGAGCTGCATCCGGGTTGAGACGCATTTTTACAGAAATCAAATCGAGCAAGATTCACCATTGTCTACGGCTGATTGAATGCGATGTCGGGGGTCTTCATAGTTGTCATTATATCCAGGAATATTGTCTAGCAAGTTGTACGTCTGAACATGAGTTCCTTGCAGCGAAAGCAACGACGAATGCAGCCGACAAAACAGCAGAGCGTGGTCCGACGCGTCTTCGAGCAACTGGCGTATAATTCCTATGCCAGATTGCGCAATCGAGGATTGCAGAAGAAGAAACGGTTGTTGGCGCCGACGTGGTTCACGGATAAAAGACATTATGCGACAGTATTTGACAAATTAGTTAGAAAGTATCCTAATCAAGCCTTCTTCTTTCCCAAGCATCCCTCTGCAATGTGCGCATCCCCAGTTTCCATCCAAACACTCCGACCGTTTCTGTATTTTTTTCGAGGATGAAACCCGCCTCCTTCAGAGACTTCCGCGCGTATGGAACCAGCGGGGAATCAGGAGCATTAATTTGTTGGACAATGGCTGATTTTAAATTGAAGCAATGGGTAACGGCGTGCGACAGCAGGTCGTCCTGTACACCGGAAGCAGGATATGGTTCTTGTACATAGAAGTGGCGGATGGTAGCTGTCTCAGACGTGGTTGCCTTGCTTTTTTTACTTTTGCTCGAAGTATCCTCCTCAACAGATGCGTCGATTGCGATGAGTCCCACAAATTTGTCTTCGTAGTCGATTATCCAGAATCCGGAAGCAGGGGAGCGAGAATAATGGGTCGTTATGATGCCTCTCATGTCTGGTGCACGAAGAGCATCTTGGGTGAGTTGTTCAAAGTAGGGCCGGTTTATCCTATCCAAAAAAATCAATCACAGTCGAGAATGGCAGGACACCAAACTAACCAGTCGATTAAGAACATAATGGGCACGAAAATGCAGGCAAAACTAGTGAAGTCAATGTGCGTGTGGCCAACAGAGGCTACTGAAGCATACTAACGCTGGCAAGGGTTGAAGATAGCCTGCGAGTCCGTACTCAGGTTTGGGCCACCAGTTCATAAATTCAATGAAAACACAAGAAAGCCAACCCATGTTGCAACAACCAGGGGGTGAAAATAAGCTTCCGGATCGTCAACTAGTCGTTCGCGGGCAAAGAAGCAGAAACACACCCCGCCTGTTCGCTGCGGCCAGTGACTCCATGTTGGCCTTCGCGACCATGAAACGCACCAGTTTCTCATCTGAATCCTGGATGGGGCGGATGGACGCGGAGGCCATGGATGCGTTGGACAAGAAAGTTTGGGCAACACATCACCCACGTTCGACGCGTCCAGTGTCTGTCAAAGTGATCGTCGTCCCGATTTGGACTTGCGAGTTAACCGTGACATGCTCATTACCAAAGAATTCCATGATATCCCTTCGCCTTTGGATGGAGGCCATATCGCGTATTCGTCATTTCTCCCGTAGTTCCCAATTACCCTCAAGCCAAGTTTCCAGGCAAGCTGTGAACGCGCTGTGATATTCATTTGTTAAACCAACTGCAGGCGTTGTGGTATTCAGGTAGATTCGTTCGATAATATATATTTTCTACTCGACGTGACCCTTCTCAGTGAAATATACCAGGTGACGGGACCTGTGGAAAGGTTTGAGATGCGTCGCATATTTCATCCAAACTTGATATCCTCCTAGATTCGCTGGGTCGATCGCGAGCCAAGGCTTCGTCGTGGGTCAGTGAAGAGCTTGAAACCGAGTCCGGAAATCAACTCAAGTATGTTTGGGCAGCCTGTCCCTCAACCTACCACGAGTTTCAGGGTCCCGAAGCAATCCCATACGATGTTGAAGGTAGGTCTAACGACCAGCGAAATAAAATCCATCTCACTACAATCTTCGCGGAAGGCACCGACCGAGGCAACAAGTACAAGGTAACCGTATAAGATGTGTTGGATTGCTGAGCTGACTGGTTCCAGACCGAGAAGACTGTCGCAGCGTACGACGAGGTACGAACAATGGTTACTCCCGCAGGTCCGCTCGAATTTCACTGTTTCAGGACGCGACACTCTCTGTCGACCTCCTCATGTCTTTGAAAAATTGCAATGGCCGCATCGCAGGTAAACCTATTTTTTTTCTCGCTCTGTTGACCTAGCTCTAATACCGCTTGGAAGCAACGGGAATGTGCCTCGGTGGCCATCTCGTGCGTGAGGTTCTTGTCACGAACTGCACCTATAACTGATCTCCAGACCAGGCGTTCAGAGTAAGTCCTCAGTATAGACTCAAAATGCTGGCAACGAATGCTTGTCTCAGGCTGCTTTTGACCCGCGTATTTTGGCAACCGTATGTTTCTTTGCGACGGATATCCACGGCGCGACGCTCGGCAAGGGAGGCGACGACTCCCTTGCCCGCGTTCGCAAGGGCGATTTGACCGGAAAGGGTGAACTCGTCGTAAGAATGCCGCCCCCTGTGTTGCCAAAGTCCTGAAATACACATCTTCATTGCAGATGATCTTTGGAAAGCAGGTACATGGCTCTCCAAATACGCGGCCTCTCCGAAACTCTGACGACACGTAGGACACTCATGTTCCGCGCGCCGGGCGCGACCTCATTCGCGCGACACTCGAGGACGCTAATATCCCGGTCTCGGTAATAAATCCGCAACTTTGTGCGCCCTAAACGCGCTGACCCTGAGCCACAGTTCCTCGAAGTCCAAGCGCAACACGCATTCATTCGCGACGAGTCATCGAAAGGCCGTTGGGATGCCGCGTTGACCAGGTCGCTTTTCATGTATATGATGGAGGTGTTCGAAAGAACTGTCGGCCGTAACCTGGGGCCTCGTATGGACTTGAATAAGGAGCCTGAGCATGTATGCTAGAGAGTACACTTTGTAACACAAGAACGATAAACGACAAGTTCACAAGTACTTGATGGTGTGGAGTGCAAGCTCATCTTCGCAGGACTTATCACAGCCGGTCACTAACCAAGACGTGAATTTGAGACATGGGCGGCGGACGAATCATTTGTCATGACCTCGCCGCCTCAATCGTTATCGTGAATACAGTGTACGTGAAGGAAAGTGGTGGCAGTATACATCGGAGCAACTACGACGGCCGAGGAAGTAACACAGAGAAGGATTGGAGGAGAGGAGAAAATTATACAGAATTCTTCTACATCTAATCCCTTTACTTCTTCTTGGCGGCCTTCTCCGCAGACTTCGTGACTGCCATGGGATGAGCAAAAAGATTGAAAATATGGTGGAGGTTTGCATACCCTTGCCAGAAGCCTTCTCGGTTTTGTCGACGGACTTGATGATACCAACAGCGACGGTCTGCCGCATGTCACGGACGGCGAAACGACCAAGAGGAGGGTACTCGTTGTAGGACTCGACACACTGCAGACGATACGTTAGAAATGTAGAGATGATATAGAAATCAAAACATACCATGGGCTTACTGGGGACGAGTTTGACAATGCAGGAGTCACCGCTCTTGATGAACTTGGGGTTGTTCTCGATGGACTTGTTTGTCCGGCGATCAATCTTCTCGAGGAGCTCGGCGAATTTGCAGGCAATGTGGGCAGTGTGGCAATCAAGGACGGGTGCGTAACCAGCGCCAATTTGACCGGGGTGGTTGAGGACGATGACCTGGGCGTTGAAAGAAGCGGCCTCCTTGGCGGGGTCGTTCTTCGAGTCCGAGGCGACGTTTCCACGACGAATATCCTTGACCGACACGTTCCTATTTCAAGGTTAGACGATTGATTGGACGCTATTTATACGCAAACTTACTTGACGTTGAAACCGACGTTGTCACCAGGGTTACCCTGCTCGAGCTGCTCGTGGTGCATTTCGACGGACTTGACTTCAGTGGTGACGTTGGAGGGAGCGAAGGTGACGACCATTCCAGCCTTGATGATACCGGTCTCGACACGTCCGACGGGGACCGTGCCAATACCACCGATCTTGTACACATCCTGGAGGGGGAGACGGAGGGGCTTGTCGGAAGGCCGGACGGGGGGCTCGATGGCGTCGATAGCCTCGAGGAGGGTTTTGCCCTTGACGACACCGGCCTTGGTCTCCTTGGTCCAGCCCTTGAACCAGGGCATGCTGCATGGTGTGTGAGCAAAAAAATAAAATGAGGGGATTCAAGGTCATACTTGGTAGACTCCTCCAACATGTTGTCACCGTGCCAGCCCGAGATAGGGACGAAGGCAATGCTTTTGGGGTTGTACCCGACCTTCTTGATGAAGGTGGACGTCTCCTTGATAATTTCATTGAAACGGTCCTCGCTCCACTATGAGAGTTTTATTAGTAAATGAAATAATAAAAGCGAGAAAAAAATAAAAACTAACCTTGGTCGTGTCCATCTTGTTGACGGCAACGATGAGCTGACGCACACCGAGGGTGAAGGCAAGGAGAGCGTGCTCGCGAGTCTGGCCATCCTTGGAGATACCAGCCTCGAACTCACCGGTACCACCAGCAATGATGAGGATGGCGCAATCAGCCTGGGAGGTACCCGTAATCATGTTCTTAATGAAATCACGGTGGCCAGGGGCGTCAATGACCTGCAAAGACATCAGTATCTGCATCCCAATTTTTTTCCGGCTCAAGTAAATATGACTCACAGTGACGACGAACTTGGGGGTCTCGAACTTCCACAGGGCGATATCGATGGTGATACCACGCTCACGCTCGGCCTTCAGCTTGTCGAGCACCCATGCTGTTACGATCGGAATCAGTTACAATCGATGAAACAGATTGGTTGCGATACTGACCGTACTTGAAGGAACCCTTGCCCAGCTCAGCGGCCTCCTTCTCGAACTTCTCGATTGTTCGTTTGTCGATACCACCGCACTTGTAGATCAAGTGGCCAGTGGTGGTCGACTTGCCGGAATCGACGTGGCCGATGACTGGAAGGCAGCCGGTGAGTGAAGACGACGACGGTCATCGATAAGAATACTGACCGACGACGTTAACGTGGGTCTTCTCCTTTCCCATATTTAATGCTTCTGAGAGAGGACGAGGAGGTTAGTTACTTGATATCGCAAAAGATCAGTGGGAGACGACCAAAGGCACCCGTCTCGACGACAGAATGCACAAAACGCCGCAGCAATGACAGGGAACAGTGGGGGGAAGGGCTAGCGGATGCACAAGATAGAGAAGGACTTACTTCAAGGGAGTATAGGGTGGTCGATGATGGGGAAGAGGGAGAAAAGAGGTCTTTTGTTTGTGCAAGATGGTTCGGCCAAAAGATGAAAATTTCAGTGTGGCTCTATTTGTTTGATGATGGCAGTCATCGATCCTCCCAAGTCAGATATGTAGTTTCGGAAACGAATACATTGACTCAGGTAGCAGTACAAGTGGTAATACATTATGCACCCCAGCCGCCCGCCCCCGCCAAGAACCGCGACTGCAGTATTTTTTCGAAAGTCGGGCGACCAGACACCTCCACGTTCAGACATGCTTTGACCAGCGCCGCCGCATCCTCAAGCGCACCGCCCCCATCGGGCTCTTCCCCGTCCCGCTCTTTGCCTTCGCCGCACCGTTCGTCGAGCGCAATCGAGGCGGTGGCAAAGGGCGACTCGAGCCCGTCCTGCGCTTCTGCAGGGGTCATGAACGGGCACTCGCCCACAAGCAGGACGTAGGCCACCACGCCGAACGCCCACACGTCTTGCTCCTTGCCCTCGTAGCGCTCGCCGCGGAGGATTTCCGGGCCTGCGTAGTCCAAGCTGTATATATGCACCCGGCTAAGCGATAAATGACATAGCAGACAATTCAAGAGCTTACGTTCCACTGAATGTATCCCATCCGCCGCGTTTAACGAGGCCAGAACTGCCAAAATCAATCAAGATGCATTTGCCCCGGGGCCCGAGGATGACGTTCTCATCCTTGACGTCGCGGTGAACTGTAGTTGAATTAAATCAGGAAATTTAGGCGACAAGTTTAGCCAAGTAATCTTACCAATTCCGCGCTCATGCAAAAAGGCCAACGCGTCTGCGAGCTGGCCGAGATAGCTTCGGATGGACGCAGGGGGGAGGCCCTGCGGGTAATTTTCGACAAGATCAAATAGATCAGAGGGTGGGGCGGGCTGGTCGGGAAGCTGCTCTGGCAGCGTCGACGGCAGTACAAGATAATAGTAATGGCTGTCTTCGAAAAAGTCGAGCAAGGGGCAGATATTAGGATGGCCATTGACCACGCTGCCTTCTATCCACTCGGGGGAGTCTAGGTTGTCAGCGGGCTCAGCGCGCGCGGGGTCCCACGGCCGACGCGGCGGTAATACATAAGTGGTGTGGGAGATGGAGGACATTACATATATTTCTATTGGGATCGTGCCGTATTTAGGATGTTTTTTCCAGCAGTCGGCGAGGATGCGGGACTTGATGATCTGCTTAATGATCAAGGGCGGCTACTCCAACGCTGTCAGCCACCGCTGGCAGCAAGAGGAAGCATCTCACCCCGAGAGAACCATCTGCGCAGATTTCTCTAGCACGCTTGACGAGGCCGTACGCGCCCCTGCCGATCTCGCCCTCGATGGAAAACTCGGAGATGTCGCGCCCGCCGAGAAACGTCTGCTGCTCTGGAGGGACGGGAGATGGGGCGCGGGTGCTGCTGGCCAGACTGAGGAGGCTGCTGGAGCTATCTGCGCGGAGGAAACCTAGAGGCATCACGGGGGACGACGGCTCGATGGTCGCAATCGAGACGCGACCGGCGATGAGAGAGACGCGCTGCTGGGAGGATCTGCGGCGCGGCCGCTGGGGCAGGGTCGGGGAACGGGACATTGGTGGTGGAGTGCGGCCAGAAAGATTTGAGGTCAGGTTGTAAGTTGGGGAGGGTGGGCGGGAGTGAGATGGGGAATAGTTGTAGGGTTCTCCCGTGATGGATGCAGAGGAGAAAAAATTGGTGGAGGTGACGTTTGTGACGGGGCGCATTACCTGGGACGAGTCGAGAACGTCGAGGAGCCTGCGCGGCGAATCCGATGGCAAGTCAAAGGCCAGCGAAGAAGCGTCGAACTTTGAATCCTTGTGTATGGACCTGGACTCTGTATTTTCATTCCAGTCAAAGAAGCCGCGACCGGCGTAGGGTCTGCGGGGTGGTGGGAGATCTGGCTGCAAGTCAAAGGCCAGCGGAGAGGTGTCAAGGTTTTCCTTTTGGACTACACGGGGCTCTGCGGAATCATTGTCCCAGTCAAAGCCGCGACCTATGGAGGTGACGCCCCAGCTGTTGCCTACGGAGGCGGCTCTGTAGAGGCCGGGTTGTGGGATCCACTCGTCGTCGTCGAATGTAGCATCTACTGCAGGGGCCGAAAGCATAAAGTGTCGGCCTGAGACGTGGATATCTCTGCCTTCTGCTGCGGCGACGAAGGAGGTAAGGAGAGATGGACGACAAAACGGTGGAGCACTGCACGACCGTGTACGTTGTCCTGGACCGGCAACAAAATAGCGCGCACGTGCGATGGGGTTCAATTTAGTCGGAAATTGACGGCGTCCCCGTATATCCCCACACAGTCTTGCCGCGTCGATGACCATCGAGGACGATGGCAAGAGTCTAAGGGAATTCACAAAACTCTTATCTGCAATGATCTAACTTCCATGTGATCCGGGACTTTGCAGCAAATATACAGGGGTATTGGGCTACACAAAAACTAGACTTCGAGTAGTATTCACTGGGTCTCCACAATAGTCTTCTTCTCCATGTCGCGGAGTCTTTCAAAGTGTCATGATGAGGGGGCGGAGCGGTTGATATTCTCCGTCGCTGGGAGGGGACGGCTCAGATTATCGTCTCATACACAGGGACTTTGGCGCTGGCTCCTTTGCCTGGCTCGTCGTGGTTATCTTCAACGACCGACTCCAACCCCACGTCAGTCAATGCTTTGACCTTATCCACGTCGACAGCCAGCTCCTCGTCTGACACCATGTCGGCCATTATCTCGTCCGAGTACACTGGACAAAAGATGTCGCCGTCCGGCCCGTACACATCGGAGCCCAAAATTAGCCACTGCACAGGGCCAGCCGCACTTTGGCAAGCACATAAGGTAATGTTGTCAGAGGCAGCAACGTTGTCCGAGCGATCATCTTGGGCGTCCATAGCTCGCGCAGGGCAGGTTTAAAGCTCAAGCGTCACACGGGCCGATCACCAATCGAGCCCGAACGAGGCGCATTTGGGTTGGAACCGTTGAGCGTACATTCAACGACCGTGAGATAGACTGATAGAGGTATAGTTTGTAAGAGTTCCGGCGCAGTCTCAAAACCTTGTCGGGTTGAGGAAGCTGTATTCCGACTTGTTTGGGTGAGACAAGAGGCTCTGATATTCCGCTCGCCAACAAGGTCTCCGAAGAAGGGTTCCTTTGTCGTGCTGCTTGCTTTGCGAGTTGTGGTTCAGCGGTGAATCCAGGGTGCGAGCCTGTGCGAGCCTCCAGATTTGCTCGCAGCTCCGTTATACCGCGGCGTGCACAGTCAACGCTAATCGCCAGGATGGAGTCCCAGAATTTAATATACGAAGCATCCCAAGATATGCCAAGGTTCTCGAAGGATCACAGTTAAGCCAAACGACCACAGTTGCGTTTGAAATTATGGTCTTCGACGAATGAGTTGAAGGCAGGTCCTGAGGCTGTGCATTATTACGTGATAGTGGCAGTGCTTGCCAACTCTCATTTTGCTCTCTGTAGCTTTCCACTCGCCCTCAAGATGTGAGTATGCCTCTACGAACCCCGAATCCAGTCCCGTTCGCCTGCTGGACACTACACGAGTCGTTTGGTGCCGGTATTGCGTGGATTGAATGGATGGATGGGCTGGATTGGTCTTGTGCGATCTGGATGTCTTGCTGACGGTTTTTTGTAGCCCGATGGCCGTCAAAATCCCCATCGTCAAAAAACGCACAAACAAGTTCAAGTGGGTGGTGTATATGATGAGAATTGACCGCGGGGACTGACTCTGTGTAGACGGCACCAGTCGGATCGGTACCACAGCGTAAAAGAGGCATGGCGGAAGCCCAAGGGTATCGATAACAGGGTTCGCCGTCGCTTCAAGGGCCAGACCCCCATGCCAAAGGTCCCTTTCCTCTCTTATTCTTATTCCCGTTGACTTCAACTCTCGTGTCCAGATTGGTTATGGCAGCAACCAAAAGACGCGCCATTTACTCCCCAACGGCCTCAAGAAATTCCTCGTCAACAACGTGCGGGAAGTCGACCTTCTGCTCATGCACAACAAAACCTTCGCCGCCGAGATTGCCCACGGCGTCAGCAGCCGCAACCGCACTGTCATCCTCGAGCGGTGCGTTCTCTGTCTATTTTATTTTACCCGATCCTTATATTCCACAGGGCAAAGGCCCTGGGCATCAAGGTCACGAACCCTGCCGCGCGTCTGCGGACGGAGGAGTAGGCGCCGCGTTTCTACTTTTACATGTACTATGCTGCAATAATTCGATATGCTGCATGCCGATGATCTTTGGAAAACGCTGAAATTCGACTGTGGCGGGGAAGTTTCTTATGCAACGTTGAAACAACACGCACGCAAATCGACTCGATTCAGACACATTCATCATTTCTTTCTTCGAGCGTAATGCTCAGACACCGGAGAAATCGGAACTAGTGGTTGCATTTGCCTGGATAGCCTCGCAGACACAGTCTAAGCAAGTCTTGCATTTAAGTTGAGCATGCAGCATGAATGAAGTCCTCTGAATTATGACGCCTGGTAAAGATGTACGACAGAAGGAAATTCAAGGAATCTCGGACAATTGAGCCAATTTGGCAACACTATTCCCATTTTAGGACTGCTTCCAAACTTGGCTCTTGCACCCACCATGTCTAGAACGCAAGAACCGTCTCTGTGCCGGTGACTCTATGCTGATATCCTCTGTAGTAGTACCCAGAAAGACGTGCGAGCTGCATCCCACGCAGGCGACTGGTACACCGCCGATGGTACCCCGCTCTTGTCCCGCCGACCCCGATTAACGATCTGCAGCGAATAAACTGGACGCTGAGCTGACTGGCTGGCTGGGTAACGTAGATGAGCCTTACCCTATCCAGGGTTGCAAGGCTATCATCGCTCCGTGCGCCGTCCTGCATCCATCCTCTTCCGGCCATTGAATAGTACGATAGCCACGCCGGATACGCCTACTCGGGGCCGGCCGCGGCCTGGGCGTACAAGAGCATAGACACCACCGGAATGTGCGCAGTTCACTCTGCATTAGACCTAGCATTCACCGCGATTCCAGCAAGCGCGTCTTTGTGCTCGGTCCGTCGCACCACATCTACATTAACGGCTGCGCTCTCTCCCAATGCAAGCAATATGTGACACCGCTCGGCGACTTGCCGCTCGATCTCGACAGTACGCCTTTTAATTCTCTCTACTGACCCTCACACATCCGACGGCCGCAGCGATCCAGGAGCTCCGCGCGACAGGCAAGTTCGAGGACCTCACGCTCTCCGCCGACGAGGACGAGCACAGTCTCGAGATGCACCTCCCGTACATCCGCAAGATATTTGAGGGGTAGGTTGTTCGCCTCGCCGCACCCACGCTGACTCTGCGCAGGAAGGACATCGCGATTGTCCCCATCGTCGTCGGCGCCGTTGGCCAGCAGGCCGAGGCCGCGTTCGGCGCCCTCCTCGCGCCGTACCTCGCGCGCGAGGACACCTTCTGCGTCGTCTCGAGCGACTTTTGTCATTGGTGAGCGGCCGCCGGCGTGCGCCCATCCATCTAATAGAATCCGCCGTAGGGGCACGCGCTTCTCGTACACATACTACTACCCCGCGCCCGACGCGTCCGCGGTGCGCCTCTCGCGCTCTAGCAACCCCACGAAGGAGCACCCCATCCACGCGTCGATCCGCCAGCTCGACCACGCCGCGATGGCGCTACTTGAGGGCGCACCGCCCGCCGCCGACGCGCATACGCGCTTCGCAGACTACCTCGAGGAGACGAAGAACACCATCTGCGGCCGGCACCCGATCGGCGTCCTCCTTGGTGCGCTCGCGGCGCTCGCCCCTGCGCGCACGCCCGAGCTCAAGTGGGTGAGGTACGAGCAGAGCAGCGCGTGTCTCACCATCAGGGACTCGAGCGTCAGCTATGCGAGTGCGTGGGTCAAGTTTTAGAGAAACGCGACGATGTTTGGATGTATAACTGCGTGTACTGTTGGATCTTTCTCTACTCTTCTACTCTAAGTATATGCTGCACTTCTACAAATTGCTTGTGAGGGGCACCTGCGATCCCACCAGGTCGTCCTTCTCGTGCTCTGTCCCTGGCACACCAGGGTCGGGGACGACCTGCTGATCGTTAGTCCACAGACGCTTCAGAAAATACAAAGGCCCACCTCGCCGTTAGAAATCTCGATATCTTCAAACCCCCACTCGCGCGACGCGCCATCCTTGAGATGGTTCCCGTCCGCAAGTCGGCGTGCGTCCCACCCACCAAGGATGGGAATCACATCGCGCTTGCGCACGGTCTCGGTCAACGAGCAGCACCCCACGCGCAGCGGGAGCGCCGGCTCGCCCACCAGCGCGCGCGCGAGCGCGATCGTCGTCGCCGCGTGGCTCACCAGCAGGATCCGCGTGTGAGCGTGCCCGCCGGGCATCGTGCGCTCGACCTCGGGGACGAACACGTCGAGGAACCCTGCGGCGCGGGCGTGCACTTCCGCGACGTCCTCGCCGACGCGCGGGGGGTACCACACCGAGGCCCACGCGTCGGCGTCGATTTCCTCGAAATAGGCACGCAGGGACGCGGCGGAGCCTGGGCGCGGGTGCAAGCCCGAATTTGGCGCGACAGGCGAGTACCTATAAGTAAACTTGCGTTCGGTCTTGGTGGTGCGTCCAACGCCGGACTTACCACTCGGAGATACCGTGCTCTACGTATATAGGCACCCCGAGAGCCTTGGCTACGGGTTGGGACGTTTGCAGGCAGCGATCTAGACAATCTCAAATACCGCGCGTCGAGTCGTTGAGGGGAAACGAACAGTAAGGAGAAGAGAATATCGCAGTGGGCCGCTGGTCTGCTGGGAGGGTTAGGAAATAATCCGCGAGCTCTTGGGCTTGTGTCTGTATTGAGTGAGATGAGATGAATATTCCGGCCAGGTGCGCAGAGCATACCACGCCGAAGGCTGCTAGAGAAGGATCGCGGGGAAGGCCAGTTGCGCTCTTCCTGCGTCCTTATGTTCAGCGCAACCACCAGAAATCTGAGCTACTTTGCTTTCGCGTCAAGAACATGGGATAGACGCCGTTCTGCTCACCAGCGTCGATTCTCACCAAGTTGTGCTAATCCAGTTCATCCGGAAGCCTGGATCGATTGCGCGTCAAGTGAAGCAGAAAACACATCCCGATACTTACCATGTCGCGCAATGTAGATCGTCTCAATCATTGTGGAGGGAATGAAGATGGATGGCTAAGCTCAGAAGGGAAATTGTAATTTACACAACCGCCCTCGTTCGTAAATAACCGGTGAAATACAGTACGTTTTTTGGTAGACATGAACATGAACATAGCATTCTTTCAGTTACCATGAGGCTGCATAATTGAAAGCAAGATGAGACGGAGACGATGTATATGCAATGGCGAGATAGGAGCATTTTCGAGATGGCCGGTAAGTAGGCTTAGGCGGGCGGGCGTAGTCCGCTCAGGACAGCGATGGGAACGCCGTCTGGTCGTCGACGTTCACGTTCACGTTGTTCCCGGCAGGGCGGCTTCCCCCTCTCGGCGCGCCGCGGCCACGGCCTCCGCCCCGTGCGCCGCGTCCACCTCTGTCGTCGCCACCGCGTCCACGTCCTCCGCCACGCGGGCGGTCGAAGCGGGCTTCGATCTCGAGGAAGACCTTTTCTTCCTTCTTCGTGCGCGCCTTGGGAGCGGCCTTGCTCTGCGAAAAGGGAAAGCCGGTATCAGCGGACGATCGAGAAATGAAGATGAAACAGCCGCACCTTGCCCACAAAGTAAGCATCCTCTTCGCTCTTTTCCAGCGCGACGACATCCTTCCAGATGTTAGCGTCGGCACCCTCGTTGGCCTTACGGACGCCCTCGAGCTTGGGGACGACGGACGACTCCTTCTCCTTCTGCTGGGCGATGTACTGCTCGAGGGTGAGGGTATTGTCCTCCTCTTCGGGCTCTCTCTCCCGGCGCGGCGGGCGTCCGTCGCGTTCAGACTTGCCGGCGCCGGCCTCGGTCGCACCGGCTGCGGGGCAGCACCGTCGGTGGGGGCGGTCCAGGCGTCAGTAGCCTCCGCGGCGGGAGCACCCCACTCGCCGGCATCCGCGGTGGGCGCACCCCAGTCGCCGCCAGTAGGGGCGGCCTCTGCAGTCGCGTCGTTGACGGCAGCCTCCTCTGCCTTGAGCTCGGCGGTGCCTTCCGCTGCACCCCAGCCTTGGTTGATCCTTTTTTCAGTGTCGCTAAAGGGCGGTTGACACACCAAACGGGACGATTGGATGGGGCGGAGACTTACACCTTGCCGGTCTGACTGTGCTTGTCAAACTGGCGGCCTCGTCCACCGCGGCCGGCCCCCCCGCGTGGGCCGCCTCGACCACGGCCACGACCGTCGACTGGCGTAGTCGTGGTGTGAATAAACCATTGCAGCAGTAAGCAGACGATCGATCTACTCACACTTTTTGTCCTGGGGTGCGTCCTCGATGCCGTTTTGGTTCAGGTTGCCGGTCCCCTCGTCGCGTGCACCAGACTTTGCGCCACCACGGGCATAGTACTTGCCGCCGCGGGCAGCGGGGCCGCCTCTCGACTTCTGTGCGCTACCACGGGCGGGGGCAGGAGGAGCGGGTGCAGCGGGAGTGGGGGCGGAGACTGGGCTGCTGGGCCGGGACGAGTCTTCTGCTGGACCAAAAAAAATCAGGAAAAAAGGGGGACGGCTGGAGAAGCGCGCATCGGACCTTCGAGCAAGGCAAAGGGATTTTTGGTAGCAACGGACATCCCTTTCCGTCCGCTTATTCGAGTCGATTCTGCAGTCGACTAGATGTGTGAGTGGGCGACGATTTGCGTCTTTTCTGAAAGCGAGAAGGTAAAGATGCGGGTTCGGCGATGAAATCAAGAGTCGAGTATACCTGAGAAGAGCAGGGACGGGGAGCGCGAGATGGGACCAGTCGACAAGAATCGTGGGAGACCTGTATAGCAGGGTGGCTGTACAATGTGGCTCTGTTTGGATCACAAGGCGTTGGGCCTATAAAAGGCCTGCGGCTATGAGCTGCTCCTTAACGCAAAACCACATGTACGTCCCCGAATTGCTCAACACACACTCGATGCTAACCCACCTGCAGTCCTACAAAAGCATCTCTCCGATGACTCGCGCGCCTCTCGGGGACTGCGCAGGTCGAGGACCTAGAGACCGTCAAAATGGGATGGAGAACGACCGCGATGGGACTTGGGTGCGGTGTGGCTTTGGCTGGTCCTTCGTGGCCGCCGTGTGGGCTGGGTCGCAATGTCTCGTTGTATATTTTTTCCCCCTTCGAATCTATTCTTTTTTTCCCCCTTTTTTTCTTTTACCGCATATCCGCCGAAACCCAGGCAGTCATCGATATCGGCCCGCCAACGCCGTGTGAATTCCCTGGTCCCTGGCTGTCTGTCCCTCGCTGTCTCGCTAAACTTGTTTCGCAACAACAGAAGACTTTTTTCGCGGGCATACCCAATCATATTCTGATACGATTTGCAAGGATCATCATGATGATAAGCCTGGCCTTGTCTCTTCGCGTCCTCGGATCCAAACCCGGGGCTTGACTTGTTCACGCCGGGGCCAGCAGAGCGGAAAGAGACCTATATTTGTATGTAGTCTTCCGGGGGAAGATGGATCGTCGTCCGTCTTTGTAATTGCCTCGTAGATAGATTGAAATGGAGATACCTCGTGGACGGCTCTGATCTTCTTCCTCTACCACCACCATGTCCAGGCGTCTCGATATCTCGTCGCTCTTGTGCGACGAGCCCCCAAAGAAAGACCCGGACCGTCCCCGACGCCCAGAGGGCCAGGTCGTCGCAGAGACCGTTGTGCTCGCTCCCCATCTCGTCCGCAACACAAATCCGAGATATGAGCAGCCAAAGCAGCCGTTGCAGACCCAGCAGGCCCCCCCGCAGAGTGAGCATGCCCTCGATACTCTGGCCCGGGCAGCGGCGCTTGCAGAGAAGCACCGGGATCATCGCCCGGAGCCCCCCTTTGCCCGCACCCCGACACGCGACCCCCAGATCCTCCTCAGTCCCGTCGAAGACCATCATCGCCTGCGCACCATGTCCCAGTTTGCCCCGATGGCCCCGCCGTCTCGGCACGTCCTCGAGCAGCAGCAGCAACAGCAACACCAGCACCATGTCCGTCTCCTCCAGCAACAGGAGATGGCCCGCCAGCGCGAGCATCACGAGCAGCAGATGATCCACCAGGAACGTCTCCAGGCACAGTGGGAGCGCGAGAGAGGACGCGTCGCGGACGTGATGGGTCTGCCAATGGATCTGCGTCCCGGTCGCAAGTCCGATCCGGGCCAGATGCGTCCCCTGACTAGCCCCGCACCCTCCCATCTCCAGTCCCATATCGCACACCAGATGGAGCCGCCGAGCAAGAAACGCCGCTACTCCGACTCCCCAGGGCCCCTTCCCCCGGTGTCCAACGGCTTCGAGTGGGAGCGGACCAGCTCCCTCAATCGCGGCGGTGACCGTAGCATCCTCAATCCCGAACCCGATTTCGGGCGTACAGAACTTCCCTCGCGCAGGCCCTCGTCCAGCTCGAGCCACGACGGTACTCCGTTCGGTTTCCCCCACCGCCAGCGAGTGACCGAATCGGCTTTGGAGAGACACGGGGTTGGCGGCCAGCCAGACAGCAGGCTTCAGAGTCCCCCTTTCCCCCCTGGGAGACGGTCCCCTCCTGGCAGTCTGGCCGGGCGAGCCAAGGCGCGGAAGTCCGACCCCGATGAGCCTGACGTGATCCCGTATGCGGCGGAGCGGAGAGACTACACCACCGTCATTCATCTGCCCGAGCGTGAAAGGGAGGAGTACGTCGTGGAGGGCAGAAAACACAGGAAATCTCATTCCCAAGGCCAACACCACACGCTCTCTCGTCCCGTTGAATACAGCCAGATAGCCGGTCCCAGCCGGCGTTCAGAACAGCAACAACAGCAACAAGATACTCGCCCGCATGGCCCTCCACAGCGGCGTCCTCAGCCCCCGCCGCACCCGCGACAGCCGAAAGAAGAAGATGCACACGAGTGGTTATTGGAGCATTTTGCCGAACCCTCCCCCGATGTTCAGTCAAGGCGGAAACCCGAACCACAAATGTCCCCTTCCCCCGTGCCCGTGCCTTTGTATAAGAGTCAAAGCCCAGTTCACACAAACACAAAGCACGTCACTTCGCCCTTGGTTCCGGCTACCATGCCTGAGGCCGCTGTAGCTCTCGAGGCAGAGCTTGCTTCTGTCCGTGTTCCCGCGAGCAAGGTCGAACCCAAGGACGACGAGATGGACGTCGATATGGCTGTATCGGAGCTCGTCGAGGAGACGTTGGAGAGCAGTAAGCGAGCAGAGGGTTTGATGGAGGTGGACGTGGAGGACGAGTTGCTGAGCTTGGTCGACGATCGCCCGCGGTCTCGTTCCATCACCCGTCCACCGAGTGTTAGCCGCGTGCCCTCGGGCGGTAGCAGCAAGCCTGCTCTGCGGCTGCAGAGTGCCACTGAGTCTGGGTCGCGCCATGCCTCCCCGATGCCATCAGCCTCGTCTCCTTCCTCGTTCATGTCACCAGGCGTGCGAGGGTCCTCCATGCTTCCTCCCTCCGAACGCGGGTCGATGCCACCTCCCGCGTCCACCGCTACAGGCCAAGGCAAAAGCAAAGAGTCTGCACCGCGAAAGAAGAAAGAGACGGCCGCCAAGGTACACTTTGTGATGAAATACCGTACCTCAAAACCTAAACTCACATTGTTCGCAGCCTGCTCCGAAGCCCAAAGCGGCTGCCGCCGCCAAACCGCGCGCAAAGCCAGCTCTCAAACCGAAAGGAAAAGTCTCGGAGGCTGTTGCCGGCGCCGGACCTGCTGCCCCAAAAGCTAAAGCACCGTCCGCCATATCTCGGAAAAGCGGCTCGGTGGCAGCATCTGTCTCCCGCTCTCGTTCCACCTCCGTCATGCCCGGTGGTTCTGTCGGTCCAGACGGCTCAGAGAAACCAGAGGATGAGGAGGAGGACGCTCTCGCGGTCGCCGCCGAGGACGACAAACTATATTGTGTTTGCAAGACCAAGTACGATGAGGACCGGTTCATGATTGCTTGCGACAAGTGCGTGTTTTCTGCTTTCTTTGGCGTTCGCAGTCATAGATCCTAATGCACGATGCAGGTGCGATGAGTGGTATCACACTCAATGCGTGGAAATGCCAGATCTCGTTGTCGATCTGGTAGATCAATTTTTTTGCCCGCTTTGTATCGAAAGTACATTTCCTTGCTTGCATTTTACATGTTCCTTTCTCTGAACGCCGTACAGAAAACCCTAATCTTTCGCTCAAGACTACGTACAAACAACGCTGCCGCTACGGCCTCGATCATCCTGAACCCGACTCGCCCAAAGCATGCCATAAACCTGCTCAAGGCGCCTTTTCAAAGTACTGCTCCCCCGAATGCGGGTTAAACAACATCAAGAAGCGCATCGAAACATTTACTAAGAACGGGGGGAAGAAGGAGCTGCTCTGGGACAGCGTGAAGGATGCGCAGAAGCGCGAGGCGGTCGTGATCGTCCACGAGGATGGGGTTCCAGCGAACGAGACTACTGAAAGCTGCATGAAGGAGAACGCAGACGCAGACGCCATCCCTGTCCCGGTTGCGACTGCGCGCGTGAAACCGGCAAGCATGGGCAAGGTGGAGCGGGAGGTCGCAAACTTGAACGCGGTGCTGGATGAGATCGTCACGTTGCGGGAGGACCTGAAGGAGGGGATGGATATCGTTCTCTGGCGGGAGAGACTGCTCGAGCTCGCGAGCGAACGCGCCGAGCAGGTGAGCCAGTGCGGGTGGGACCAGCGCCTGTGCTTTAGTGATGAGGAGTGGGCCGACTTTGGAGCGGGCGTTTTGGAGAGCTATGAAGACGGCGCGAAGGAGGGCGCTATGCAAGTCGATGGTGCGCCGGAGCCCGAGGATTGGTGGTGTGTTGGGAGCGAGAAGTGTGAACGTCACGCTGGGTATGTTCCCTCGTTCAGAACAGGTGTACTCTGCTAACGCTGTAGTTCAGGTGGCAGATGATTCGGGGCAAAGACATTGCCAAGGAAAAGGAGAAGAAGGAGGAAGCTCTGTACAGGCTCACCACCAGGGAACGCGAAATCCGTAAACGCATCGAAGACATTGTCGAGCCGTACAACCGCTCCCGGTGTCTCGATCCTGGGGCGACGCCCCTCAAATCCTCCAAACTCGTCAATGGCAACGCCAAAGGGAAGACGAACGGGGACAGCAAAAAGGGCAAGAAGCGAAAGAACCCATCTTGACCGCTGTATTTTTATTTCATCTTTTTCGCCGCATTCGTTTTGTTCGCTCTCTCCATTGACACAGCTGTCCAATGTATCGCATATCTTGTCTTGTAGCATTGTTCAAAGAAATTAATAAATCGTATCCACCTCTCTAGCCTAGGGCCTAGATTCTTTCAGCATTACAAACATACAAATCGTATCTGACGGATTCTGACCGCGATACTGCAAGGCGTAATGAATCTGCCTATAGTCGTTCCTCGACCAAACCCTTCGCCGCCTTCGGCCAGGGCATCTCCGATATGTATGAGTAGCCCACCACCTGCCGCGTCATCAATACCCATCCCCTTCACCGCCTTCCTTGCAAAATCCTTTCTTCTCGTACAGGATCTGCGCCTTGACTTCTTCTCGTTGTTTTTTCATCTCGACGTCGTTCTTGTGATACGGCTCGAGAGCGGCGTAGTCCACCTGTCTGCGCTGAGGTATCTCGTCCTCTAGATCGAGATCCTGGAGGAATATGAGCTGAGGCCGGATACACAAACGCGTACGGAACGTGCAATTTCGCCCAGCAATACGACGTTTTCCCCGCGAATCAAGAACAGACCGTGCCAGTTCTCTGCGAACGCGTTGCCGTGGTAAATGCGTTCCACGGTGTCCTCGAGTACGAGGTTGGCTGGAGCGTGTGCGTCGGTGAGTCGGAAAGAATAGAAGGCGGAAGGCCTGTACCGAATTGGTCATAGGACCGCAGGACACCGTGCAGTTTTCTTCCGTCTCGCAGGACTACCAGCATCTTCCCTATTCATGGGCGGACAGCAAGGAGGAGTGGTGGGAGTGGTACTCAGGATCAGAAGTGTAGTTGACTTGGCAGACGTACTGTCCACACAATCCACCAGCGACCCCGACGTTGTGAAGGGTATTAACGAGTCCATGGGCCAAAATGGCAAGAAGACGGAGAATTGACCAAATCGGGACATCCTCTTTTGGCTGTGAAAACAAAAAACACCGATAATACAACACGACCGTTCATTGGGCTGCGAATACCAACGAAAATGGATTCAAGTGTTGCCCATATTGGCGTTATTCGGCGACAGAAGGAGACTTGCAATGAGCCTAGTCATGAGCATAAGCCCCTATTTCTACAACCTACTTCGCACGTGCAACATCTCCGCTTTCACGCCTCATGCTCACGCTGCTCATAGTCTCAAGGATTGACCAGCTTCTACGCGGCACTATGGCCGAGTGGTTAAGGCGACAGATTTGAATTCTTCACTATCTGTTGGTATATTACCGCGCAGGTTCGAACCCTGCTGGTGTCGGTAGGATTTTTGTTCCGTCGCCCGCTGAGGCGGAATGCGTCGAGCAGGCCCAGTACGCGACACCTCGTATAGTTTTTACAGTTTTCCAGGCTGAACAACGATAACGTTCCTGAATGGAAAACAGTCCCTTCGCGTCTGCACCCCGGGCGAGTGCGCACAGTATTCAACACGTACCATCTCGACTGAAATAGAACAGGATCATCCTCGACCTGCGCAGCTTGGGATGAGCTACTAGCTTTTCCTCTGTTGCCCGGGCATCGCGGGCGAGTGAGCAAGCCATAGCGGCCGCGGAAGAACTAGTACGTTCAAGCTGACGCGTTTATTCCCAGTTTCGTAGAACCCCAGCTCGCTGCTCAGACCAGTAAATTGCATTGTGTTGAGCGTGTTGTGGGTCACGACAGTACCAGTCCAATGCTTTTGTTCAATTCCAAGTATTGGAGACGGATGGGGGCTGGAGCGCTGGCATCCCGACCTCGCCCAAGTGTAGTTTACATTCGGCACGACTGCTCTAATCGAAGTGCGATGCAACGTTATGAGACATATTCCCACTGTCCAGGTGCTGGCTTCTCCGCGAGCGGCTCCCAGCTGAGCAGAAGAATGAATAACGTGCCGGGCAAGAGATGCGACGCGACTTACGCCTTCCAATCCACCATCTGGGCAGCGAGTTTGAGCTCGTCGACAGCAATGAGCAGCGACTCCTCGATCAAGCCCTCGCCTAGGCCCTTCTCTGCGGCGGCAATGTCTGTATTCGCGGCCTTTACGACGTCTAATTTGTTTTGTATGAGAGCCTCAGTTGCCTGTCGGTACACGGATGTCTCTGGGATACGGGCGAGCTGGGAGAGGGTGTTCTGGTATGTGAGGGTGAGGGCTTGGAGCGGGTCCGGGTGCACCGCGAGACCTGTGAGGCCGGTGGTCGACCTCAGCGCCTGGAGCAGTGGTCGGGTGAGGCGCAACATTTGGAGGATCGGAGTTTGAAATACTTTCCATTTTCAGCCTTTGCTCTTTCCTCGACGATGGCAGCGCTGGCCGTCCATGGCGCACTGCCGCTATTCTCGCGGCCACTGTTGACGCGTCCACTACTGGCGCGCCCGTTATTATCGACGCTATTCTCCACGCCATTCTCGACGCCGTTTATATTCGCAGCCGTCCCAGCCTTCCTCGCGGCATCCCGCACATGGGCATTTCCCTCGCTGCAATCCCTGCTCGAACTCTTTCCGCCATTCGTCCTTGCCGTGCCCAAGAAAAAGGTCTCGCACTCGCGAAAGTCCATGCGCGAAGCAAACAAGGGCCTGAAGGACAAAAAGAGTCTGTTGTGCGCTTTCTATATTACTCTCACCCTGATGCACCGTAGATATTGTTAATTGTCCCGGCTGCGGTGCTCCCAAGTTGGCGCACCATCTCTGCACCCAATGTTATTCGTTCTTGAGCAGAATGTGGAAACAATCGAAGAACGCAAATCCACCATGAAAAATATATATATTCGCTGAAGAAAAAGGTGGTGTTGGGGTACGCGAGTCGCGTCGAGCTGGCCGTAGAGTATGCTCCACTGTATTTTACTAAGTACGATGCTTGGGAAATACTTATTAATGTCCGGCGCGTCCGCCGAGACGTGAGCGGGAAAACCTATATCCGCATTTAAATTCCGGTACTTTGTGGCCCGGCCTCCCACCTTGAGATGTTGGCGAGAGGACTCTGGTTGCGCGCCCCGCTTATGCGCTCAGCTAGCACCCATGCCCCCCGCGGCCTCGCCGCTGTTCTCCAGAAGAATCCCGACGATGTGGTCATCACCTTCGCCCAACGAACCGCCATCG
Organism: Mycena leptocephala; assembly: GCA_029378395.1. Classification (NCBI taxonomy): domain Eukaryota; kingdom Fungi; phylum Basidiomycota; class Agaricomycetes; order Agaricales; family Mycenaceae; genus Mycena; species Mycena leptocephala. Next base: position 27,485 of record JARJLF010000084.1, on the reverse strand, counting down.
GTCGCGCGAAGAAAGGCCAGTTAAAGGACACCACGGTCGACGAACTGTTGCACGCCTTGTTCAAGGTAATTGGCTCGTATACGCACGCGTAAATCTCCTCCAACCTCGACCAGGCCACTTTGGAGAAAACTAAACTCGACCCATCCAAAATTGAAGACATCTGTGTTGGTATGTCCAGCGCCTAGCGTACTCCAGGTCATCCCTCAGTCTGGGAACAGGGACGTGTCACCCGCCGTCTCCTCTCTATGTCTCCAGAGCAGCGGCATTGGCCGCAGGTATTCCAAACTATGTGCCGATCTCGACAGTAAACCGTCTGTGCTCCTCTGGCTTGATGGCAATTCGCAATATTGCGCACGCCATTCAAGCCGGCGAGACGTCCATCGGGCTCGCAGTTGGTGTCGAGAGTATGTCCAAGCAGTTCAGTCTTTGCTTTTACAACTGCGATCGCGTGTTTATTCGTTGGCTAGTGCACGCCCCACGCCTGAAGTCTGTGAAGCAGTTGACAAGAGCCCGGAAGCGCACGACTGTATTCAGGTTACTGCGCCTCGTTAATCCAAGATGTCGACTGACAATATTTACAGCCGATGGGGTGGACATCTGAGATGGTAGCGGAGACTTACAAGATCTCACGCGAAACGCAGGATAAATATGCACTCATCTCGCACACACGCGCCACTGAAGTACGTCTGCAACCTTCATCGAACTATTGTGATTGACCTGGGGTTCAGTCACAAGCCAAAGGAATTTTCGCCGACGAAATCATCCCCATCGAGCTCAATGGTGCAGTTGTTTCGGTCGACGACACTATTCGACCCGGTGTCACGGCGGAGTCGCTGTCCTCCCTCAAGCCTGTGTTCCCGAACTGGGGCGAAGCCTCTACCACTGCGGGAAACGCAAGCGGTGTCGGTGACGGCGCTGCCATCTGCATTCTGACCACCAGAGAACGAGCTGAGAAAGAAGGGATGGATATTCTGGGCAAATGGGTTGCCAGTTCAGTCGTTGGCAAGATTTTCCTCCCTCGCGTGTGCCCTAATTTCCTGACGAACGTACCAAGGCTGCGAGCCCAAGTACATGGGAATTGCTCCGATATTCGCAATCCCGAAAATTCTTGAACAGGTCGGGTTGAAGAAAGAGGACATTGACGTCTACGAGGTGCGGTGTGTTTCTGTTGCGGGGCAGCGTTGCTTAACTGGCTCCAGATAAATGAAGCGTTCGCGTCACAATTCGCATATTGTGTGGAACAATTGGGCATTCCAATCGAGAAAATCAACCCGAAGTACGTTCCCACTCCCTTCCATGTTTTGACTAACCTTCTCCGCAGTGGTGGCTCCATCGCCATATCACATCCTCTTGGAATGAGTGAGCATTTCTGCGCGAATCTATCTGATTCTCATCCATCCTTGCAGCGGGCGTTCGCCAACTTGTGACTGGTCTGGCTGAATTGAAGAGAACGAACGTGTCATTGTTGTGCACCAGCATGTGCGTCGGAAGCGGAATGGGTGCAGCAGGTATATTTGTGAATGAAGCGCGTAGCACTAGCAGATTGTAAGTAGTACAGAGCATATGTAAAGTAGCGGAATGTGTGAACACCTAGGGGCCCAAATTGAGTCAGTAATGGTTCATACACGCACGAAAACGAAGAAGAAAAGGAAAAATTTCTCAGCAAGTCATTGATGTCAGTGAACCACGCAGGTTGAAACCTGTTGGTCGTGGCTCAAGTCGACTAAGAGGTGCCAATAGTTGTATAGTACAAACTCGTCATTGAAGGGGGGATAGAGGAGAGCAGAAGTAAAGGTAGCGTTCTCACCTGAGCAACAAGAAGGTTGTGGTCGCGGATGAAAAGATGAAAGGGACGCGTCCCTTATATAAGCCTGAAATCACGCTGTCACATCATTGTCACAGTCACATTATCACGGGATCAGCTGCATAGTTCTGGCTCGAAATCATCTTGCTCGCCAACTCATTTCGTCGCGGTTCCGCACCCTCAAGGTATATATTCCAGTCAATCTTGTTTCTGTTCTTTCTCTTACTATCGCGCCAGACTACAAAATGGCCACCCAGATCAGCAAAAAGCGCAAGTTTGTCGCCGACGGTGTTTTCCGCGCCGAACTCAATGAATTTTTCACTCGCGAGCTCGCTGAGGAAGGTTACTCTGGCTGCGACGTCCGTGTCACCCACGCCCGCACTGAGGTACATGCCGTCTCGTGTCGTGTGTTTTTCTGTCCTCAACAGCGCGCACTAGATCATCATCCGTGCAACCCACACCCAAGAAGTCCTGGGCGAGAAGGGGCGCCGTATCCGCGAGCTCACTGCTCTCGTCCAAAAACGTTTCAAGTTCCCCGAGAACTCTCTCGAGCTCTACGCCGAGAAGGTTCAGTACCGTGGTCTCTCTGCTATCGCCCAGTGCGAGAGCTTGAGATACAAGCTGCTCGGTGGTCTCGCCGTCCGCCGGTTTGTTGTCCCCTTGTTTCCCTAGTGGCGGCCCCTCCCTTAATTACCATCTGCAGTGCATGTTATGGTGTCCTCCGTTTCGTCATGGAGTCTGGCGCCAAAGGTTGTGAGGTCGTCGTCTCTGGCAAGCTCCGTGCCGCGCGTGCTAAATCCATGAAATTCACCGACGGCTTCATGATCCACTCCGGTCAGCCCGCCGTCGACTTTGTTGACTTTGCTGTCCGCCACGTTCTGCTGCGACAGGGTGTGCTCGGTATCAAGGTCAAAATGTGAGTTGACTCGCTCGTCCGCGTAATCGGGCCCGGTGACTCACACCCGTGTCATCTAGCATGAAGGGTACCGACCCCGAGGGCCAGACTGGTCCCCGCAAGCCGCTGCCGGACTCTGTCACCATCCTCGAGCCCCCGGTCGACAAAACCGTCTCCGAGCCCACGTCGGAGCAGCGGGAGCCCATCGCCGTTGCACCTCCGCCTGTTGAGGAGACTTACGCTGCTGCTCCTCCCCAAGAGTACCAGCAGCCGGAGGCGTACATGGAGCAACCCGTATTCTGATAATGTATGATGCATGCTTGTCTTTCCATCTACGAGAACAAAGGTTTTCTGGTGCATGTGTTTCACTGCTCAAACAGTTCTTGAGTTTCTTGTACGTGTCCTCCCATCGAAGTTCCCTTTTTTGTGGGGCTCGGACTCGAGATTCAATTTACAATGTCGTCACTGCATTTACTCTCTGCGGAGATTGACTCGGATGAGGTGCTGAGTGGAGATGAGACGCTCCGTAGGACAGTGCTAGCGGTTAAAAGCAATTGACATATTAGTCGTTCCGGAAACTATGTATAATGACTAGACAGTTTGCGAAACGCTACTACCTGCAAGGCCACCACTTGGCAGGGTAAAGTTGAGAGTTTTCGAAATGCTAGCCCTCGAACCGGAGGACGGGCTTCCTACTTTCAGGGTCACAGAGAGCGCCGACAACTCCTGCGTAGGATCCGAGACGGTTACAATTCCGGATTTCAAGTCGAACATAAACGCCGCGGTGCCGTTGGTTGAAACCGTGAATGCTGCTGGGCTACCTGGCGCGAAGTTGACTGTGCCTCCACCAACGGCCCAGAACACGGCCATCGCTTTGGACCCACTCGCGTCCAATACAGCGGAGATGAGCGCATCGTTCTGGACCACAGTGATTCGCTCTTGTGAACTTTTGGCAATGAATGTTTTAAAGTCGGTGCCGGGGAAGATTATATACGCCAATGAGGCGTTCAGTGACTCGTGGACGAGCCAAGCTGAAAATAGATCGACAGTTGTTGGCGGCTGGGTAGATGTGCCTATCGCGCTCCAATTTCCTGTTTTTTGGCCCACTTCTATCGATAACGAAAAGGCATTCGCAGGAGGATTGGGGAAGGTATAGCCGACGTTGCCGTGCCACAATGATTGGGAGCGTAATCCGTGTTGGGCAAAAGGCATCGTGGTCGTTTTCCGGTCTACAATCACAGGACCGCTGTGTAGCTTTTGGTCAAGAACGGATATGACTGTGGCGTTGGTTGCCGAGGATATGTTGGAAACCATAACGAGTTGAACGTCGTCATCCAAGAAGAACCACGCCTTTTGCCAGTGAAGGTTGTGCGTTAGAGGGTTCGTGAATCGCATGGCAGCAGCCCCAAGCTGGCCATCAGATACACCGCCTACGAAGATTTCAACGCCGGAAGACCCGGTCTGCGCGCAATTCAATGGCGTCGCCCCATAGTCAGTCGTGATTCCAGGAATCAGGTTCCAGTCCTGCAGCAAATGATCAACCAAGTCGGATAGACAATAAGCCCCACAAGTACCATGGCTGCAGCAATGTCCTGGTTGACGGAGTTAGTGTTCTAAACCTATTTCAGAGAATTCTGAATACAAACCTCATATTCATTTCCCTGCAGGTACGTTCGCAGAGCGCCGTCGGAAAGGTGGAAACCAAAGGGATTGGCCAAATTTGTGCACTCGGTATTTGTGCTCCTTGTGGAATACATCTTCAAAGTGGTCACATAAGATGCGCTTCGGTGTACCTTGTGTCGCATCCATCAACGATTGTAGATCGAAAGTATAAGAGAATTACCATGTAATCATTGTCATAGAACATCCGGTTTCCTTGCAAGTTGCCCGCGTTGGCAGTCGTCGTGTTTTCAGAGAGGCTGTTGGAAAAGTTGACTAAAGTATCTGAACTCCACTCTTCGCCAAGGACACCGATTTTAGTCAAGTTGAGAAGGATGCTACCCGTAGCTCTACCAGAGAGTCAAGTTGTATTTTTTAAAATTAAAATTAAAATAAATTGAGACACGCACTGCGTGGAATCAGTTGCAGGGAAGCTGATAAAGCGGCCCAAGACGGACTAGATAAATGGTTAGTTGAGTATAGCGTTGTCATTTGAATCTCACAAAGTCCCTAGGTAGAATTAGTGGACTGGTGCTTAAAGAAAAGAGTAGTTTGGGACGTACCAGTGCAGTACTCCGGTGAGGACGTTCTTGTAAATCATCCACGCATCTCCGTCGAATAGCGTAGCAAACGCAGTCCGAGAGGCAGGGCTTGCCTGAAACTGGGTGCCTCCAGCTTCGACTTCCAGATCGACGACATCGTTGGTGCTGTCCCGGGGTCACGAACGGAAAATATAAGAGTACAAAAACGTACAAGTCTTTCCCATAGTTGCCTGGAACAGAATTAGTTCAAGTAGACCATTAGAAGATTTGGTAGTTGCCATTGTATAGAATACCAGAATGCTTGAATGGTTTCAATCCCCATACAGATCAATATTCAATGGAGACTTACCTGACCGAAGCTGCCATCCGGACGAATTCCATCGGCGCGGGCAGGGGTGGTGATAACAAGCTGCGAGTGAACTCTCGCATACGCATCAGTCAAGATGCTGACATTGACCGTCAGCAGTGCTAAATCAATCCCGATCTATGACTGACGTTGGACAACAACTAGACAAAGAGGAGCGGCAAACCTTGGCAACATCCAGGGCGTTGGCGCCTGTAAGGACGCCTACTTGGTTCGCGGGATGGATAAAAGTGGCATAGGCGCGTCCAGTGATGGTGGTGCAGTTGTCTAGTTCTGTTTGGACAAGAGTGTCGTTGAGAAGAAGACAAGTCACGGAGACTAATTCCGGAGTTCCGATAATATTAGGGAACCTTCGAAAGAGTAAGAATTAGAACTGATACAGCGTCTATCAAGGGAAAATAGAAACCAATTCTGTAATATATGACTCAACAAATGGAAAACAAAAAAAAGAAGAAAAAACAAGCTCACCGTATTCCAAAGGCCAGGAGTACCGCAAGGACACGTCGCGGTTCCACCTGAATCTAAGCAAGCGGGATTTTTTTGAAAGTCGTTAGCAAACCAGTAACCCATGGCGAGGGAAATGCTGGCGCGAAGCTGAGGGTCCTTGACATATTGGTCAGCGCCAGCCAATCCACCATGCCATGCTCCGGCCATGGTAGCTGATTCGGACACTAGGTTGAACAAAATTCGGTGAAGACAATAAAATGACGCACATATCCTATTCCAGTGCTGTGGAAAATTTAGACCAACACTTGAAAAAGAGTTGACGACGTACAAGCTCAGCTGGCCAGTTCGCCCGCTGGGCAGGGCAGCCCGTAGTGTAGTCTACATCGGGCCACTGTCCACTTGAATTGAGGGTTGAGAGCCTGAGATTAAAATTTATTGGCACATTGGTCGGTGTAAAAACCGAACACCGTACCAGGAAGGAATGAAACTGGCATTGGTCAAGGCGCCAACGATATTGCTGAGACGTCGCTGGTGTAAAGTCTCGATGTCTTGAGCCGTAGAAGGGTCTGTAGGACTGGCAGTGGTCGTGGGTTGAGTAGAAACACTAGCGCTCGAACTTGAAGCTACGCTGGCGGTGACCGTTGGTTGGGTAGAAACACTAGCGCTCAAACTTGAAGCTACGATGTCAGTGCTCGTTCCATTGGAAGAAGCCGAGCCAGTAGGATGGTTTGTCTGGGTGGACGTGGGGGTAGTGATGTTCGCGGAGGCTGACGCACGACGTTGCACTGCGAGCCGTCGAGCTGCTTGATCGTGCGTCGCGCTGGTGTCAGAAAGAGAGGAGAGGTAGAAAATGAGAGAAATGAGAGACCAAGTCTTCATGGTGAAAGACAAAGAGCCGAGCTGAACCGAGGACGAGTTGAACACATGGTCGAGTTAAATTTATACCCCTTGATCTGCACTGATGCATATACATGTTGCGATACTTGGATCCTGGTCCCGACGTTTGCGCCGGGTCGCATGTATGGAAGAATTAACTTGACAGCGACTCGAGTATACCAGCATGCCTGAAGTTGAACGTCGTGCAACCCGAACGTTACAATCAAGCGACGCGTCTGTCCCACCTCATCGCCACCTGATTGACATTCGTCTGTCCGCGATCATCGCGATGGTGGATCTCACGTTGATCTCCAGAAATTGCGTTTCCTCATAGTTCCTCATCCTCACAAAGTATTCGCCTCGCTCATCCCTGCCAACAAGCCTTTCGTCCACCTCCATTTCGCCAAACTAAACGTAACCCAGACCCCTTCCTCATCTTTCCTCACAACGATCCCACTTGTTTTGTCGTAGCACCGGAAGTAGCTGTCACATCCGTCCACATAATTTTCCCACTGCCTATCTTTTCAGCTGCCGTTCTTGTCGGCCGGGCGCCACCCCTCCCAACTCTCTTCGTCGCAAATGATGTGAAAGATTAATCCGGTCCATCAGAGCTGGTCTGAAATCTATACAATCCTCCAATGCCCAATCCATGTCAAGCCAGTTGCTCAACACAAAGTTCTCGGAGCCCGGTTGAACGTGCGTCGCAAACGTCGAATGGTCATCTGTGGAGTGATAGTATATCTGCGTTTTGTACGCCAACGTGTGAGCGATCTCTAAGGAAGTGGCTCGGAGCATAGTTTGCCGGAAAGTTGATGCTAGTCGAGAAAGTGGGATTTCTGCTAGGGATGAGGATGACGGCAAAGAACAGGTAGCCATATGGATGGCGTTATGAAGATATGTGCGGTTGGCGAGAGTCGGCAGTCTGTTGCGGATATTTAGAGGTATCGAGACCGCTATTGGAGGGTACTGAGCTTCTGGCAAATTTGTCGAGTAGACGGTCTATCGGAGGGTAAAAATTGGTTGCGCTTTAGATTACTGTAACTTTGATGGGTCCGTACCTTTACCCACCAAGCAAGCAAGACCTCTGCCTCGTTCACCTGAATGTCGCTTCGTTCTGTATCTGATGTCAACTCGTTTCTGCATTCGCGAGTCATCTCCGTCAAAGTCTCAGCCGGCATGAAAAGCCACCGTGTATCTGCCTCAGAATTTTCATCTGAAGAGTTCGCCGGAACTTGACTCGGAAGATAGTGTGTCCATAAGGACTTCGGCGCGAGCACGTCGTTTCCACCTATCTCTGGGACGATCTTCTCTAATATCACCGTGTCCTCGACGATGGCCGGCACATTATCAGCAATCCCACCTTTCGAGAGGATGCAGCTCCACGCGGACAAGATCTCCTTCATTCCTCCAGCGTCACAAAAGCACTGCGGGATGGTCAACCCAACTGAGGTCTTTTCATCCGAGAACTGCACAACTTGAAGATGCAGTATGGGTTGAGACGATGATTCGTAGAGTGACAAATTGTCATGTCTGAGGTGTGCGGGCGGCTCAAAAATAGTTGAGACGGATGGAACAGAAATGGAGGGTTGGGCAGTTGGGGTTGGTAGTTGGAAGTGGTCGACTAAAGGTGTGGACAACGTTTGGGTGTCAAAAGTAAACGCTTCAACTTCTTCATCGAACGTAGAGGGGACTCGATACTCGAATTGACCCTAAATCGAGAGATATCAGTCTTCAATTTCAACGCTGACGTGGCCGCCAGACCTCACCTGCTTGTTCTTGCCGATTCTCGCACCAAGAATGGTCCAACGACCGACGACAAGCCTCTCTAAGGCGTTTTTCAGTCGCAAGCGATGGAGAAGCCCGTCTACAATAAAGCCGTATGTTGCTGTTGCCGATTGACTCGCTTCCAAATCGTGGCATGATATGGGGTATGTTGTAAACCCAGTCCGTTCTCTATCCATTTTGCAAGTGGGTGCCTCGTTCGCAGATTAAGTGTCCGGGGAAAGGATGGCTTCAGAGTCTGACAGGCATCATGAAGGTCGCCGTATTCAGTGTCAGTGAGTTCTGTACGCTTGAACACTGAGGGGGCGCGACGAACAAGTATGTAGGAGGCCAGGAAGTTTACTGGAAGTGCTTGAAAAACGCGATCACGTTACCAATCTGAATGACTGTCTTCAGAAATTCACGCAGGTAATACTAGAGACGCTTAATCAAGCCTAGTTACAACTCAGCGGGCTCAGCCACGCGATTCATATTGGTTCAGCAGAACTACTTAACTAAAATATAATGCGAGTCCATATCATTGTCTGCTAGTCGCTACACTGTGTGAAATTATTACTGCGCGCTAATGTAAGGGCAAGTCCTCAGAAGAAAGAGGTTCATTTCGTCGCCTTGACGTTGAGTTTTGAGAGGGAAATAATCAGCGGGACTGCGTAGAAGGCGTACGCCACCCAGACCACTGAAAGTAACTTAGCGTAAGTTATCAATTGAGCAGACATATGTGGCGACGCACTCGTGAACGCGTTGCCGACATTGGCAATAATTTGAGGTCCTTGAGAACCTTGTAGTGCAATGCTGTCATTGAAGTCGTCCGATGCCTTGCCCATCCACATGCGCAAAATTAAGAACGATGTGATGCCTGAGTATAGTGAGTAAGGCGGACGGCAGGTACTTTTGTAAAATAAACCTACCGATCATGAATCCAAAAAAGCCGATCCATGCCGAAAGACGTTGAACAATCGGGTTATCCAACATTGTGGTCATTTTATCGCCCATTTTGTGGCGGAATGAGATCAGGGTGAAGGTGATGAAGAAGATAATAGAGCAAGCAAGCCCTATTCCTAAAAACACCGGGGTTGCCTGTGTGGGGGCGGAAAGTAAGAGTCGGGGCGCTGAGCTGGGCAGCGCAGACACATCTAAGGAGAGCGTGAGAAGAGATAATGGCCTGAGGTGCAGGTAGACGCACCATAGATGGGGTTCAGGGTCGCGATCGTACAATTTATAGGGGCATTGTTCTTCAACCGGGAGCATGAGCCTGGCAGAAGGGTAAGTAACCAGCTAACACAAAAGAGAGAAGGTTACCAAGTACACCAAGAAATACAGAAGGTCCGTCGACTGAGTGTGATGCGTTTTGAACCAACGCAGTCGACGGAGTCACAGTCAACAATGCGACTTTATCTTGGAGCATTAACACCGGTGCCAAATACGCGAACAGGGACAGAAGGATGGCCGTCAAGGTCAGCACGGGGCCAGGTAAAGAGTGGTAGCTTTCGATAGACCGGCGATCATGATTGCAGCAAAAGATGAAAGTCGTTAAAAGGCTCGTCTCGCGGGCTATTGAAGCGCAATTCGTAAAGAAGGTCTGTCCCGAGTATTAAAAGGCTCGTCTGGCGGGCCGTTGAAAGGAGCGCGCGATTCGTAAAGAGGGTAAAGGTGGGCGTGAGGAGGGCTGTAACTTGCCCGCTTTTTTTTGCTGCCCTCTTTATACTTGCGCACAATATACTTCGGGGATAACAGAACAATGTAGCGATGGGGTAGCCGGTTACGTCACCCGCCCATTGTCTTCACCTTTGTGTCCCATGCGGAACGAGAATAAAATGGAAGGTCAAAACAAGGCGATGTCAATTGTGAGTTCCATTTCAACGTCGACAGGTGCAGGATTATAATAAGGATCGTTGTACGGGAGCAACAAGGCACGCGTAGCAGAAACAACCCCAGAATTTGCGGGGATTCGGGAGTGAGCAGATACCGCCAAATCAGACGCAGACCAAGAATAATCAGCCCCGGAAAAATAGCTGCTGGAGATGACTCCAGCCTGGAGTCATGAGAGTGGGAGTGAGTTGAGCAATTGTTTAGGCGGGTTGTATTTGGCTTTCCTGAGCTTGCCAAACAAATCCCTTCCTAATCAAGACGGCGACTCTCAAAAAAATGGATTCACAAGTTGACGTCCAAAGGAACTCTTGACCCTTACGAATTTAATCAAAGTCACCCTACGTGTTTCTCATCTGCGGGCAGCATTCCTGTCAATGCTGCTGCTTTGGGTGCCACAAAATTTGTCTTTGACTTGTGTACGTTCTTCAACTGTAGAACGCGGTGCAGCTTTTGATCATGTCCTCCAACAGCCATCGAGGCTGAAAATGAATCCAGGCCACATATTATAGAGTTTCTCTCCTCTTTGAGCCCTTCAGAAGCGCCTCAGACCCGTCGCAAGCCACTAAAAAGCGGAAACGTAGCTCTAGCCCTTCGCCCCCACCCCCCCAATATTTGAGCCTACACCTATTGCCTCGCTTTTTACCGACGGTATGGACGATGATCAAATATGGGCTCAGCTGGATCTTCGCATGAAACCTGTCTGTGATATGCTTGAGCTCGCATTGGATGCCGATCCCTCGCAAGAAGAGGAACTTGATAACAGCGACACAGACGAATTTGTTGATGAGCAGCTGCTCAGGCAGATGCGGGCCCTTGAAAGTGGTGAAGATGGGATGGATGAAATGGAGGTAGATGACATTGACTTCGACAACGAAGAGGAAGAAAGCGAGGAAGCAGAGTCGGAGGAGGAATCAGACGACGACGTTGATTTGGGAGAAGATGTCGCTGTTCTCCGGGATCCGTCGTCGGATGACGGTAGTGAACCAGAGGCAGACGGCGAGTGGCCTGCTTCGTTACGGAAGAGACCGAGTCGAAGTAAATCCTCCGCTGGATCTAAAGCTGGACTCGATGACGGCTTTTTCGACTTGGCATCTTTCAATGCAGAAACGGAGGAAGCAGAGGCGCGGAAAGTATCGAGGGGCCGACTGGATGAAGACGATTCGTCGGACGACGAATCTATAGATTTATTTGCGCCAGTCGACGTCGCTGAAAACTTTGATGAGGAGGATGAGGATACTGCGGGCGGTGAGTGCAGTTCAGGAGATAAACCAAAAAAAACAATGGTACCACAGAAGCATTCTATAAAGACTTCTTCGAGCCGCCTCGACACGCCGCTCCATCGCGACCGAGAAAGATGACTTTATCCCCACAGAAAGCTGGCACTGTTCGATTTCACGAGGAAGTTAGGGTTAAGAACATCAAGGCCAAGGGCAAGAATCTTCCACTAAACACCCTTGACGAAGAAGATGATGACGATGATGATGAAGAGGACTTCGAGGGCCTGGAGGAAGCGCAATTTGGTGAAAAGGATGACGGTGAAGAGGAAGAGGACGACGAGGAGGAGGAAGGCAGTGAACCGGAATCCGATGAAAATTCTTGGAAGACGGTTTCAACGGCACCGAAACCATTGAGCGGCTGAAGAATGATCTCTTCGCGGAGGAGGATGACGAACCTCCACAGGGTATTTACACTTTCCATCTTCGAACTCGAGAACTCACGCATTAATAATAGATCTCTCGACTCATGAACAGCGCATGAGTGCACTGCGCGAACAAATTTCCAGCCTTGAAGCGGAAAACGTTGGGCCGAAGGACTGGGTTGTCATGGGGGAAGCAGGCGCCCGGTCGCGGCCGCAAAACTCCTATTGGAAGAAGACTTGGAATTCGAACGGGTCATGAAAGCGGTTCCTGTCGTGACTGAGGAAAGTGTCCAGGCTCTTGAGGAGAGAATCAAGGCCCGGATTTTAGAAGGTCGCTTCGATGACGTGGTGCGGATACGACCCATGGAAGACAAGCCTTTTCTTCCTTCGCGTTTTTTCGAGCTCAAAGACACGAAGTCGAGTCAGTCGCTTGCTCAGATATACGAAGAGACTATGTCGCTGCACAAGCAAATGGATCGCCGTCGACGACAGAGACGGGAAGCTTCAAAAGGAACATGCCGAGATCGAGGCCCTTTGGGAAGGTATTTGCGGTAAATTGGATGCGCTCTGCAACGCACATTTTATGCCCAAGCAGGTTCGTACCGCACTTTGACTGAATTACGATACTGAGAATACTTTAGCCCAAAGCCACAATATCTTCCATCTCCAATGTGTCGAGTGCTACCCTGGAATCGGCTCTTCCTACTACGAAATCGGCAGCCACTATGTTGGCTCCGGAGGAAGTCTTTGCGACCGCGTCAACTGATCCTCGCGCACGTAGCGAGCTGACTCCGGCAGAGAAAAAGGCGTTGCGTGGGAAGGAGCGCAAGGCAAAGAAGAAGAGTCGCGACGCCCTGAACAACAGCGTTGATAAATATGCGAAGTTGAAAGGGATCGGAGGAATCAAAAAACAAAAGCAGGCCGCCCTCGCTAGTGTTGTCAAAACCGGGAAGGGTGTCACCGTCGTCGGCAAGGAGAAGATGGGCAAAGCGCGACCACGCAAACCCACAACTTCGAGGTAGAGTAGACGAAGACGATTAGTGAATAGGGGAGTAGCTACTTATAGTACTTTATTGCCACGGGTACCGCAATTGATCACCGCCATCTCACTGCTTGTAACCTACCACCATGTCGTTCTTCAAACGCAAGGATAACAACAAACCTCTAATCCCTCCAGTCGAGTCTGAACGGCCGATGGGCAATAGCTCTTCTCCTCGTCCGACTCGTTCCAGTGCTAGCACCTATGTCGCCAGTCGTGATGGCGATCCCTACAGTAGCAGCCGGACTCCCTCGTATTCCTCCGATGCAAAGACCGACTACAACGACAACTACCAGCCCCGTGACAAATATAACAGGAACAATAGTGTTGGCGATGTATACTCCCGTCCAGGAGAAAAGTTCTCCAAGCTCGACGAGGATCGTGCAGCCCTCTTCTCCGGCTACAATGCCGAAAAGGCCGGCTCCGGAAGATTCTTCGATGGACCTGGGCTGGATCGTGACCCGCCCCCGGAGAGGAAAACGAAGAAGATGTGGAGGGCATCAAGAAGCAGACGAGATATGTGAAGCAGGAAAGCGCGAATTCGACCAGAAACGCCCTTCGTTTGGCCCGCGAGGCGGAGGATACCGCTCGAAACACCCTCACGAGACTTGGCACTCAATCGGGTAAGACTTTCAAGAGTTTCAGTCACAGCTCGGCCTAATCCGATGTCTTATTTTCGTTTCCAGAGCGTCTTGCAAACACTGAGCGGCACTTGGACTTGGCTAAAGGCCACTCTGCTCGTGCAGATGACAGGACCGACGAACTTAATCAGCTTAATCGCTCCATTTTCCGTCCTGTCATCACTTTCAACAAGGACGCTAAACGGGCGGCCCAGGAAGCTAAAGTTCAAGCTCGATACGAAGACGAGCGTTCGTCGCGAGAGAAGGCCGCGCTAGATATTAGGGAATCTCAAAATCGACTCGGACAAGCTCAGACGTATGGCCGTGAGGAGGAAGGGACGAACTTGTTGGTGGAGGCAGGGGTCGCTTTAGGTCGGAAGGCCAATTAGCTGCGAGGAAGGAACAACGCAAGCGATTCCAGTTTGAATCTACAGCGTCGGACGATGAAGTCGAAGACGAAATTGACGACAACCTGGACGAGATTGGAGACGCCACCAGGAGACTGAAAGCTTTGGGAATGGCGATGGGCCAGGAGCTGGACAAGCAGAACCAGCGCATTGATTTGATTGACCAGAAGACGGTCAATTTGGACGGCAAGATCGTCCGCAACACCGAAAGGGTTCGTAATGATCTCGCGTTTCATTGACTCATGCTGACTATTCTTTCAACTCTTTAGCTCAAGAAAGTCAAGTAGGTTCTCGGAGGCTGTCAGGCGTGGTCTCAATCGGAAATATTTATCTTGTCATTACCTATTTGTTATGCATTCAATTTGATCGACTGTCTCCAACTCTTCCTATACCATTCCCTCCACAAAATGGACTCGGTATTTCTCAATTGAATTAGGGATGGGGGAGCGAGGTTCCAATGCATCGAGTGTGCACCGATGGTCAGTAGTACTCAAACACATACATCGTAGGTAGCCAACTTTCTTATAGGGAGTCTTTGTTGGAGGAACAATCAGGTCGGATACTATCTATTTCTACTGCGCACACAAGTTTTCGCTCACCTAATTATTAATGATAGCTCTCTTTCGGCAGACTTTCGATGAGAACCAGCTACTTCACCGTAGAGTAGCAGAGCTCGAACGAGAACTATCTGTCTGGAAATTGGCGCTCAAGACAGCCGATGAAGACAGCGCAGCCCTCAAAGGAACAAATGCCAACCTTGAGCAGGTTCTCAGCTCTCTAAAGGTCGGGTTCATTCCCTTTGCCCGGCTCAATCATTTGACGACGCGTCTCAGAACGATAACCCACTCCTTCTTTGTTTAATAGACGGGGATGGTCATATTTTCCAGAAAGAACTTATTACCCAGGGCCATGGTGGTGGGAGACAAGCCGCGATGCTCTTAACCAAAGGGTTGTCAGATTACATTGCTCGAGCAACCGATACTCCCCAACTTTCAAGCCGATCTCAGGTTTGGCTAACTGTGTACTGCAACAAGGCTGGACTCGTTGAAACTCTTGTAAATCAAGACGTCTGCACCTCAAAAACCTTTGAGGAATTTTGCTCGGGGTTTAATCAGCCGCTCCTTTGTTCTCAATACTAGATGTTGGACCGGGAAAAGAAGCGGCTGATTCGAAGATAAAAGGTAAGTTGTCTGACTGTGGCTATCTTCAATGACTCAGTTGAACCCTAGAATGCCTGCGCGTCTTTACCCGCTTTCCCCAAACTTCCTTTGTTTTCTTTGGAGGTGCGTTTCGAGTTCCTTTGGTTCATGATTTCCCTCCAGCTATTGGCAGGCGGACATGACAATGGATACACATCCGCCCTTACCTCATTAGAGAATGAAGGCCTTTTACAGAAAGTTGTTCTTCTTCGTGGCTACAACGACGTCGCCATCGAACTCAAGAATCTTCGACTGCCGGAGCTCACAATTGATGGTGTTTTCATGACACATAAACTCCCTACAATCCAACGCAATAGAGGCCACTTTCAAGAGTTTTCCCCGTCAGTCTCAGCGCCAGGGAGCCCGAAAAAGTCCTCCTCGACGCACAATACGACTTCCAACTTCGGGGACGAGTCTCGTTACCTGGAGCCGGGGGTGTGAGTTTTTCCAAATAACAATATTATCTCGTCTCTCATATATTTGTCTCGCAGCCACTATATAAGCGTCGGTTATTTTTTCTACTCGCGGTATGTTTGGATCTAAAGGAATCCCAGAAACACCGCCGCCTTGTACATTCTATTACCTTGCTGTCTGTAAGCAAGGCATAAAATGCACTTATGGGCACGACTACATTTTAACACCCACCAACTACACCGAACTTCGGGAAAATGCAAAGAAGTCACCCTGTTCTCTGGTAAATCGAAGTACGTCAAGTTTAGAACCATCTCTTCAAGTCCTCAACAATTTTCAGACAAGGTTTGCCCTTCCGGGAACAACTGCTGCTCTGGCCATTTCTGTCCTCGGGGCGAAAATTGCACCTTTCATAAACGAGTGAGCTCCATGCCTGATCTGTATTGATTGTCGCTTACTCAACTCCTCTACAGAAAACTTGTAAATTTGTTGGATGTGAGTTGTTCTTTGTTTTCGGCGCTCTGCACTTGCTTATTGACCCCAGATTCCATGCACACGAAACCTGGTGTTAGCGTCACGACTCCCACCTTTTCTTTTCCGTCTGGTGAAGAGATCAAACCCGAAATGACTGGGTTCGCTGTTCAAATATAATTGTGGGCTGATGAAGCTTGCACTGGCACGCTTGACATAGCGTCGACAACATAAGACCTTACCAATCTAAAACTTGAGTATATAGGACGACACGATACCGAATACAATTAGCTAGGTTTCTGGATGCATATATGCGTAAGCTAGAATCAGATTTTCTTCAGACGAGGCAACGTGACGCACTTTTTACGCGGACTGTCACATCACATGGTAGTGACATTCACGCCCTGTCATTTCTTTTGTTTTGCCTCCGCTCAACTCCACGCCACTTGCCAAAATGGTTTCGGACTATGAGAGGCAGCGACTTCTCAACATGGAACGCAATAAGGCTCTTCTGACATCTCTGGGTATGTACAACTGTACCTCGACCAACCCGGCGGTCCTCAGGTTTTCTTTCCAGGGCTTGACAAGCCATTCTTCGAACCGGAAGAAATAAAAAGGCCAAAAGCGACCTCAAAAAAACGTAAATGTGTCGAGGAAAATGACAGCGCGCCCACCCCCAAGGCCTCTCGCGTGGAACCCTCCAAGTCGACGGACTCTGGTGAAGCCAGCGCCGTTCGCAGGAGTTCTCGCAATGCAGGCAAAACAGTCGACTACAAGTCGGAGCATAATGGTGGCTCACCCCTCCCAATTTCATTCAAGAGTGGCATCCGAGCCACTGAAAATACTGGTCCACTGGGAAGAGAAGCTGGCAGCAAGCGCCTGCATGATCCGTAAATCATTGATTTCTGCGTGCCTCAGCTTCACTGACTTGATTCTCAGGAAGACATATGGGTCTATCCCGGCATTGAGGTAGGAACCTGGTGGGAATCCAGGGAAGGGTGCAGTGCAGACTCGATTCATGCGTCAGTCACCTTTGCATTATGAATCTCTGCGTGCATCGGGCTCAACTCGCAGCAGACCATGGGTGGCAGGAATTTCTGGTGGGAGTCAAGGTGCTTTCAGTGTAGCACTTAGTGGTGGCTATCCTGATGATGTGGACTGGGGCTACGCGTTGTGGGTTTTTTATCATACGTCGTGTGCAGTCTCTAACATGTTTTCAGTACCTACACCGGATCAGGTCAATATTTATTCAGACCATCCTATGACTGACTAGCTATATCCACACTTTCAGGTGGCAGAAACCTCAAAGGGACTAAGGCCAACCCTCTGAATGTGTGTTTTATAAACATTCAATCCGCTCTATGTTCATTACGTTCATTCAGCTTCGGACTGCGCCCCAAAGTTCAGACCAAACGTTCGACAATAGCGTAAGCATCGTTCGTCGTGATATTGATCGAGCGCTCACGGATTATCCGCAGTTCAATAAGGCTCTGAAAGTGAGAACGTTAAAACTTGTCATTCTCACCGAATTAACTCCTGAAGATCTCCTCGGAGAAAAAAAAACCTGTTCGGGTCATTAGGGGATACAAGCTCGACTCGCCCTACGCTCCTTACGAAGGGTCGGTAATAAGTCCTCTCTATGATCTATCTATCTCACATTCGCTGTATTTAGCTATCGGTACGACGGACTCTATCGAGTCGAAAAGGCAAGTTTGCCCCATTGTCTTTGCGTTTATTACTTATGCAGTGTTTTCAGGCGTGGCAGGAAAAGGGGATGGACGGATTCTTAGTTTGCAAGTTCGCGTTCAAGGTATTGTTGTTTCGAATCCGTTTAGCGCCAGTCGCCGAGAGTATATTTTTAGCGACTCCCTGGCCAACCACCTCTTCCCCGCCGTCCCGATGCTGATGCGTCAATGACGACGCCAGCAAACAAAATGAAACCCAGGATAAAAGCCTCGGCGAAGGGTCTGGAGCTATTGCGAATTGAACATGCTTGTTCGTACTTCTTGTTTTCTGGTATTCCTGTTACTGTACATATCCATCAAACCAACACGCATCCTTCCTATTGGCAAAAGAAAATTGGGGCTTGATTGGGGCACATGCTAGCATTTTTTATTCACTGACCGCTGATGCGGGCGTTCATGACAAGGGGTGAAAATCGGCGGGTCGCTCCAGCCACGTCATGCTGTGACGGGCTGTGGTCCAGTTGATATATCAAGGGGATCGGCGCTGAAAGTTGCTCTCCAAGTCCACGTACCCTGGCAGCGCGTTCGCCAAGGTCTCGGTAGGATCCATGGACATTGTACGAGTAAGGTCCGTATTTCACGCCGTGCTGAGTGAGGTGAGTTTTCACCCCTCCGAGCCCTGGATTCGGCCTGTCTATCGGCGTTTTTCTTCTTTCGTGGAGAATATTGAGCAGGGGTCTTTTAGCACCGATGTGGAGACGGAGAATCTAAGTGATTATTGTTTTTTCAAGGATTCATATTCACTTGGACGTATCTTCGCTATTTTTCGGCATGGGCGGTCGTAGGGGTCGTCGAGGATTAGAAAGAAGGTTAATAGGGTACTTGGGGATTTTTCACGCGCGGCTTTGGAGGCCTACAAGAGGTCGAGGAGGAGAACAAGTCCTAGCGAGCAGAATTGGGCCAGATTCGGAGGCGCAATACTGGGTCGACGAAAAAACAAAGATGATATTCCCAATCAGGAAATTGAAGTTCATGGGAATGGGATGAGATGTGGCGAATAGCGCAGCGTAAGATTACATTCCAATGAGACATCTCATCGATAATCAAGCTCTCTCCAACCTCACAAATTTCAAATTGTCCCAGGGCAAGTTCAAAAAAGTTGTTTAGCGAAGGACATACACAAGAACTGGTATTGGTAGCTACACGGGTCGAAGGAAATAATATTATGTTCTGAAGGAGTAGGGTGGGTATGCAAATAATGAACGGTGAAAAAATACTGTACAACAGAGCCAAAATTCAGTTTCCGCCACCTTATCCTACAATTCATCTTCTGGATCCCACCGCGAGATCTTCTCCAGTGGCCGATAATAATACTGTTTGTATTTCTTCGTTTCAGTCCGTTTTGCGGGGCGAGGCATCATGCTTCTGATCAGCTGGGCACGCTCTTGGTCCTGGTCACGCTCCGGCACGTAGAACCACTGGGCCTCAAGCGGCGGGTCCGATTCATCCTGCATGATGAGAATTAGCGAAACCGCGTGGGCGTCAAGTAAAACATCGTTCGCACCTTGCCATTGCGCTGCACCTTTCCAAAGACACCACTCCCACCGCCAGCCACGGTGCCGCCCTCGAGTACACGCTCCATGATTTCCAAACACTCGTGCTCGGTTCCGCGGCTTTTGAGCGACGGGTAGCTCTGCATCACGGTTCTATACAGCGTCGACATGGGTAGCGACGATGCACGGGACGTTGCCATGCACTCGATGAGCATCCCGCAGAGCTCAGGGTCCAATTCGGGGGAGGGCAGTGTCGCCTCTTCAAGAGAGACGGAAGACGAGCGAGAGGAGGAAGCAGACAAAGAAGGGACCGTCGCCGGGCTTTGCGTGGCCTTCTTTTCGGTGCCGGAGGACGAGCATCGGCGCGCGCACCCTTTTTTCCTTTTGACTGCGCATCCCTTGTCTCCGTCTTTCGGCTCGATTTTGCTTCGACACGTTTTGTTCGACTCTGTGCTGGGGCCGAGAACCGGATGCCTCAGAGCTGCCAGCAATGCGAGCCTTTTTCGGTTTCGGAGCTTCATCCCGAAGGGGTGGCTGGCTCGCACGCTTTTTTCCCTTGTCCCCCTGCTGCATATCCTGTTTCTCCTCGGTCTTTCCCACTGTCTTCAGCCGGGAGGCCGTTTCTTTGTGCAGACCAACCGTGCCCTTCGCCTCGCTCGAAACGGAAGTGGTAGGGACGTCGCGGGGATCCAGTTTCGACTCTGCCTTCTTCTTCTTCTTTGGGGCTGCGAGATCTACATCCATCGCACTATCGAGAGCCATAGGATCCTCTGTCTTCGTTAACAATGTCGTCGAAACAGGTTCGATCACCTCGATAGAAGTCGCTGGTTCCGTTATCGGGACATTAGGTGACGAACACGATGGTTGGGATATAACGGAGGGACAGGGGGCGAGTCCTGCGCACAACGTTAGTCGGATAAGGGCCCAACGGCGGCGATGGTACGAACAAAGAGTCCTAAGCCGGTCTCGGATTCCATTGGCGCCGGGATCTCATCATTGTCAGGGAAAGAGTCGAGATCCAGGTCCATGTCATGGTCCCCGGCGAGCGAAGAGGGTGGCAGGGACAATGGCGATAACGGCTCCAAAGCGGATAGAGGAGAAACGGAGCCGACCATGGGGGAGACGGAAAGGGATATTGGAGACAGGACTGGGGATAAGTGTTCAGGCAAAGGAGGAGATGAGGTTCGTCGGTCGGGCGAGTCCTCGAGGGGAGGGCTTTTGGTTGAAGGGGCGGGCTCCGAAATGTTCCGCTGTACGACGGAAGGAACGGGGGATGGTGCTGGGGAGGTTGTTCGGGCTGAAATGCGCAGGAGGGCATGGCGAGGCAAGGGGTCGCTTTTCCAGCGACCGCGCTCTGCGGAGACGGTGAATGTGACACGGGAATCGGAAAAGAAGGGGTCTTGCTCCTCGTCCTCGCTCTCTGTGAGAACGAGTCGTCTTGAGCGGGGTCTGGCTCCGAGAACTCGGACGCGTCGTATTCCGAGGTCAAAGGGTGCTCGTCGTCACTCGGAAAGAGCGAACGGAAGCTGGGAAGCGTGATTTTGGGGTCGATTTGTGGATCCCAGGAGAGGTGGTAGTCGTCTTGGGGAAAAGAGGGCGAGTTGGGGCTGGACTGAATGCGGGGGAAGGAGTAGATGGGGGAAGACGGGGAAGGGGAGGAGAGGATACGGTCAGAGGAGTATTGGTCTGGGGGAGGATGGAGGTTCGTCCGTCCAACTAGTGGAGACTGAGAACATGGTGGTGGTTAAACGAAGCCGGCGGTACATAAACAAAGCACAATTCAGCGGTCAGGTGCCGTGAGCTGCATGTGACCGACTTGGAGTACTGCCCTATAAATAGCACAGTAAACGGTTCTACTCTTACTTTCCACCCTCGTTATGCTACTCTCATTTCTGTCTTTACTCGTCCTCCCCGCTGTATATGCCTCCCACCACGCCCCATACACTACTACCGTAAACGCGCTACCGATGCCCACACCGGCGACAACGAGTTTTCCTTCTACGACACAGGAGTGTACGCGCGTTCTTTTATGCACCAGACAACTCTCACGCGTCTCCAGAGGCGCTTGCGGTGGTACAAACAGTGACACCGATTTTGTAGGCTCTCCGACAGATTTATCTCAGATTATTTTAAATCGGCTAGGTTGTCGCCATGAATATTCCACAATGGGAAGGCGGCGCAAACTGTTACAAGGAAATCACGATAACATACAAGGGCAAGACAGCCAAGGCCCAGGTGGTGGATCAGGTCTGGTAGCTCACTCGTCGCTAGCTTCTCGCTCACAACTCAAAGTGCTACCATTGCGCTTACGGTGGTCTGGATCTCTCCCGAGGTCTTTTCGATTTCTTTGAGGATGAAAGTGTCGGCCTCATTCACGGTACGGTCAATGAACTAACCCGTGGCGATGGCCCATTATTCTTGCAGGCGATTGGTCGTACGTTGACTCGACAGCGGAGCAATCGACCACAACCGAAAAGCCCACCACCCTCCCCCTTACCTCACCGCCTCACAGACATCGACTTCGACTTCAATGACGACAGCCTCGACCACGATAGCCTCGATTACGAAAATTAGCCTCTCCATGCCGCCGTGTCCACATTTAGTGCCTCAGCCCAACAACGTCCAAGGATGCCGGTCGTATGGTTCAGTTCAGCGACGCCTTAGTTAACCTTCTCGGACTGGTTGTACAGGGAGCCAAAGCCAATATCACCTAGTATGTCTGTCCCCGATTCTTCCATTAGTCTAGCCAATTGCAATTTATTCACCTTGTTAAACCCAAATGCTTCTGATGCACATACTACGGCTCTGCCAAAACCTCGTGCACCACGCTCAAGAACAGCTCGTGGTCCCCGAGAGTAGGAGTGGGTCGTGTTGACCTCCACAGCTTCCATACGCCCCGCAGACTCTCCTTCAATGCTACCTCCAAAGTCCCGTTTACGGCTGCGATCGCTTCTTCGTCTGAAACGGGCGGCTGTTGAGGAGGGCCTCGAGGCGATCGGATAAAGAATCTATTGGATCCGTCGTGGGGTGCATATCGGCGTAGGAAAATGGAATGTGGAAGTCGTGCCGTTGCTTCTCGGGTACCGGGGAAGGTATGGCCGAGTCCCCGCTCCCTTGCACAGAGTTGTACAGATCCCAATAACTTCCCGTCGTTTCCCGCTCAAACTCCACGGTATCACGCTCGCGATCGGGCTCTGGCTCTCCATATGAGTCCCAATATGAATCAGGGGTGTTGTCGCCGCTATCGCCGTCGCCCAGTTGCGTTTCAGGCAAGTCATCGAGAGAAGCGGAGGAGTTGGGAGGTAAGGGCATCAGTGCCATGTTACTGTACTTCCAATTCCCGTCCTCCCACTGAAAAACGAGGCGCAGACCGAAAGGATTGTCTGGGGTGAGCTGAACGTGTGCGAAGAGGGAGTCGTCTGCTGTGTATCGAATCTCGAAATCTAAGCCAATGTCGTCTATAGGTCTCTGCTGAAGTGATTCCAAGGCGTCTAGAACACGCTGGTCGTCGGATGAGGGCCAGAAGAGATAGGCGGGGTCATCTGGGGTAAGCTTGAGACACGACTGGCGGAAGGCGAGCTGGGAGGCGACGAGGTGCTGTGGAAGGGACTGAATGGTAGGGCAGATGTAATGGAGAAGATTTATCGCCAGGGACGGTTCGAGGGACGTTGCCTTGGACATGGCGAGTGGGAGGGTGGGAACCAAAAGAAAGGCTTGGGGACGATAGAAAGTCGGGAAAAGACTTTCTGAGGATATGGCGAGAGCAGAGAAAGAAGTGGCTGTAGATTAATCTAAACACAGATATGCAAACAAAATCCTAGCTACTTACCTTGCCTTTCACCCAGGGCGCCGCTCCCTTCGGGGCTTGTAGTGGGAAGAAGAGAAAGGGGTTTCGGCGAGAAGCTTGGCATGTGACCGTTATACCCGATGCACAGCCACAGCCGACCTGTTCTGACGACTCCACGATGTTCTCCATGCCCGGTCTGCTAAGTCTGCTTGCCCTCGCCATTCTTCCACTCGTCTCTGCTCAATCTGTGTGCTCCATGTCTTTTCTCTCTTTCCCCTTGCTCATTCCAGCCCTAGAGTTCGGGTCCAGCATCCAACTCTTCCCCCCCACCTTCAGCCCAAATAACCGTTATAACCTCCTTGTCCACAAGTATAGGCTTTCAATCGGGGACGGGGAGGGTCCAGATCACCTCGGTTGCCACCATAATCTCCACCTCGACCATGTCGGTTTTCCATGGCTCGCTTGAGAACACTTATTGACTTGTTTCCAGTCAACCCACCCAATCTGCAGCTCCCACATCAGATGCAGGTTCTGCGTCCTCCGCTGCGAGTAGTACTACAACCGCCAACCTGCCCACTGGGACAATCTCCGTTGTAACGGACCAAGCTCCCGTACCGGTATGGCCATTTCTGCGCATCCCAGCCACGCTCATCTTGTTTCCAGGGAGCAACCGGTGGTCCCTACGGCCCAGACGACAGCTACATAAACGCTGCACACTCACTCAAACGGAATACCCTGCTTCTGGGAAGCCTGACAGCGGTTGTCGGATTTTTAGCCATATAGACCAGGGATATTCTCGGACTCTTTTAGAGAGCAATATTTATCGCCATGTCGGCGTACCATATTATTCGGACTATAATTCATGCATCCCATGTATACGACCCAGTGCGCCGACGACACATTGAAAATGATGATTGTGGTCATGTTTAGAACCTTTTTTGTTCGGTCTGTCACTGGCGCCTTTCCCGCTCCGTCTCGTTTCGTCACTCGCGCTATGTCTTCTACCACCCACGCGCCGCAGGCCAAGAAATTGAAATTGGACCAAACAAAGGTCCTCACGACTTGACCCTCTTGATTGCCTAGATGTTGAAAGTAAAACAGGTTATCGGCACGCACAATGGCACATTTCATTGCGATGAAGCTCTCGCTGTCTTTCTCCTACGGCAAACGACAACATACCGCGATTCAGGCGAGCATGCAGTCTATTTAATTTCAGGCTCCATTAAAATCGCTGGGTTCCAGAGGTGAAACGCACCAGAGACCCTGCAGTACTCGAAACCTGCGATATCGTGGTCGATGTCGGCGCCGTCTACGATGAGGCCAAACAGCTGTTTGATCATCACCAAAGGGGTTTCACCGAAGTCTTTGGACACGGCTTCGAGACGAAGCTGTCGTCTGCTGGATTGGTTTTCAAGTTTGTCCAGCTTCCATCGTTCTCTTCCAACTCTTAAATCTTGTCATAGACATTTCGGAAAAGAAGTCATCGCGAATAAAACGCAACTTCCGGCCGACGATCCAAAGGTGACGACCTTGTGGCTCAAAATGTATAAAGTACGGCTCTTCGTTGTATCTTCCTTCCCACATTGATCATTCTCCAGCAATTTATTGAGGCTATCGATGGCATCGACAATGGCATCTCCCAGTATCCTTCAGACGTGAAACCAAAATACAAAGGCAGCACCGACTTGTCCAGTCGCGTCGCGTCGCTTAATCCCGTTTGGAACCAGCCCTCCAGTCCGGAAATTCTCGATGTACACCCTTCTTCTCCTCTCATCCAACCTCGGCTCATGGACGTGGCGAATGCAGGCACAATTCGCGAAAGCGTCCCAGCTCACTGGCGAGGAGTTCCTCGGCAAACTGAATTACTATGTCAATGCGTGGTTGCCTGCACGGGATCTGCTTAACGCGGCCATACAGTCCAGCAAAGAGATCGATCCGACCGGCAAAATCCTCGTTTTCGAGCAATTTTTGCCCTGGAAGGTCGGTTGGCCCATCTTTTTCCCAATTGATACCCAAAAAGAGCTCACAACATGCAGGAGCATCTCTTTGACTTTGAGGCCGAGTCAGCGACGCCGGAATCAGACAAAGCCATATATGCCGTCTACCCCGACGATGGCGGAAGCTGGCGTGTCCAGGCCGTTCCCGTATCGTCGGACAGCTTTGAGAGCCGCAAGGCTCTGCCGGACGCTTGGAGAGGCCTGAGGGACGACACGTTGTCCGCAGCCTCCGGCATTGAGGGGTGTGTGTTTGTGCATTCGTCAGGATTTATTGGGGGTATGCGGTCCTCAATTATGCATGACGTTGACTGATCCTGAGACTGCTAGGGAATAAAACAAAAGAAGGAGCTCTGCGACTTGCTAAGGCTGCTCTGGACATGTAACCTTGTACTCGAACATACAATCGCGTTCCTTCTGCTGCGCATGGCCTGGCGGTTGCAACGTTTCCTCCATGTGCACTAGGTAAGTGGTTTCCTTCAAACTGCTGCACGATGCGCCCTCGTCGCCCTCAAACAAAAGGCATACTGCCCAATCGCTTATTCCGTCCTCACTTGCATTCCAACTCAGCCGGCATGTCGCTCTTGCAAGCACATTACCACCCCTTTCTATTTACCCTGATGATACTATCCGGAGTGGCCGAGCTCGGTCTTACAATCTTCCTCGTTAATGCTGGGAATACGCACGGCACTTGGCCCAGCCCTCAATACCACGCCCTCCTGCTTTTTATTCTCTTCAACGCGATCTGGACTGTGGTCTTTGCCGTCGCATACATGTTGTGGCTTTTGGATGGAGCGAAGCATTTGCTGGCGAACGTCGCCAGCTCGATATTCTGGCTGAGTGTTACTGTAATTTTATGGGTCAGTCTTCATGTTTCCACTCGAGGTACTTACGGACAATTTCTCCGCAGGGTGTTTCTGCTGGTGTGTTTCACAACACACGAACGGGCGGCAGCTGCCCGACCTCTCCTACCATATCTAGGTTAGTGTCTCCGTTACGAATGATGCTATGTTTAACCACATTCTTTTAGATGCCGGCAGTCGTTAACGGTAGAAGCGCTTGCGTGGCTTGAGTTTGGGGTTTCTGCATCCACTTTGTTCTGGACCTGTCTCTGGGTCGGCGGTACAAACTCGGGACGGAGACGCGTGCAAGATTCAAGGAGAATGGTGTAGACGACCTTTCCAGTAGGTGGATTGGACTAGTAGCAACGGCACATTTTACTTATTGGTGGTAGCTATATATGAGCTATCTTGCTTATTCGACTCTGCAGGCGGTGGCCGATTGTACAAGGATAATTTAAATTAGTAATTTAGGCGCCTCCAAAATTTTGGGCGGACGACCCGACCGAGCATCGTCGCTTATCGCACGAGCTTGAGCTTCCCTAACTTTGAATTCATTTATATTACACCGCGAGCCATCATGCATCAACGTCGCCTCCTTTCAGGCGCTCTGGAAAAAGACCAGATCACTCGAGAAATCTGATGATGCCATCACGGATGCTGCCGTGAGAACTAGGTAGTTCCCACGCAGCCTGAACTCTTTCTTTCAAACCAAAAAGGTGCGCTCGTCGTTCAAGTTGTCTCCATCTTACTCATTGTTTTTTCTAGCCGCAAGATGGGCGCATACAAGTACATTGGTGAGCTGTACAAGAAGAAACAGTCGGATGTCCTCCGCTTTCTTCTTCGTGTCCGGTACGTCCCTTTTGCGTTCTCCAATAATTTTCGGCTCAATCCTTGTCCTGTAGGTGCTGGGAATACCGTCAACTCAACGTTATCCACCGTGCATCCCGCCCCTCCCGACCTGACAAGGCTCGCCGTCTTGGGTACAAGGCAAAGCAGGGCTATGTCATCTACCGTATTCGCGTTCGTCGCGGCAACCGCAAAAAGCAGGTCCCCAAGGGTGCGTGTCAGCTATGGCGCTCGGGATAGCAACCTTAATTTTATGGACCAGGTGCGACCTACGGTAAACCCGTGCGCCAGGGTGTCAACCACCTCAAATTCCAGCGGGGTCTCCGGAGCACCGCTGAGGAGCGAGTGGGCAAGCGATGCGGTAACCTGCGCGTCCTGAACTCGTACTGGATCAACCAGGATGGTGTCTACAAATATTACGAGGTCATTCTCGTTGACCCCAACCACAAAGCCGTGCGTATTCTTCTAGCATCGTGATGCACTTTCCGGATTTATTCCGCCATTTAGATCCGCAAGGACGCCAGAATTAACTGGATCACGAAGCCGGTCCACAAGCGCAGAGAGGCCCGTGGCCTTACCAGCATCGGGAAGCAGGTACGTTTTGTTTTGTGCCAATTTCCCAGTTTCAGATATTCATGTTATCCGTGCAGAACCGTGGCTTGGGCAAAGGTCACCGCTACAACCACACCCCGGCGCGTTCCACCTGGAAAAAGCACAACACGCTCAGCCTGCGTCGTTACCGTTGATCTGTTTT